>CM069908.1:115480988-115920149 GCA_036172215.1 Camellia granthamiana | reverse complement strand
GCATTCAAAGCCAATTAATTGATTTTTCAAATTGGCCATTTATAAGGGATAGTTTTGGAAATTTGTAAAGTTTTATGCTTTGACTTTTCAAAGAGGGCTATATTTTAAGACATCCCCAAATTTGAAAGGAAGACTAACACTGTGGGATGGAGGGCGTATACTGGATTTATTTTTATTTTTATTTTTATTTTTTTGATAAATAGGAGTATACTGGATTTAAGCATATTTATTCATCTTTTAAGTTTTTTAAAATTTGAAACTCTAAAGCTTTTGCAACTTCTATTGTCCATAAATAGTTGAGACTTCTAAAAGAGACAATAGGGTTTTATATTCCTTCTTTTTTAACATACATGCATACATAAAAAATGAACTATTTGCTTTGATCTTTTGTGGGGCAGTGACGGAGTAGGTGGGTTATTTGTGATGTCTCCTGTTGTGTTTTGAGGCAGTTTCAGGCCTTCGGGTGAATTTGAGGAAATTGGAGATGATCTCGGTGGGGATTGTGGACAGATTATTAGTTTTAGCGGTGGTGTTGGGTTGTAAGGAATCGGCTTTGCTAGCTAATTATCTGGGTTTGCCTCTGGGGGCAACGTTTAAGGCCAAAGGAGTATGGGATGGAGTGGATTCAACGCTGGCTGGCAGGTTGGAAACGGCAATATCTTTCCAAGGGGGGTAGGCTGGACTTTGATTAAGAGTGTGTTAAGTAGCATTCCGACGTACTTTATGTTTGTGCATGTTATTCCTGTGTCAGTGGCACGGCGTATAGAGAAGCTCCAACGAGATTTTCTATGGGGTAGTGGGGGAGATGCTTTCCATTATCATTTGGTGGATTGGGGGCGGATTTGCCAACCAAAAGAGGTCGGAGGATTGGGGGGTTCGAAGTCTGGTTATGTTCAACAAAGCTTTGTTGGGTAAGTGGCTGTGGCGTTTTGCATTGGAGCTGAACCGAGTATGGAGACGGGTGGTGGCTAGTAAGTATGGTTTGGGTAGGGGGGAATGGGTGTCAGGGGAGGTGGGTGGGTTCTTATGGGTGTGGTTTATGGAAAGGTATTGGTTTGAGTCAAGTGGAGTTTTGGTAGAGGGTGAGGTTCTGGCTAGGTGATAGGCGGATGGTGCATTTCTGGAAGGATAGATGGTGTGGTGAGGCATTGCTGACGGATCAATTTCCTTTGATTTTCAGAATTGCAGGGGAGCAGGAAGTTATGGTGGCATCATATTTGTGGGTTGGGGATGTGGTGGTTTGGGATATTCGTCTGTGACGGCTGGTCCAGGATTGGGAGGTGGATCAATTGTTAGATTTATGGGATTTTTTGTATGGGTTGGAGGAGACTGGGGTAGGGGAGGATGTTTTGGGGTGGAATGTTGTGGGGACTAAGGGGTGTCTCTCTGTTTCGTCTTAGTACTTGGAGCTTGGTGGGAGAGGTGAGGCGGGATTTCTCTTGGAGGAGTATTTGGGTCCCCGGGGGTTTGTTCTAAGGTCGTTTTCTTTACGTGGACGGCGACTTTAGGATGGAATCTCACGATTGATAATCTGGTGCGACACGGTCATTTTTGGTCAATCGGGTGCTATATGTGTTGCGCTGACGCGGAGTCGGTGGGATCATTTGTTTTTGCATTGTCCGGTGCAGTGTTTTTAGAGGCTCAAGGCGAGGTGCGGGTTTTATTGAAGCAAGGCGCACAGTCTTAGTAAAAAATAGAATAATTAACATAGATTAATCATTCAGAGTATTAAGACAGTTTTTTTTAAAAAATAAAAAGTAATCAAGATTCAAGACAAATTATAGAATAATTCTCAAAGCCATGAAAGTGCATATTACATAGCATTCCAATTTTCAAAGATAAAATAATCCATATTCAAAAAAAAAAAAAAAAACATATACACTAAATATCCAAAACATAAATATTCAACAAATACTAATTTATGTCTTAACACTTCAAAACATCAATATCATTAGGAAGGGTAGGTTAGGTCAGTCAATCATCATCCTCAACATCAATGGCAAGCAAACTATCATCTTCTTCTCCATCAGTTGATTTATATCCTTTAACATCTTCCTCCTCTGTGTCATCTGAGCCCGCCTCCTCCTCATCTAGTAATTGAAGTGGAGTTAATCTTGATGATTTAGATATCTTCAGTTGTGCCTTTGAACGTGAACTTGTTGCTCTACTTGCATGACTACTTTCTTCTACTCCAGAAGCTTTAGCAACAATGGCCCACGTCAAGCCATCGTCATCATCAAATACTGGCTCATTATCTTCATCTGATTCTCCATCCATCCTCCCAAGCAACCACTCATTGCTTTCATCAATATTTTGCAAAGCTATGAGATCAAGAGTGTTGTGCATGTCATATCTAAATCCCAATGTTCTATTATATTTGACAAGCTCTAAATCATTGAGACGTTGTTCCAATCTATTTCTTTTCTTGCTATGAAGCTGCAAGTATTAAAAAAGATATTAAATTCTATATAATGAGAATAAAAAATATTTGAATTCACCAAAAATTAGTTAGAATGTTAAATACTCACATGTTCAAATACACTCTTATTTCGTTCACAACCAGATAAACTACATGTTAGGCTAAGGACTTTTATGGTAGAAGTTTGCAAGTTTGGGGTTTTAGAATCATATGATGCCCACCAATCAGCTGCAATGATCACTAGTTAGAAATAATTGTTACCAAGTATTGAGTTTTACTAGAAGTATTATTAAAAATAAACTCTGTGAGTCTATAATATAGTATCTGGTGCCCTTGTATTTCTTTGCCTAATTGTAACAGGTTTGCCAAAAAAGCTCTCAGCCTTCGTATAAATACTCATCTCATTAGTGATCAAATCTTGAACAGTGACATCTGGGACCAACCTTTGCATGCATTCATAAAACCCATTCATCACTTCATGATCTTTTTGCACCTCTAACCCTTTTGGGTAAAAGAATTCTGGGTTAAGAAAGTGTGCAGCTGCATGTAAAGGCCGATGCAATTGGATATCCCACCTTTTGTCGATGATTTTGAAGATTTCATTATATTTTTCTTCTTTATGATCAAACGAACTTGCAATGCATTCTTTTGCTCTATCCATTGCCTCATAAATGTATCCCATGGGAGGTTTCTTCTTGGTATCAACCAATCTAAGTACTTTGACGAGAGGACCCGAGACCTTAAGGGCAAAAACAACAGTATTCCAAAATGAAGGTATCAACAAAGTTTATGCCATTCTTTTACCTTGTGGCTCCTTTGTCCCATTTGCTTGAGGTCCAGTCTTCGGAGGTGACCATATTTCTCAAATTGTTTTTTTGTTGATATATCCTAGACAAAGTCAGAAAGGCGGTTGCAAATCTAGTTTTTGTAGGCTTGATCAAATTCTTCAGATTTGTATAGCGCCTCATCATGTTTAGCAACGTAGGCTGGTTGTAAATGTAGCCATGTACTGCAATATCCCTTTCAAATATCTTTTTCAGTCAGGGTATCTTGAAAATGTCTTTTAACATCAAGTCCAAGCAATGAGCAGCACATGGCGTCCAATACAAGTGTTCATACTTGGCTTCCAAAAACCTCCCTATGATGTAACAATTACAAAGAATTATTATTTTAAATTTTTTAAATTTTAACTACAAAACAAACTATGAGCAAACAATTTTGAAGTAAGGAGGAAAGATTCTTACCAGCCAACACATTAACTGCAACACTATCAGTGATAACTTGCACCACATTTTTTTTTTCCAACTTTCTCTACAAACTTGTCTAGTAATTCAAATAGCTTTTGCCTATCCTTTGAATAGCTAGAAGCATCAACTGACTCAACAAACATGGTTTCTCTTGGAAAATTTGCTAAAAAGTTAATCAATGTCCTCCTTCTCTTATCAGTCCAGCCATCAGCCATTATGGAATACCCGCATTTTGCACAATACTCTTTATGATTCATCATCAAATCTTCAGTATGTTTCACCTTTTTTTTGAGTTGGGTAATCCGCACTTCATGGTAAGTTGGTGGCTTCATACCGGGACCATATTGCCTAATGGCTTCAATCATTGGTCCAAAACTCTCATAATTTACTGCATTAAAAGGGATACTAGCATCATACATGCACCTTACAAATCTTTGCACTGCCCGAGCTCTCATTTCTTTTTTGTAAGGGTCATTCTCATCAATTTTTGTTTGCTTCCCTTTTGCTTGGTCTCTTCGATTTTTCGCCAATGATTCAGGATTGGGTGTAAAGTAAACATCGATAGGCCCTTTTCTCTTTGGCATTTTTGAGTTGGATTTGGATGAACTTTGGCTGCTACTTGTCAACTTACAACGTTGATTGACATTGATCTCAACAACATCTTCATCTTCTATGTCCATGTCATCGAAATCAGGCAACATATTCATTTCTTCTTTTTGCGTCTTTCTTTTTTGACATGAATTCTCTAATCTCTTCTCTTACATGAGCTGGACACTTCGGGCAAGCAGTGACATTCCTATAACCTCCCGCGAAGTGTTGATTCACCCGATAAACACTTCCATTTGATACTTTACCACAAAAATTACACTCAAACTTGTTTAAATTATTGGGTTCTATCAAATGGGCATGTTGCCACGCCGGATCTTTTCTATTACTTTCAGATGCCATCTTTTACGCAACAAATTTAATAAATGGAAAATAATTTCAGTTAGTGTAATATAATGTGTGATTAATTAATTATTTGTAATTTTCTTTCCTAACAGAGACAAGGAAAAAAAAAAAGAGACCAACAACGGAAGGAAAAAAATGTGGGATTAATTAATTATTTGTAATTTTTTTTCCTAACAGAGACGAGGGAAAAAAAAGACCAACAACAGAAGGAAAAAAAAGAAGAGATGAACAAATCAAAAAAAAAAGAAGTCCAACTCACCCAGCAAAGAAGCAGACCCAAAAAAAAAAAAAAAAAACACAGAGAGATGAGAGACGACAACAAGCACCCAACAAAGAAAAAGAAGAGACGAAGGAGAAGAAGGGAAACAAAAAAAAACCAGCATCACAGTGATGAAGAAGTAGAAGGAAAAAAAAAAAAGAAAAGAAAAAAAAGAGACGAGACGACAACAAGCAGACAAAGAAGAAGAAGAAGAAGAAGTAGACTAACCTGTAGCTGAAGCCAAAGTCGAAGCCGAAGTCGAAGTCGAAGTCGAAGTCGCAATCGAATTGAGCTGCAGACTGCGCGAAGAGAAGAGACGACACTGGAAAATTTTAGGGCTTCGACTCTCGTATGTGTTGTATGATTTGTAATCGTATGTGTTGGACCTATTCAAACTCAGATCAAAGCCATCGATAAGCATCAGGGGGCAAAAAAAGAAAAACAAAAAGGCATGCTTAAGCGTCGCCTTACGCCTATTCGCGCTTGGCCCAAGGCTCGGCCAAGGCGCGCGACTCATCTACCTCGCCTCACCTTGGGTCTCTTCAGTCGCCGAAACTGCGCCTGGATGTGCGTTGCGCCTAGGCGCGCCTTTCACAACACGGGTCCGGTGGCTAGTCATTTGTGGGGACTCATGTGCTCTCTTTTTGGGATGGCTTGGGTTCAGCTGCGCAGAATAGTGGATATGTTGTGGAGCTCAGGGTGGTCGACTTCGGTGGCGTGTGTGGTCATTGGTGCCTTCTGTTTGATGTGGTTGGTTTGGTTGGAGCGCAACAGGCAAACTTTTCAAGAGGTCCACCACAGTGTTTCGTGGTTTGAGAGTCGTCTTCTTACAATCTTGTATAGTTGGACGGAGGAGAAAGTTGATCCTGATTTGTTTGAGTTGTTAGATTTTTTAGATGTTATCATTGGTTAGGTTTTGGTAATTTCCTTTGCAGTCTTGTATTCTTTGCATCATCTTGATGCTTCAGCAATAAAGTTTAATTTATTTATCAAAAAAAATAAAAATAAAAAATGAACTATTTGCTATTTTTTCATATACTATGAGAGACTTATTTACTATTTGAAAAACATGAATAATTTGTTCTTATTTTCATAAGTTTCTATACATACATCACGCGAATATCTAGATATTTATTTCTTCAATTGTCCTTGCCATTTCTGAGTTATAATTTTTTGAAAATTGCATGGTGGCCTATCAGTATTGTTTCATATCTTTGTTTTGTTTCCATAAATTTCACCAAGTTACCAAGCATGTGTTGAACATAGTTCTTTGATCCATGACAGAGGTCGTTGTCTAATGGGAAACCGACCAGAAAAGCCCATGGAGCATCTTCTGCAAGTCCTAGTTCAGCTCCATCAAGACGAGGTTCTGACAAGAGAAGGATTTCTACTACCATGGTACTCATGTTTTTCCACATTCACCTGCTTTATGATGGCAAAAGCAGTTAATGCTGCTTGCATGTAACTGTTTTTCTTCTTAAGAAGTTGCAATTTAGTAGTTTTGGTACATAAGAACTTATGAGGTACCCAAAAAAAACACTAGAAATGTACCACAACAGGCCATACAATATCTCAACATAGACTATATTAAAGCAAAGCAAAGCAAACCAAACCAAACTAAGCCCTGTATCCCAACCAAGTGGGGACCGTGGAGTTGGCTACATGAATCATTTTTTGCCATTTTGTCCTATTAAGGGCTATATGCTTAGTTAAATTAAATAAATTAATATAATTTTCTTACTATTGCATCCCATGTCAAGTATGAAATTTTAAATTTTCATTGTATCTAGTCTTATTTCTGCTTCTTCATGAAGGGATATTATTTATTTGTGCTATTATATTGTTTATACATGTGGATTATGCATAAAAGCAGTAGTATATACTGGTTTGGATTATCTTTTAATTTTTTTGTATTTATCCCTAGTTTTTCTCTAGTTGTAGTTTTGAATTGCATATTCTTCTTTTGCTTGTTTGAAGTTGATTTCTTTGTTGGGGTTGAACTTGGTTCTTGGGGGAGGATCTGTGCTTGCGGTGGTAATGATAGATGTTGTAGTATTTTACAAATTCTACTCTTTTTGTTGGCTAGATGGAGGTTGACATTTACATATATTTTTTCTTGTGATTTGCTTATTAAAATTTATTTATTTATTTGTTGTGATTCTGATATAATGTTTACTTCCATTTAGATTATAAGCGTGTAAAAAAAATAAAATTGTGTTTTGATTCTGATTTGATGTTTATTTCCATTTACATTATAAGCGTTGCTTACGTTTTACCCTTGTTTGCCTACTATGGAAATTAGTGAAGAGATATCTGTGTATTGTTTAAATTATTAGTATATGTTGCACAAGGCAACTAGGATGAATTGAATCAATTGTTTATTACTTGTTTTGTTATTTTCATTATGATAATATAGCTACAATAACTATATTATTCTGTACAAATTACATACAGTTTCCTGTATCAAGAACTCACGTAAATGAGGAGTTGCTGTGCTAATTGCAGGCTAAAGTTATTGATTCTTTTCCTTTTGTAACTTATTATGTTATTGTATTTGTGCTTTCAGGAGAATCCTGTCTTGATTTAGGTTCAGGCCATTCTCTGATCCTTCATTGTTTGCTGCACCTTATTTCTCCAATGTGAAGTCATATTTGTTCATATACCTGTCTATGATAAAGCATAGGTGAGATGGAAGTGTTGTTAACTTTTTCTTCTGTCTGATTGACAGTATGTTTTAAGGGATACTGCAAAGAGTACAAGTGGCAAAGACAAATCAACATACATTTTGGTTCCAAAACAAGATGATCGGCAGCTTTCTGACAAGTCTGTTGCTATTGCTGCTGCATCTGGTGCTGAAGTCTCAGAAGAGGAAAGTGGTATGACTTATTTTTTGGATGCTTAATTGATCAGTGCCAAAGTATATTTTTTAGTTGACATTGTAGCTTGTATCTGCATGTGTGTGCGTACATAAAGAGACTCGGTTTTAGATTTTAACCGTCCATGGGCAGACTTATAAGTTTTAGGGGCGTTAAATAAAATTGATTACATTATTATTGGCTTTACTTTATCGGTAACTGTGGCAGTGACTGTGGGGTGGGGGGGGGGGGGGGGTGTGTGGGTTGGTTTGTTCTGTGATTATATTACCTGAGGACTGTAAGATTTCCCCGTTTTCATGATTCTTTATTATGTTGACATTGCACCATTGTTTCTGGAGTTTTGTCACATTGGTAGTGCAATTGATTTGCAGAATTTTGCAGATCTCTCTCTTCCCCCCCCCTTTTTTTTAGGTACAAGAAAAACTGTCTGTGTTGCAGAAATTGGAGGAATTGTTTGAATTACAGGCTGAAATCTTGGGAAAGTTGAATGTGCAAGAGAGGGTCTTCCCTATTAATGTGTAGGGTCCAACAAAAACTTTGCAAAGTAGCTGCAATTTGTCCAAAAGGGACAATGAGCAAACCTTAGCAAGATTGATCCCCTTGCCTTGGTTAAGGTCTGTAGCCCATACATTTCATTGATTGACAGTTGTTTGATCCAGTCTTAACTTCTGGTCATCGTCTAACTATTGGCAAGGTGGAGGGGCTCATTTTAGCTTGCATTATGGCTTAAATTGGAGTTTATAGTGAGCTTTTCATATATAGGATCATATTAGATTAAAGAGTGGCTATTGGAAGATATTTTCCTGTCAAATAATGATGTTTTAATGATTCAAATATGTTATGTGATACACATTCATGCATAAACACACAGACATGCCCACACGATATGTGTGTGTGTTTGTTTATGAAAGGTGTATGTAAGTAAGGAGATTCATGCACATATGGTACCTGCATACATACACCTTTCATAAATTTTTGTTACCAACTCATCACCTGGGTTACATGGGCTGGGGGATACTGATGTGTATATAGGGGTTAGACCCATCAAATCTCAAATTGAAGGATACATGGACTCGACATAAAAGGATCTCAAAATTAGATACGGGTATGTGCAATGTTATTCATGCAAGAGGTGCACTAAGGCGCCAAGGTCTTTTGGTTGGGGCCTAGGTGCAAGGTGAGGCCCGGGCTAGATATTTGGCACAGTTTTTCTGTTTTTCTGTTCTTTTTTTATTTTTTTATTATTTTATTTTAAGTATGAGAAATTTATTGTGTGTTTTATCTAACCATATATGCACCATTGTTGTTTTACATGAGATTATTACCAAGGCTTGCACCACATCAACAATTTCAAACGAAGTAAATTTAAATTAAACAATTAAAAACGGTTAATCAATTAAATATTTAAATAAATTAAGTAAATAAAATAATCAATTAAGCAAATTAAGTTTATGAGAAATTTATTATGTGTTTTATCTAACCATATATGCACCATTGTTGTTTTACATGAGATTATTACCAAGGCTTGCACCACATCAACAATTTCAAATGAAGTAAATTTAAATTAAACAATTAAAAACGGTTAATCAATTAAATATTCAAATAAATTAAGTAAATAAAATAATCAATTAAGCAAATTAAGTTATTTAACAATAAGCACTTAGATAACAAATTACTAAGGTTGTTAAAATCGGGATCCTATATTGGATCCTTGGAGGTGTTTATAGGATCGGATCGTAGAATCAGATCAAGGATCGTAAGATTCTACCGAAAAAGACAAATTACATAATAATTTAATTTAAATAAATATTTCTTAAAAAGTATATACAAAATGAGCCTATATTCTATTAAAAAAAAGTGAAGATATTGTGAAGAATATAATACTCTATGTAAAATGTACATGTAATATTATACAATAGAAAACTCGATGGTAAAAGTTTTGTATTTCATCATAAAAGAAGGTGAAGAAGAAAAATTCTATAACAAAATACTTTATTATCTACAATAATGCATAAAAAGTGAAGAAAAAAATATTTAACAAAGTTGGATATGAAAATAGATTAAGAACTCAAAAGAGCAACTTAACTGAATGATAAGGTTTGTCGTTAGCGTCCCTGGTGGAGCGGATTCGAGTCACAAAAATAATCTCTCCAAAAATTGGAACAAAGTTGTAATTGCTAAAGTTGAGTTTGTTTTTTCGACTAGTTAGTTTTCTATATCGCAATATTTGAATGTTTGTTTCCTATTTTGTTTTTTTTAGTCTATTTGATTCAATATTACTTAATTTTTATTATTTATTTTGACCACATAAATTGGTATTTAGACAACAAATATAAAATTTATAATAAAATATGTCATACAATACAAAACAAGGCTTGTAAATTGGATCGGATTCGGATTGGGATTCCACGATCCTATAAGATCCCATTATCAGGATCGAAAGATCCTATCTGTAAGGAATTTTTTACACAATCCGGATCGATTGTACTCAAATGGATTGTAAGATCATAGGATCGTAAGATCCGGATTGGGATTCTGATAACCATGCAAATTACTCTGAGGCCATTGTCACTGTCTAGAGGGGGGAAAAAGTGAAACAAAGAATGATATGTATGGCAAAATATAGAAGAAGTTTAGGTATTTATATTTAATTTGTTATCTAGGGTTGTGGCTATCTATTTATTTGGGGTTTTTTTTGTGATAGGATGTCAACAACTTATGAAATTGTAGTAGACTTCATTAGATCAAAGGATTGATATCACATCTTTAACAAATTAGGAAAAATTGAAAAAGCGTATGCCTCTTTGCACCTTGCATGCCTTGAGTGCCTTGGCTGTGCTTAATTAAAGTTGCCTCACTTCATTGGTATTGAGGCGCCTCAAGTGTGTCTTACACCTAGGCTCACCTTTGATAACATTGGGTACATGGATATGTTGTCTAATTGGGGGAAAAATTAATTAATTTATATATGAAAAAAGTAAAATACGATATACGAGTCTGCCAAAAGAAAGTGGCATAGAAGCCCAGTACCAAAATGAGTTACATGCTACCCACTCCTAGTTCAACATGGATACAAAACAGACCACATAATAGCCCATGTCATCGGAGGAAACAATAGATGTTGCATTGTTGCAATGGATCAAAATTTTCTTCACTTGGTCAGTGTAAGTTGTTTGTTGACCAAGCTAGAAAACACCATGGATCTGATAATGATAAATGTACAGAAAAGTAACACATGGCAATTATAGATTTACATGTGCAATTCCCTCCATCTCTCATATGTTAGATCTCTCTATCCTCTCTTTGTAATCTGCAACCATCCCCTCCCCTCTTTCCCTTTGAAACTCCCTTTTTCTGATCTCCCTCACCCCCCACCCTCTCTGATTTGCTTGTTCGGCTGACCCTCAACTCTCCCTCATCCCCTCCTCCTTCCCTTGATACCCTAATGCATGGCATGATTGTAGATGATGACAAAGTATGGGTTGAGGTGTGCTTGTTGAGTGCTAGGTCTAGATTGACGGCATCAACTTGCATAAAGTAATGGGCTCATCTTGGTTCTCTAGAGTTCTCTCTATGATTTTTCTCCTTTTCAAATCCTTGCAATAAAAATTGGCTTTGACTCGAACTTTTTTGTCTTCGTCAATGTGCAAACATATGATCAGTGTTATTTAAGGCAAGAGGCTCACTGAGGCACCAAGGTCTTTTGGGGCCTAGGTGAAAGACGCGAAAGATGCGGGGTGAGGTGCGGGCTTCGTCGAAGCAATTATAGATATTTTGCTTAGTTTTTTACGAGTATGAGAAATTTATTGTGTGTTTGATCTGCCCTATGCTAACTAATGAAACATTGTTACTTTACATGAAATTATAACCACCAAGTACATTACTTGTGCTTAAAAGCTTGCACCACATCAACAATTTCAAATGAAGTAAATTTAAATTAAACAATTAAAAGCACTTAAACAATTAAATGAATAATTAGGCAATTAAATATTTAAACAAATTTGGTAAATACAATAATCAATTAAGCAAATTAAGTCATTTAACAATAAACATTTAGATAAAAAAATTATTGTTTGGCCATTGTCATTGTCTAGAGGGGGAAAAAAAGTAAAACAAAAAATGATATGTTAGCCAAAATGTAATGGTTTAGGTATTTATCTTTAGTTTGTTGTTTAGCATTGAGATTATCTATTTATTAGGGGGGTATCCTACACCTATGTTGGTGTAGTCGTCGTGTCGACATAGGTACTTGAGCAATTTTGGCAAGTCTGTGTAACACAGTTCATCACCAGCAATCAAAGCTTTTATTGTGTTATTATTTCCACGGCCAACCATCGTGTGATTTCAAATAAGCTAACTCTATGCTTTTTATAGAATTATGATCTTTTCAATTGGGAGAGCCTTTAAGCTTAGGAAAGGATGTTGTTCTGGAAGCATTTAGCAGGTTTTGGTAAATAATTAAGAAGATTACGATGTAATTTAAGAGTGAGTATCGGAAGAATAAGATTCTGAAATCCAAACTCACTGGGAGTAGTATACAGGAGGCATACCTCATTAGTAGAGTGATTAAGATTCATTCAACAGGTTACCACTGCCTTGTGTAGGGGTTTTGGTTGCTCTGTAAGAGAGAGAGAGGAGGGAGGGGGCTTGGTTTAAGGTCTTCATTTGAAGCCGAAATACTAAAGCATTGCAAAAGATTGCCTTTTTGGATGCATACCAGATCACCAATTAAAGCTACGGGTGCTGTTGGGGAATCTTAAGAACTGCTCTAGTTGAAGAGAAAGGAGAAATAAATTTGTCTTCATACAAAAACCTATACCATTTAGTGCACATTTTGGTTTGAATGCTATTGTCAATTATTTTTCTTTCTGTGCAATTGGCTGCTGTTGGTGAAAAATTTGGTAATTGTTCACATTACATATTTTGAGTAGGCAAATTAATAGTCGGTTCCCCTGTTAAGAATGCATAATTTTCTGTTCATTGTAAATTTGTGTGATGACTACACTAGAATATCATTGGTTTCTTCAATTTTTGTTTCTGTTTCACTGATACGTAACTTAAATCAATTTATCCATCAGTAATTTTGTATACCTTTGATGTTTCTGTTTCAGGAATTTCTGGAAGCACTGATACTGGGAAGAAAAAGGTCCTGCTTTTGAAGGGGAAAGAGAAAGAAATTCCTTATGTAAGCCTTTCCGTTTTTTGCAATTTCCCCTCCCCACAAGAGTCTGAGGCCCTAGGTTCTTTTCATTTCTTTCAACAGCTTTACATAGTAGGGGGATGGTGTTAATTTGATCTATTTATAAGATGTGAATGGTTGATTTTTGACCGATGCAGTAAATGGAAATAAAGAAAATATTAGTAGTGGAATATAATGTTGGAAATGGAAATGCAAACAATAACTTGTAAATGGTCGTCCCTTTTGACCCAATCTGACTGCATTAGAATAACTCTGTCTGCATCACAAACTAAAGCAGGAACTTCCCTCCCTCTCCACCACTCATTTACTTGCTAATTCTTTGCAGATGAATTATTTTTCCACTTATTTTTTGAATTATATATCGAGCATTTTTTTTGGGCATCCTTTCTGTTACGGGACAATGACATTTAGTCATTTATAGGGAATTCAAGTTGTTTTCAAAGAAGCAGGAACTATGGACATAAATATTAAGCCTTTGCACTTGATGTAATTAAAGAGTTGCTTTTATTCCTCAAAATCAGTAGTCTGGAAGTGTTCTTACAAAAAACTTATGGAAAAGCTTTTTTTGATAAGTAAATTTGTATTAAATAGTGCTAGAAGGGGCACAACCTTTGTACAAAGAGATATCTGTATGTCAAAAAAGCATGTGGTAGTACTTTTACAAAAATTAGATTATATTTTTTTTCCATAAGAAACATTGTATTATATAGCGCCAGAAGGGGCACAACCTTTGTACAAAGAGATATTTGTATCAAAAAAGCTCAACATGAAAATTTATCCTTGCCTCACAAAAGTTCTTCTACTCCAAATAAGGATATTGAGACCTCATATGATATTGGGACCTCAAAAAGTACACGCTAAACTACTCCCTCTCACATGAGTGGTGGAGAACCCACACCATGTAATGATGTGGGTCTCACTTCCCATGTGCGTGGAGAGCAATTTAGTGTCCCTAGCAATGCTGCAGGGTTATATCCACTGCCATCATTCTACTGTGTTAGCTTTTGTCATGAATAATGCAGTGAGAAATAAAATACACATACACCTAACATGGTGTAAGAATTTCAAGAAAAAGAATTTGAATGCCTTCTAATTGTGCTTTGGCAATTTTATAAAGTGAGATAATATATGTCATGATTAAAAGAAGAGAAACAAGCATGTGGGTCTTTGATACACTTTAAATCTGTGGTTTAGGACCTATATAATTTGCACTATAGCAGACATGAAATACAATCACAAGTTGAAATCTTGGATCCATAAGTCACGCATGTTATGCATGGTAACCTTATGGTCCTTATTGAAGCTGAAAATCAGCAAGTAGTAGTGGCTGGCAGGAAGGAGAGCTGTGGATGTCTGTGAGGAACATGTCCTCAACTAGTTGTGTCATGAATCGTGAGACTGTGCCATAATATGTTTCATTCTTTTCCCGTTAGCATCTTCTTTCTTTACCCAAAAAAAAATTGAAAAAAAAGTCGAGGTTACCAAAGGGAAGAGGAGGATTATGGGCTAGTGTTACTGCTTAAAAGTAGGATGATGACATACCTGAACTTGACTTGGGTTAAATTTTGAAGCCTGCCCATACCCAGATTAAGTGCTGACTAAATCCATGCCACAAGCCATGAGAGGATAGGATGGGGCTAGCTACTGTGTATAGGCCCTGCACCATTGCCATCCCCAATCTGGACCAATGAGTTAGACTGAGAATCTGCTATTGATCCAGCTTTGGTTCAAAACATCTAATTAGTATCAAGCAATTTACATGTAGATGCCGTATTGAATTTACACTCTTGCCTCTTCATACATTTGGGATGTATCCATCATATTTGTTGGAAATACAATTTCTCTGGTTCATGATTACAGTACCAAACAACTACTTCTTGCTGATATTCTCATCCCTACTACAGGTGTCAGGTGGCATGTCATTGCAGCAGAGTGCATCATCTGTTAAAAATTCACTTGGTTCAAGTGGTTTCAAGCAGAATCAGCGACGTGAACCCAGTGGAAGGATAATTAGAAGCATACTTCTAAACAAGGATGCACGTCAAAGTCAATCATCATCTGTAGTCCATTCTGAACAGAAAATCCAGGCCTCAAATCTCGAAAAGGACAAAAGACCTCCTCGACCTCAAAATGTCCAGCATTTCTTGAAGAATATGAATGGATCACTGGAAGATAATGTCGCTGGGAATGGTTTGCATGGTGTTTCCAGTGAGAAGCAGGAGAAACGTACAAGGAACAAGGATAGGCCTGATCGTGGTGTTTGGACTCCTCTTCGCCGTTCAGATGGATCACATGCTAGTGATGAATCTTTATCATCTTCAGCTTCTCAATCTACACAGTTACAGCCAGATTCTGCTGAAGGTGTGGTCATTACTCGGCTAGAATCCGGAAATCAGTAAAATTGTAGTACTGGAACCCCCCTTGTTTCCATTTGCACACGTTCAAATGGAAATAAGGAGGTGAAATACGGAGTTTACTGCAAACTTGCATTTATAGATGTTGCTTTTTTTTTTTGGATTAGGTATTAGTTGTGATCTTGTTATGTACATATTGTTTTCGTATTTTATTTATTTATTATTATTTTCCAGGAAGTCATGGAGAAGTGAAATTTGACTTGTCAAATGCAAGGAGTGGGGAATTTAAAACTGTTGGAACTGGACGTAGCGGTTATCACTCACTAGATAATGGTTAGTTTTGCCTTTGGAATCTGAAATAAATATGAATATATATCTCTGTAATATAAATCTTCAAACACCTCCCCCTCCAACCCCTTTCTGCTCATCTGATTTGCTTGCATACCACAACTAATGTTGCTACCACTTACCAGGTTCACATAAACATGGTGGCCGCCGGGGGCTAGCACATAATGTGAAGGATTTAGATGGCTCTTCTATCGTAAGTGAAGGGAAGCTATTGAAGAAAGGAGGTTCTTCTGGCCATGGTTCCCATGAGGTGTGCTTGCAATTAAATTTTTGGTTTCAACTTGAGCTATCAGGTTTTTCTATTTGGTCATTTGCTAATCTGATTAGGTTAATTATCTTTTAAATGCAGAAACAAGTGTGGGTTCAGAAGCCAAGTGCTGGTTCTTAATGTTTTTTTAACTGGTAAGCCACTATGCTTTATGAATGACTTCTTTTTCGTTTTCTATGAATGAAAAATTCATATTGCCAAACCAAAATGCTTGAATGTAAACGATTTCAAAAATTCAGTCATCTGTATACATATATCAACAAATATCTAATACAAGAAAGTTCAATTGTTTAGTGCTTGACGGATTTGTTGACTGATGGAAATAGGCTTTCGTAGACCAGTTTATGAATACATGTCGGAAAGTTGTCCTTTATGGTGACTAGTATTGTGATTGAACTTTTTAGCTGGGTGGAATGTGGGGAATATGGGAAGGGGACTCTAGGACTGACAGCCTGGTCAGGTATCCGTCCGGGGTGTAGGGAAGGAACGCAATTATTTTGTGTGATTTGTGTTGTTGAGCAGCTATCTAGTGTGACTTATTGTTACAATATAGAAGTCTATGACTTTGTTAATCCTGCCTTCCAATTCTTCAAATTTAGTCTTGAACTTTCATGCAATTTTTCTCTTTTCTTTTGCTTTCCATTTTCTCCATCTGATACATGTAGATGGCGTTGAAAAGGTAACTACATATCACAGATTTTTTAATTGGTTTGCCATGCTTGAGAAACGGATGTTCAGAGCCCATTGACGATATCTGGTCGTAAGAGTGTATTTGTTTGTTTGTTTGTTTGTGGTATTGAGAAAGGTGTGTAACATGAATCTCTGGGGGTCAATTATGCTGTTTACATTAACAAGAGGTAGTGATTGATGTGAATTTGGATCCCTACCTAATGATAATGTGTTGGACCAAAATTCTATCATGATTGGATTGTGGTGGCATTGGACGGGAAGTTGTCCCTTTAGATTCAAAAGGCTGATGGTGTTTGGGAGAATGCTAGGGGCTGGTGGAGAGGTTATACAGCGGAAGAGGGGCTGAGTTGGTGTTGGCCAAAGTAGTGTCTTTTAAGGGAAAAAGTGAACAGAGGTAATATGGCTTCCCAAGGCCCAAGTGTGAGGTGATGAGGATAGGGCTTCATCCAAGTGAGGTGAACGCTATGAATATTTAAAAAAAAATTTATATTCTAGACAAAAGCTTTATTATTTTCAAGAACTATGATGCATCCAATATTCTAAATACTACATATTCATTAAAAACATAAAACTACCAACAAATATCAAAATCCTACAAAAACACGAAATATCCAACAAAATTGATCAGGAAAATTAAATAAAAAATGACGATTACTCTGTGTGGTGATCTGCCTACGATGAGTAGTTGGTGATCTACCCGCCTAGATTCCCAATAGACATTTTTGGTAAAAAAAGAACAAAATATGAAACAGAGAGAGGAGAGAGGGAAAAAGAGGAGATTAGAAATGTTACTATTTCTTTCTATCTCATCTAAAGTGCATATTTTCTACATATTTCATGTCCTTGTCCACTAAAGCCTCAAGCTCACTATTCCTACATAATTGATGTCCTTGTTCACTATTCCTTTTGCCGTTGGTAAGAGGCTTGAGAGAATGCAAGGACACTTTCTTTGGGGCTGGTTAGCAGAAGAAATCAAATATTGTTTGGTGGACTTGGAGTGATTATGTACACCTTAGAGAGGGTGATCAGTGATTATGAGGATTGGGATTCTCAATCAAGCCCTTTTGGGTATATGGCTTTGGAGAGTTGAGAATGGTAGTGGTTGAATAGTATAGTTCTATATAGGGGTGGGGATTGGTCTTTAGTCGACGTTTCTCTATCTTTCGATATGGGCCTTTGTAAGGGTATCCATCTAGGTTGGAATGATTTATGCTACTATACTATGTAGGTTTAGTGACGCAAGAAACTATGTTGTTGAAAATACCAGAATGTTATATTGTGTATATATTTAAGAAACTATACAATCAATGTACCTTTTTCTACGTGTGTAATTATTAATAATTGTTTTAAGATGTGATAATTGATCTTCTAGTTGTCTCATTTAATTTGTTTGCAGTGAAATTGTTGGTCTTCGACCATATTGGCATATACATGTATGTGCTAGTGGCTGGAGGCTCTTTGCTAGATGGATGATCAGGTGTTGCAAATTTAAGGAATTGGAAGACCTTGGAGGAACTCCAGGTACCCTGAATGATGCAGATAATTCATTTATTTACCGTTCAATGCGGTGAATGGATATTGATCTTATTTAGTTGAAGATGGCCAAAAAAAGAGGAACGTAGAGGAAAAGAGATGGCGATATGTGCAAGATATAAAGCGTATATAACACCTCAATTTTCATAAGGCTGTTCATTTAATGGGCTTCTTCTGTTCACAGATGGAGAGTCCTCGTTCTTGCCATTGACTCAACTGGGTATCGGGATATCAGCTTATAGGTGGATTTTGTGTTTTTGTTAGAACTGTAAATATAAATCTGGAATTAGATGTGTACTGCCTCCGTTACTCTCTACATATGCTTTTGTTGAGCGGTAGGTATGTCATATGCCGTTAGTGAGCTCTTGTTTATAGCCCCGCGGTATATAGGCTTTCTTTGTAATTGGCAATCGGGTTTGCGTGAAAGTAGAAAGTTGGGGGCCTGCCTTCGGCTCAGCAGGTATGTTTTTAGGCTTTTGACATATACAAACTGGAGTGACAGTAAAATAGGTGAGGAAATTGGAGTGGGGAGTCGGTAGAAAACTGATGATGTTTGTTTCGGTGTGTTGTGGCAGATGAGGCTGAAATGGGAATATGCATTGATTTGTGCTATGTTAATTGTTTCTAATCGACACTAGCTAATATTTTCAGCCAAGATCTGTGTTCTGTTTTTTCTCAATTATTTGTCATTGATATCTTGGAAACCCAACTTCGCCCAAGAATATTGAGAAACCGTTTCTTTGAGATTGTTTTTTGGCTGCTCCATCTTTTGACAATGGTTCGACAACTTTCCATGTTCTTCATGAAGACACTACCCGTTTACGAGTTAATTATCATGTGCTTGCTTGCTTGCTAGCCATGACTTTTTTGTATGATTTACTTGAGGAACCAATTTTACCTTTTACATTGATTTATTGCTGCACATGCACGACACACACATCAAATTACATGCATTTGCAGCAATGAAATTAGTTTTGGTTCGGATGGATTAGACGGCAGTGAGTAGCAAATGCCTCGTCTTTTGACTGAAAATAAAGGATGGAGTGTGGATAAATGTTGACTGAAGATATTGCAAAGAGAGAAAAAATGTTATGAAATGACGTATAATTTCAACTTTAATGTTACAGGCTCAGATTATCTGACTTCCAAATACTAGAAAATGAAGTGGGTCTCACCAATCCACTATTGGCTGAGAATCTGAGATTAATTCATACACTAAGGTAAATAATAATGATAAAATAAATAAATAAATAAATTTGGGCCTAAACAACCTTGCCATACATACGGCTGCACAGATTAGCTGGGTTGTTCGAAGGTGGCTTGCTCGGCATAGTAGTTCGGATCAGCTCAACCACAGAAATTTACCTCACTAAATTTTTAAAATTTTCTTTGGCAACAACCCTTTGAAGTATATGCAACTTTGCCTCTGAAATTTTTTGAATGTCACGTTTACCCAATGAACTTCAGAATTTTACCTGCAGTGCTTTCTGAAATTCCAGTGCCCAGAATATATATATTTAAACATCTGGGTAAATTATACTCACATGGTATTTGGAGAAAATATATAATTACACTAATTATTTTTGAAAATTTAATTTACATAACAGTTAGATGTTCACTAATTCATTAATTGTATAAATAAAAAAAAAAAAATATTTTTATATATTTTTAACAAAAATTTATATTTATTTTAGTATTTATCCATTATTGAGATTAATTTCAATCACTTTAATTATACTAATTTTTTTTAACGTGATTATACAAAAAAATGTGAATTTAATTTTATTTTAATTTACCCTACGTATATTGTTGGGACGTGGCTAGTTTTAAACTTCAAAAAGGTCAGCTTCATCGTCTCCTACCAAAATAAATACTAATTTCCAGAACACATCCCTCTCTCTCTCTCTCTCTCTCTACAATTATCTGTGTCTCTGGCAGAAGTTGTATTTATTTATTATTATTTTGATGGGGTTGTATACAATTTCAACAAGTGTTGTTCTCCAATTCCAGTCTCTCTCTCCAAATTTATTTTTGAAATCCTACAGCACCAGAAAACGGTCTTTTTTGGCGCGAAATACCACCAGCACTCAGCCCTCCTCCAATGGTTACCCTTCTCCTCCTACTCCCACTACTCAAAACACATCTTTCCCAGGTCCTCTCTCTCTCTCTCTCTCTCTCTCTCTCTCTCTCTCTCATAAAATGAAAATGTATATTGAGTAGACCAAGCATATGAGAAATTAAAAGGGGGTCAATTTGGTTTAATCTGGTAAAAAAATAGTGCTATGTCTTATTCCTCCTGTGGAATAAGGATAGTTGAGGGTTGGTTGTGTAGATGGGTGTTGCAATGTTTTAGGGTTTTTGTATTCAATAAAAAAGAAGACAAGGATAGACTTTTGAGGCCTTGAAGTTGAGGCTCATGATAATGCATTATTTAGACAAGGCAAAACATTAAATTTTCATTTTTATCAAGTTTTGGTTCCAATATTTTGAATTGATGTTAAATCAGTCAATTAATTGCGCTCCCAAATTTACTAAACATATCATGCAGGGTGATGTGTTATTTAATTAATTAATTAATTTATAATAATAGTAGCATTGTCCTCAATACAAAATTAGTGAGAGCTAACAATTACTTTAGAGGAGTGCTATTTGCTTTCCTTGAGGTCGTGTTTGGGTCATGGAGATTTGAAGGAAATGTTAGTTTAATACCCAAATTAATACCCATATCCATGATCCAAACACAACCTAAGTAATGAGCATGTCATTGTTGTACAGTCTAAAGTTTTTTCATAGCCATGTACCTCTTTGAATTCTGGGCCATTGTTGATCCTGTACCTAGCATTGACGTCCTTATCCACAAATCCGTTTGGCTTGTGGAAACCAGAAAATCCTTGATTGCAGAAATGTTTGAGAAAGGAGAGGTAACAGTAAACATCTGTAGGGAACCTCATTGTGTGTGATTGTTAGATCTGTATGTATTCCTCGATCTGCTTTCTACAAGGGCCATTGCCTGTTTAGGAAGCTTATGGTCTTCTAGTGCTTCTTATAGCCCCTCTTAGGACTCTCTGGTTGGTGTGGCAAGTTTTGATGCAACTAGATTAGACATGTGGGAAATGTTTTTTTGATCGGCACCGGAGTGTTTAGATCAAAACCCGACTAATCCCTAGGGGTGCCCAGGTCCTCAGCACGGTTAATTTAAGGGTTTTCTCCCAGTGGGAAATGTTAAAAATAAACTATTGCCCAATTTAATTCATTCGTGATTTGAAAATTTCATAGGGAAATAAAATAATTCCAAAACCAAATTTTGCACATTTTAGTCTAAGATTTGGGCTTCATGATAGTGGAAAGATTCTTCAGAGTTTAAATTGCTTCCTTAACATTATTTAGGTCCTCTAATTTAAAGGAACACTTTGTCAAATTATCTGCAGGCAAGCCAGAGGCAGATGTTGTTGTAATTGGAAGTGGAATTGCTGGACTATCTTGTGCAGGACTTCTATCTAGATACCAGCAAGATGTTTTAGTGTTAGAAAGCCATAGTTTGCCTGGGGGTGCTGCTCACTCGTTTGAGAAAAAGGGCTACAAATTCGACTCCGGTCCATCGTTGTTCTCCGGATTCCAATCAAGAGGTCCACAGGCTAATCCTCTAGCACAAGTAATTTGTTCTTTTCATATCACCTTACTTCTTACGTAAATGCAGTCTTATCTGAATATAGGTGGTATTTGGGATCTTGCTGCTGATAACAGCAATTAACTCCACTACATAGCATTTACTGGGGCCTGGTTGTACTCTATAGACAAGAAAAGGTCATATTTAGTTTGGCTTCTCTCAAGTTGTCATCTCAACTTGAGAGAGTATTTGGGCTTAGTGGGCCCATTTTGAAACCGATTTATATAATCAGAACCGTTCACTTTTTATAACTTATTAAGTAGAATATTCATACGAAAAATTAAGATGATTGGACGTTAGTAGTTATATGTTTGAATCATATTTGTTTTAAAAAATTGGATGACAAATATAATTTCAAGAATAGCCATTCATTTTTTGTAATACAAATTTGATTCAAACATATAGATATAGATATTTGATCATTTTGACTTTTTGCATGAATATTCTACTCAACAAGTCCTAAAAAGTGAAAGGTTCAAATCACCGAAATTGGTCCCAAAATGGGCATACCAAGCCCAATGCTTTCTCAAATTGAGATGGCCAACTTGAGAGAAGTTAAACCCTTTAAAGTATTTGAACTATTGAGTGGCTAGAAGCTGGCCTATAGCTTGCAACTATATCGACTTCCATTAGTGATATGCAAATATACCCACATGAAAATACACCCACACATCTATAAAAGAAAAATACAACTGAAAAATGACTGAAATACATCCTGAGGCTCTTTTTATTTAGTTATTACCTTTTCATTTTCTACACTGGACAACTCAATTCATCATAATTTATGTGATGGACAATTAATAATATAATGTAGCACATGATGACAAATATACATATTTAAATATTTTCTCTAGTTCTTCCTTCAATAATGTAGTTCATGATAATATTTTATATATATATTTGAAATCCTCTCTTCAATTATGCCAAAGATATTTATTTATATAAAAAAAAAAGTGCAAACAACCGACTCTTCAAAAAACTTAAGCTAATAATAGAAAGGGTGCAACTCAAACATAAGCTGATAGAGGGGATGCAACTCAAGTACTAGTATCATTAATAAAAAAAAGAGAATTTGAAGTGGGAAGGAGCGGTGGTGAGCGCCTTTTTGCTGAGGTTAGTTATGACTGCTGGAAGGGCTAAACCTAGTGAAAGCAAAAAGAATGCAGCAGCAAGATTTATCTCCTTGCTGTGTGTTCAATCGCTTGAAAGGAAGTTCTTCGCTGTTGGGCTATTTAGTGTGGAAATGAATGAAATGAATATAAACAAACCGTGTGCTTGCAACGAAATGAAAGAATTAGTCATGTGGGAATTTAGATTACCAAGCAAATAAACATATTCTGCACTTCTCTCTGGGATCTACAATTATTTAAAATTTTAACTTTTCATTTCCTTATCCATTCATCATATTCTATCTAGCTATTTATCATCGCTGTTGATGGTGAAATGCCAAGCTGATTTTTTGCAACAATTTTGAAATTCAATGGACTGCATTAGTAATTGATCACAGCGGGTGGATGACTACTTAGTGAAGGGCAGGAATGATTCTACTTCTCAATGGATGTTGTACTTTCTTTGTGGAATACACTTTATGTCATTGCATTGACATCATTAAACCCAATGCCTTGTGTTGCTTCATTCCCATTCATTCTCATTAATTAACCTTGTTATGTAATCTGTGATAGCATATTTTCTGTCTATTCCATCTATGTAAGAACTTTTTGATGGACACAAGAATATTTGGTGGTGTATGGTACTTGTCTTTAACAATCAAGTGTATGCTATTTCCGAAGGTTACTGTAGAAACTGACAAAGTGACGATTAATGGATCTGTCTCTTTTTAGCATAGATTCTACTTGGAAGCTGCAAGAAGTTAGATTTGTGGACTCAATGTGAAAAAAATAAAATTACTGCATCTGTTCTATTTTCAGGTTTTGGATGCATTAGGTGAGTCAATTCCTTGTGCCAATTATGACTCTTGGATGGTTTACTTACCTGAAGGTGACTTCTTATCACGCATTGGACCAACTGAATTTTTTAAGGTGGACACTCAATATCCACTTCTGGTATCATGTTAGATTGATTCTATTTCTTAATTTCATGGGTCATCATCCTAGGTTTTTGCTACCCTTCTAATTGATGACTGAAACAACTAAAATTTATTTTGTAGAAGCATTATGCTTTAGATAATGTTTTCCAAAAGACACATGAAACACTTTTTTATTTTCTAGCCATTAAAATCGTGCATATTTGACTTGCTTCCTCAGATAATTAAAGAAAAACTAAACCAAAGGAATATAATATATTTTTTGTTAAAGTTGCTACCGGGCGTTTATGGTTTGATAAGAACTGAAAAAAATTTCAATCTCACCATTATGAAAATTACTAAATTAGGTGAGCAGAGTATAGATAAAAGAACAGGGCAGATTGAAAATTTCACATGGGGACCTATTTGAACTCTTGCAATTATTTTTTGGTTTAATTTGAGTCTTGTTTTTAGGTTTCTATGGGTTAGACCATCTCCAACGGTGAACCAAACCCAGTATCAGATTTAAATTTTGATGAAAAACTCACTTTTTCATGCTCCAACGGTTGCACCAAAGTCATACCAAAATGAGATTTTAGCAAAAAAAACATCAAACTGAGAACAAGGTATAGATTTTACCAAATCACTGTTCCTGACCGTTGAAAAAGCTGCACCGGTCAACCAGCCGGTTGCCCGGCCGGTTGACCAACCGGTCGCCCGGTTTCCTTTAAAATTGGTAGGTTCAAACCGGTCAAAAAAGGTTCAAACAGGTAAAAAAAAAAAAAAACTTGCCTTACCGGTTGACCGGCCGGTCAACCAACCGGTCAACCCACCAAAGAAAAGAAATGAACATTCTTCAGATTTGGTTTATGGCTCTGCTGAGGTACCAGAAGGAATGGTTGGTATGGGCTTTGAAGCAAGAGGAGTCTTTCACAAGAGGAGTCTTTCACCAGAAGGAATCAGACGAGCAATTTCAGAATCCATTGGACACTCACCTGATGCTCCAACAGCTTAGCAAATCCATTGATAAGAAGGAAATAGTGAAAGAAAAAAGTTCAGGATGGGATAGACCACCTGATTTGTAGTGAAAGAAAAAAGAAATCCTTGTCGGTGCAGATAATAAACAACCTTATCTTCCTCCTCCTCTGCCACAGAAAAGAACAGAAAAAAAAATAAAATAATGGCCTTACGGGTCGACCAACCGGTCGCCCCTCCCCCTTTTGATGCTCACCGTTGGAGCGAGTGGTATCAAATTGGGGAAAGAGTGATTTTTTTACTCAGATTTGGTGAAAAGTTTGATGAACCGTTGGAGATGCTCTTAGTTGGCTGTTGGTTTAAAATCAGTTCTAGCTTTATTAGGTATCACGAGTTTGAGTCGGCAGCTTTTAAATTTTCTGGATATGGGCCTTTGTTTTGATCTATTGGTCAGAATATGTGTTTAGCTATATTTTTGGGACTTATATTTGGCCAACGTCAGGTTTCGAATATTAATATATTATAAGTAGTCAAAATTAGTTGAAGTAGTAGAACTATAGCAGCCCATAAAAATCCTTGTAATCTTTCTATTTGAAAGAGTTGAGTTGTGAGGATTTGAGGTTTTGTTTTTTGATTTTGGTTAAACTTTGCAAACATCAAGCCCCTCTCTTCTTCTTCTTCTTCTTCACAATGCAGCCAAGTTACCCTGTGTGAATCACCATTCATACCTAATTTCCATACACACTGTACAGAGGGTAAAGAAAGAGTATACAATTTTGGTTTTTCTATCAGTTTTATGAAACTGAAGACACTAGGATAAAAAGACTTTATGATAAGAGATTTCAGCAATCAATTTTCTTATGGATCTTATAAACTAAAAAAATACTTGAACATCCAGATTAGCAGACACAATCACTTGCATATATGTAGCTGCGTCACCTTCATGACTGAGATGAACTTTTTGAAACAAGAAATCACTTATAGCCCTGTTATTGTGTTCTCTTAATTCTGGAAAATTGCTTAATGACTTCTAATCATTCTTCAGGACCTTGAGAAGTATGCAAGTCTTGATGCTGCACGAGAATGGAGAAAACTTCTTGTAAGTATTGTGTATATATGTATATATATTGTATTCCTCATCAGGCTTCTTTTTTTTTTTTTTTTTTCTTTTTCTTAAATATAGAAAGACTATTTTTTTAATAAAGTAGAAAAGGAAAATCTTTGCTATCATTTTCTTTTCAAAATTGAGAATGAGCCAAAAATTTTACTTCCCTTGTATTTGAGGTTGCCAATATATCAAGCTAAAACCTCAAGGCCGAATCACAAAAAATTGATTAACAGATTGCCCAATATCCTGGATATGTGATTTTGCAGAAGTTGCCTTCATGATTCCCTATTATTGCTCTTATCAAGAATATAAAATGCATTTCTGTACAGGATGCAATACTACCAATGTCTGCAGCTGCAATGGCTCTGCCACCTTTATCTATTCGAGGTGATTGGGGTGTTCTATCCACTGCTGCAACTAGATATGCCCCCTCTCTCTTGAAATCCTTTGCCCAAATGGGACCTCAGGGAGCCCTTAGTGCTATGAAGCTTCTCAGACCCTTCTCAGAAATAGTCGACTCATTGGAGCTGAAAGAACCTTTTATACGAAATTGGATAGATCTTCTGGCTTTCTTGCTCGCAGGGGTGAAATCTAATGGTATACTGTCTGCAGAGATGGTAACTATTACATATCAAGGTTTTTTCTTGATTTTGTTTGAACTGTGGTATGATTATGAAATATAAATATGCTTGTGCTGCTTATTTTATTGATAACATAATAATTTTGTGCTTCATTCTTTTCAGGTATACATGTTTGCAGAATGGTACAAGCCAGGTTGCAGTCTGGAGTATCCCATTCATGGAACTGGGGCAGTTGTTGATGCTCTTGTTCGTGGACTACAGAAATTTGGTGGACGGATCTCTTTCAAGAGTCATGTGGAAAATATTGTTGTTGAAAATGGTCGAGCTGTGGGAGTAAAGCTAAGAAGTGGTCAAGTGAGTAAATGATTTAACTGACAAAAATACAGAATTTCTCATTCAGATTGAATTATATTTCTTTCTTATTCATTAATTGATAAAAATAAATATTTGCTGCAGTTTGTACGCGCTAAGAAGGCTGTTGTTAGTAATGCCTCTATGTGGGACACATTGGATCTATTACCTAAGGAAGTCATTCCAAAGTCATACCAGGACAGGATCAAAATGACCCCTCAATGTGAATCATTTATGCATCTTCATTTGGGTTTTGATGCAGAGGTGAGTGATTGTAACAACCAGCCTTGCTTATGATTATTAGAGGGGGTTAAAAAAAAGAAGCTTTTTGTTCACTAGGTGAGGTGCTCCTTGACAAAATCCATTATGAATTCTAGATCCGAGGAGGATGTTCCACATCCATGACAGATTTATTTTGTACATATTCTCATTTCAGCAAATTTTTTTTTTCCCCCCAACTGTTCAATATCAGATGCAAAAGTTCTGTTTGGCCATTGCACTGTTTGTGGGTTAGCTTCTGTTATGTAGGCCATCAAGTCTTATTTCACTACCTTAGAAAATATTTTTCATGTCCATGTTCAACATGAACCATGTTGATCTCTATTCAGTGGACAAGTGGGTAAACTCGAGCATTTAGGGGAGATGATTGTCTAACATAGCATCAAAGCATTGGTTTTGGTAGGTCTCGGGTTCAAGTCTTTGTGTGTTTATTTTTTCCACCATTATGCTTTTCGCTTAGCATCTGTTATATTTTTACCGTTTGCACCTTGTTTGTATGTTAGTACATTTGCAACCTATTTGGTTCATCTGTTTGTTGACATATGAGAAGGGGGTCTCGTGTGAGGGAGGGTACAATGGCTTGATATGTGTTGTTTGGCCCAAATCCAAAATAGCTTTAACTTTTTTGGATAGCTTTGATCCTATTAGGTCTCGGGTTCAATTCTTTCCAGATAATCTAATACCTTATAGGATCAAAGCTTTGATATCATGCTAGACAAATCTAAGTTTTAAGTCCTATTATCCTTTGGGTTCAACTTTCTCACAGTACTTTCTTGGGGAAGGATGTGAGAGATCAAGCATTTTACTGTCACTGGGTAGTCTAACATAAACCATCTTGACCAAAATTATCTAATCTTATTGTTGTTGTGTTGTTGCTTCTGCTGTCATCAATTTCTCATGAATCACATGCTTGTGATATATTTTTCTATTGCCTCTATCCTTTTCCTGTGCAATATCCTAATTTCCATGTCTGCTCATTTCATGGGTTTCTTGGGTTTGGTTTGCTCTACATTTGTAGTCAACAGAAGGTTTCCAGTAACCTATGATTGCTTTTGCTATCAACTTTGCAAATTTATTATATATATGATATGATTTGTTCAATTTGCACAATTCATGTTGAAAGCTGATAATCCAGTGCACTATTTCACACCTAACGGTTGCATATCATCATATATCCCAAAGAATCGCTATTTCTTTTAGTTGTTGAATCTCTGTTTGATTGATCAATGTGTGATGTCCTGAATCTTCATAACTAATGGAATCCAAATGATCTCTGGATTGATCAGAAGATCCTTTCAATTGGCTAGAGCCGTTACTTGAATGAAGCTAGATTTTCTGGAATTATTTGAATATTTGACGATACATTCTGTACCTTGCTAAACAACCGATCCTTGTTTACCAACTGCAGATTGCAGTAAAAAGTTTCCCACGTGTGAATGTGAGGGCTTGGGTGAGGCTTGCTAAAAATGCATCATCTATTGGTGATAATGCACAATATACTTAAGTCAATCTTAACTCTTTAAAGAGAGAAATTTTTTTATTTTTTTATTTTTCTAATATTGCTGAGACAAGTTGAAAAATAGTAGAATTGAATCACCATTTGGAGAAACTGAAATCACAAAGTGGTAACTCTAAGAAATTACTGTTACATAAACAAATTAAATAGATTGTTGCTATTCTGTGGGATATGTTACATAATGTTAGCTTTGTGCTCTCTTCAATCGTTGACATCTGTGGCATGACGACTTTTTCTCAATGTTGGTAATCTTTTAACCAGGCTTCATCTGCCACTGCTTTGGATGGTGTTTTCCTAAATCTGAATAAATAAACCTAACATATGTTTTATTTATTAGGGTATAAGCAAGGGCTTGAAGATTCATCATATAGTTGTGAATGATTGGGAGAGAGGAGTTGATGCTGATCAAAATGTTGTTTTGATATCTATACCCAGTGTGCTTAGTCCAGATCTTGCACCCCCTGGGAAACACGTGTTACATGCCTATATGCCAGGAACCGAACCGTTTGGACTCTGGGAAGGACTTGATCGTAAAAGTGCTGAATACAAAGAACTCAAAGCTAAAAGATCTGAGTTATGCTTACTGGCAACTTTTGTCATTGGCTTTTCTTATGTTGTCATTCATGACAAATGCACTAACTGAAAGCCGTGAAATTCAACATTATCAGAAGGAATAATAGAGCAAGTTCAGCGAACTTATTATGGAACATTTTAATGACAGTCCATTTAGAATTTGACTATGGTATTGAGGTTGAGGGAGTTTTACATGTTTTTTTTTTGCTGATTGGGTTTTTTATTTGCATCTTAAAGCTTGATTTGTTCAATTAGATCCAATGTTTTCTAGTTAATTGTCAAGTTTAAGAACAATATATATGGTATGCATAAATTTTGGCATTGGAGGTTGTGACCTAGTGCGATGACAAGTGTTATCAGCTCCGCGTGCCATGGTGTGGGGTTGAGTCACATGAATCAGCCTCTCCACAAAATGTGGAGGGAAAGCTGCCTACTTACTATCTACCAAACCCTATTGTAAGTGCGAGTCTTGTGCATTGTGTACAACCTTCATAAGTTTTGGCATTCTTTTGATTTTTACCTACGGTGGAACTTCTTAAGAAAGTCTCAAGGTGTACATAATTTTTCCAATAATTGAAGCAACTTGATTTTACCATCTATGATGTGACAATATTTGAACCATCATGTCTTTTAGTTTCTCTAAAAAAATGGTCAAAATTGCATATAATTTTAGAGTCAGAATTTCATATTTCTGTGTATTCTTGGAATGTTGTCGACTTAATTTTTGAGTTTCCTATTAGCCACCTTGCTAATATCCCTGATTGTTCTCTTTTATTCTTTGAAATTCTCAAATGCTCATGTGCCATCAGATTATTTCTGGATAATCCGTATTTAGTGTATGAAACAAGATAATTATTTTTCGTATTAAAGCAGTTCTTATTATTCCTTTCCAATCCAGGTCCTGTGGAGGGCCGTGGAGCGTGCTGTTGGTCCAGGTTTTGATCGCGAGAAGTGTGAAGTGAAGTTGGTTGGAACCCCCTTGACACATCGAAGGTTTCTTCGGAGGAATAGAGGAACTTATGGGCCAGCTATACAGGCCGGTAAAGGCACTTTTCCCGGACATTCAACTCCGATCCCACAGCTTTACTGCTGCGGTGATTCTACATTCCCTGGTATTGGAGTCCCAGCAGTTGCTGCTAGCGGCGCCATTGTTGCAAACTCATTGGTTTCTGTGTCTCAACACTCAGAGCTTCTTGACGCTGTCGGAATATGATAAAAGCTGGTGAGTTCTGTTTAATGTTTATCTTGAATTTTTCCTTATTTTGTTGTATGTTTATTAATATTGTATATAATGTTTTTGAGAAACAAGTATTTTTGTCGTGCTATAAAATTTAAATAATACATGTTTTTTTTTTGCACATACTGAAATTAAAATGAACCTCACTGAAATTGGTTGAATAAAAATCTTGGAATCTAATTTAATCAGATTTTTACCCACCTTTTGAATTGGAAGCAAAAATAAAAATTATTCAAATGTTTTATGATGCATTTTTTTAATAATTGGTAGGAGAGAAATAAGGGAAGGGGAAGCTGCATTTGCAGCTGTGAGACTCGAATTTCTCCCCCGGTGTGGGTAGGGGAGGAGGTTTTTTGTTACACACATAGAAAGATCAAAGTAGCTATCAGATAGAAAATACTGGTTTTAAGTTGTTAACATACCAATAGTGTTATGATGATGATTACATTTACCTCCACTGCCTTGGTAACATTTGTGAGTGGTGGAGCCTATTAAACCACTGAAATGGTAACACATAAGATGATGTTCGGATATTTTTTACCATAAATTAGAAGCACAAACAGACTGGGAGTTATATAAGTTTAGACCTGCTGAAGTAACTATTTTTTGGAGACTTGCATAAGACTAAGGTCAAGTAAAAACTTATTGGAAATTTTTTGGATTGAAATTATAAATTATGTTTTGAACATTTAGTTTTTGAAACTAGAGAGTGAGTCCATTCATCCTTGTTACATATTGGTTGTGGGGGGATTAATGCACGGGATTGGATTATATATCTTGCTTGATCTTGAATTTCACATTTATATATTAAAGTGAACCTCTAGATTGACAGTCCCTTTTGGACTGGATATCCTCCATATGGGCGACTATTGAGTCTTATAGGAGGGAATGAGATACCCAATGGAAGGATTAAGGGGGTCTAGATTAGCTGGTTGAAAGAATAAAACATTCTCAAATTATAGTTATTTTGTTTTTTTGAGCAACAAAAAAACAATTTTATTGAAACAAAGATGATAATAAAGGGAGGACAAGAAGTCTTCCTACAAAGTCAGAAAATACAAAGCTAAAGACCAAAGAAACAAAAACTAAAACACATCACAACCCGCACTAAGCATGACAAACAGCAGCCCAATCCCTAGAGACCATTTCTAACAAACATGAGATAGGATGGAATTCCAAGACTTATTAGTTTCGGTAATCTTGTCCAACGAAAGAAGCATAGTAAATTTTCACAAACTAGTCTTGAATGCTAACCCAGAACCACCCAACTTTTCTTCAATGACCTTGTTCAAGCGTTCCACCATCTCAGGTGTAAAATGATTGATCCAATCACCCACTTCACCTCTCCTGAAGAGCGTCTCATTCTCAAAGTGTCCAAGGGATTTTCCAGTTTTGTTCACCTCCAACTCTCTCATATTGTTAAAGTTGCACAACCTTGATATGTCTTCTATCACACCTTCACTCTCTTCCTCTAAAGAGAATGGAATGCTCATAAACTCTGCTAGCCTCTTCATCTGAAATATAATATCTTCTTTCAAGTCCTCGTACATCAAAAACAGCACCTTTTGAGGCCTCTTCAGGCTCTCCTTCCAGTATCCCAATATATTGTCCCAGAAGGGCCCAAAACCGATGACACCCCTGCAATACATGTCAAAAGCATCATTACACGATAGAGGCTCAATACTCTCTGGTCTAGGCTTAGAGAAGAAGTGCCAGGCGGAGACAAAGGAGTCGTAGGGATTGCGACAGAGATAAACAATGCGACAATTAGAGGTCTTGATTGAGTCAGGTAATGAATGGTATGGCATATGGGTGGAAAAAATGCTAGATTGAAAGTTGGAGAGGCTTAGAATAATACCGTCTCGATGGCCGTCTTTATTAGTGGAGAGATTGATCTCGTGAAAAGGGACAAGGTCGTGAGGGTTGGAAGTGAGAAGGGGGTGTTGGGAAAGTATGTTGGTGTAGCGATGACGGTTGGCGATAGCGAATGTCAATGCCTTCAACCAGGTGGCACCTGATTTGGGCATGGTGGCGAGTATGAGGTCACTGTCCTGAGCTTTGAAGTGTTGTTGGAAAGGCATTACGCCTTGAATATGCATTGAGGAGCACCAAAAGCCTTGGTAGAGATAGAGATCCAGACCTGTTCTCTTTGGGAAGCAATGCTAGTGGATTGTCATGGCAATCTTCTTCTTTGTCTCTGATGATTGGATTGCTTTCCCTTCCTTGAGTGTTTTCCATGGAAGGTGGGGAGGGTATGTTGCTAGGGTAGGTAATCCACAAATTCAGTATTCTTGATCTTGATAATGGTTTTGAAAGTCTGCATAACCCAATGTTATCCATACACTATTATAGTCAAGGTTTTAAAAAGCGGCCGCAACCGTTACGTAACGCCGTTACGTAACGGTTTTGGCGGTTAACGTCACCCGTTACGGCCGTTTTTGCAGTGTGATTGAGATTCACAGGTATGTCGGCCGTAGCGGCTGTTGTAGCGATCGTAACAGTGCCGTAATAGCCATAATGGCCTGTTATGTACCGTTACGTAACGGTTCCAAACTGTTTCTTTCGAAAAAACACAAAAAAAAGCTGAAAATGGGAGAAGAGGGATAGAGAGAAGAGGGAAAGATAAAGAGAGAAAATAGAGGAGCAAGAGATAGAGAGAGAGAGAAGAGAGAAGATGAAGAACATGTTATTGATTTGTTGAAACTATAAGACCTATGCTATTCTATTCAGCTGCTATCACTAAACTATTTTGTTTGTGTGTGTCTATCTATATATGGTTTGAAAATAATAATAATAATAAGTGTGATCATTATCTATTTGACTTGGTTAAAATATGTATATATATATATTTAGGTTCTTATTAATTCTCTTACTTTTGTCATTATTTATCTTATATATAATAGTTAGTGATTAATTTTTTGTAAAACATAAAGTCATTAATTATTAAAATAAAATGTAAGGCCAATGATACAGACCCCCTCCCCCACTCACCCCCTCCACCCCCACACACACGTGGGGGTTGGTGAGTGGGGGGAAAAGAAAAAAAAAAAAAAAAAAAACAGTTTTTATCAATAAAAAAATAAAGGGGGTCGTGGGGGTCAAGTTCCGTGGGGGGCGCAGCCTTTTTCCTAAAATGTAAAAACCCAGTTTATAGTAATTTAAAAATATGAAATATATTGGATCATACTTAAAAATTTACAAAAATTGATCAATATTTATTTTTAACCCAATAAATATGATTATGGAAAAAAAATATGCGTATCGGTAAGTTTTTTTCAAATTGTGCGAAAAATAAAAAAATTCGCGGTTCCGGTTACCGCAACCGCTACACTACGGCCTTTACACCCTGCAACCGCAACCGCGTCACCGCCACCGTTACGGCGGCCACAACCGCTTTTCAGAACCTTGATTATAGTGTTTGTGGCTTTCTTTTTTCCTTTCCCTTTTTGCTCTTGACTTTTGTTTTGTGTTTGTCCTTTTTTTTTTTTTTTTTTTTCTTTTTCTTCGACAATTTTATAATTTTAATATTTTGTTTATAATTCTTGTCTCTTTTTGATAGCACTTATAAATCAGTTATTTAATAAAAAAATTCACTAATTGTGTTTGATTGCAAGTTTAGTATAATTTATTGCATTTTTTCAACTAATTTGATAAATAAAAAAATGAGAAATATTTTTAAGTTGTAAAAAATAATTTTTGAAACTTATCTAAGGCTCTTAATAATACATATGGACAAAATAACTCTATTTCTTGTCTTGATTATAATTTTTGAGTGGATGTTAGATATTTGCACATAACGTAACCTCTCTTTTTTTTTTCTTTTTCTTTTTTTTTTTCAATAAAAAAAACACAATATAAAAAGTTATATCAAATAAATTTACAACTTAGATTAATTCTGTCAAACTAATAATCTAAAATGTTATAATCATAAGTTTTTTTTATTTTTTTATATTGGCAATCATAAAAACTCAATTACAGGTGATATCGTATTGAATCATTATCTATCAATACTCTATTCATAATAAATATGAGTAGGGACCAATTAAATCACTAAAACTGTGACACATGAAATGATAATAAAGTATTGTACATAAATTTGTCATATTAACAATTCAACAATGCTAGGTAGCTCAAAATTTTGTGGCTCAAATGACTCAAATCACTCAAAACGACGTCATTTTGAGTGTAAAACGACATCGTTTTGACAGATTTGAGCCACAAAATTTTGAGCTACCAAACATTTTCCTTAACAATTATTGTTATTCAATGATGACAAATGATATTCAAATATTTTTTTTTGAACTAGTTTTACAAATATTTTTGGTAAAGTTTTAAATTTTTTCTTTTGCTAGAAAAAAAAAACTATGGATCTGACAAAACTAGCTCAAAAAAAAACTATGTATCTGACAAATGATAAGTCTTTTAGAATAGTAGTGATTGGTATCACTAATTTTGTACCACTAAACCAGTTCTAATGAGTTAGAAAATCCAAAAAAAAAAAAAAAAAAACACAAGAGCAAAACATTTCATCATGTAGGACCCATACCAACATTAGAGCTATTAGTGCTCCTCTTTTAGTGGTCTCAACCATTTTATTTTATTTTTTTTTTCAGAAATGCTTTGGAGCTGTAAAAAGAGAGCTCTAGGTAGAGCTCTATTGGGTGGGATCCACCTATGATGTGATATTTATGTTTGTTTTTATGTTTGTTTGCTTTTTTTTTTTTTTTTTACCCTACCAGCTGTGTAGAGCTGGGTTTGGAGCTTAACAATTAGAGCTCTATATCACGGTGGTAAAATTTTTTTATTTTTTGGTAAACTTTGAGTGAGTGTTGGATAGGACAATCACAAATGTTACTTAAGCAAATAAGAATTTTATGATAGTGGTTAGATACACTATAAGAATTAACACTTTTGGCAACAAAAAAAAATTGGTCGCTAAAAGTCTATTTTTAGTCGGCAAAAGTTATCCGCGACCAATTTTTTTGGTCGCTAATTTGGTCGCCAATTGAGGGTCGGCAAAAGTAATTCGCGACCAAAATTTTGGTTGGTCGGGAAAAGTTGGATTTGCCGACTGAATTTTTGGTCGTTAAATATTTATTTACTGCGACTAATCCATTTTGTCGCTAAAACACTTTGGTCGTGAAAAGTCACCTTTTGCCGACCAAATATCTTAGTCGTCAATTGTCACATTCCACGACCAAGAAATTTGGTCGCCAATTATCACATTCAACGACCAAAATTTTTTGTCGCCAATTGTGACATTCTGCGACCAAAATTAGTTTGGTCGCCAATTGCGACATTTCGCGACTAAAAATTTTGGTCGCCAATTGTGACATTCTGCGACCTCTTAGTTTGGCCGCCAATTGTCACATTCTGCGACCAAAATAATTAGTCGCCAATTGTCACATTCCACGACCAAACATGTTTGTCGCCAAACGAAAATGTTTGCGCAACTAAAACTTTAGTCGACAATAGACATATTCGCGACCAAAAGGTTTGGTTGCCAAAATTAATAATTTTGACGACTAATTATTTAGTCGCCAAATGTGCTTGGTGACACACCGACTACTTTATTTAGTCGGCAAAAATATAACTTATCTTTCCCGACTAATCAATTGGTCGCCAAAACTATAAAAACAAAACCAAATTTTGTTCGCCAACATCCAACAAAATAAACCTGTAATTTATAATAATCCATCCAATTTATTCAATATAATCTGTAATTTGCAAAAATCATTCAAACCAACAAATAAATTGAATCATCAACATTCAACAAAATACATATAACAACCATTTCTGAACCTGTTTAATTAAAGTCAGCAACTATTATAAGTTTACATCCACAAATAATTCCAAACTACATATTTCATCTAGCATAAAAATTTAAAACATAACACATACTTGTTATTATGTTTTAAATTTTTATCCATGTACATCAACCAAAAAATATAACTACTAGTCTACCAAATATTTTCTATACACATCCATCCAAAAATATAACTAGTAGTGTATCCAAAAATATAACTACTAGTCTATCCTAATATTTTCCATATACATGTATACAAAAATATATAATCCTTCCAAAAATGCAAAAAGTGCCAATTTGTCCTGTACAATTTAGCTTTGTGCACGAGGTCATCCATCTGTACCAAAAAAAAGAGAGAAATAATGTCCGGTAAAATTCGACAAATAATGAAAAATGTCCATGAAAAGTAAAGGTCACATTAGCAAATTATATTACTATCATTATCAAATTGTAAATAAAACAATAGCATTCTTATGTCTATAGAATAAATTGGATCAGCCACCATTCCAGATCCAATATAGTGCCACACAGCAGAAACCAACATGGCAACTGAAATTGATCCATATTGTCAATAACTCCTATCTTCCTCAATGAACCTTTCATGTGAATTAAATTTCAATCCAGAACCAACCACAATCAGTACCCCAACGGTGTGTGCTGCTATGTGATAAAACAGCTTTTCAGAAGCCTTCTGATGAAACCAATATTGCCAAGGCTTTTGAAGGCTCCTAATATATCATGTTGTGATGAAACGAGTGTTACACTGCTGCCACAGTGTTACACAAACATAATTTTGACCACCAAAGGAAAAGAAAGAAGAAAAAAGAAGTATCTATATTTTTTTAATCTATATATCTAGATTGATATATAATGAATGAATGGATGATGAACATGTTTCATTACATGGCAATATCGGTTCAGAGGCAAAGGGAGATGCCCATGACTGAATATCGGATAAGGGGTGTGGCACTTGACTACCGAGAATACAATTCGATTGACTAACCCAACCAATTCACTCCTCAAAGGGGAGGTAGGCAGTCTACTTTTAAAACGGAACTTTTTATACTTGGAAAAAAGTTAAGTTTGTGACTATTGGGTAGTTTTATTTTTAATCGTTTTTATTTAGAGGTAAGTATTAGAAAAAGCAAATACTAATATATGATATTATATTTATCATGCATGTATTGATCAGTGATATAAAAAAATGTTCAAAACAAAAAATAATTTATAGCAGCTCTCTAATAAATTTTATACATCGATGATTTATATAAATACAAACTATGAATTGGTGTTGATAGTCACCACCATATATAGTTGACTATTAATTTGTATTCTCTCTTCTGTAACGATGCCATTTGACATCACCACCTGAAGATCATATTCCATCAAAATAAATACAAACACTAAAATTGACATTCAACAGAATGTATGGTGTTCTCAGTACTATATTATCTTTAATAAGGCCCACAAACCATGATGATGATTTGTAATGTATTTCTGGGAGAGTTTCTATGTGTAGCATTAGAAATTTAGAAATTTCACAATATTTAAAAATCAAGACAGATCAGCAGAGGATCTTTCTGAAGCCAGACAGATCATGCAGACCACCATATTGACAAATAATCCGTGCACAAGAAATAACAACCATATTGAAAACAAAAATGATCAAATATGATCCCCAAGCTAAGCATGTGAAAAACAAATAGCATGAATAGTTATGTACCATATCAGGACTCCTCCCACAAGCACAACAAACGGGTAAAGCTGACAAGAAACAGTGACAATACATCTATTTAGAAACTTGAGAAATGATAGACAAAGCATTCAATATTAATGCTTATCTTTTTCATTTGGTGGAGGTCAATTGGGTCATTCCGTCCTCTTGTGAGCTTATGTTTTGTATTGATTTTAGAGGAGGATTTGGATCAAATAGAAGGGCTTGGGTTCTATGAAGATGTGTGGCTTGTGCAGTCTTTGGGGTATTATGCTTGAAAGGAATGATAAAGTTTTTTAGGAGAATGTAGAAGATTAGGATAGAATTTGGGAGCAGTTGTGTTTTTAAGGCTCTTTAAAGAGATTCCACATTTTTTAATTTCTGGGATTTGGAATGGTATTTGTAGAGCATGAGAACCTTTGTTTTTGGTTTTTTGGTTTGTTTTTCTTACTTTTCTTCCCTTTTTGATTTTGGTGGACGTCTTGTCCTCCTTCGTATTTCAATTTTTTTTAATGATTATCGGATTTTCTTTGTTGCCTTAAAAAGCTTCAATAGTAACAGGTTTACCATTGCCAACGCCAGTAGCATGCTTTCTTTCCTCGCCTGAACAACCTTACAAACATTGTACACGTTGCACAAACGCAGAACACCATATAAAGTAAAATCAAGCTGATGATCACCCAGAAACAGTTAAGAAGTCATGAATGTGAGCTTTGGCATGAGCAAAAAAATGTCATCAAACTCAAGACCAAAATAATCCTGCTCATATGAAGCCTGTCATGTGTAATAGGATATGCTATTTAGAAAAGAAAAAAGAAAAAAGAAAAAATATATATATAGCGTGTAAGATATAATCTTTGATGTAATTATGTGCAACCAATTAGCTAAATATTTCAAGAACAGCTGAGTAATATGGACATGTATTCAGCCCACATCCAACAAACACAAGAAGAATAGCATCCTTGATGGTAATGACGCCAAGGATGCTACAATGTGATTATAATTCATACCAACAATTTCAAATCAGCAACTCAAACCCTATTCTACAACGTCAATCTATGACTTTGGGAATGTACAGTCCATTCACATGTAACATGGAACAGTACTCTACTAAAGACTACACGGTGGCATCAAGAAAGTCAAAAGTTTTTTTTTTTTTTTTTCTCAGGGCATCAAAGTAAATCGCTACAGATACAAACAAATAAAGTAAGTAATTTTTTTGGCATTAAGAATATGAAGAACTACTCACTTGAATAAGCTCGTTGGTATAATAGCAAAAACTATTATTGCAAACAGCGTAACCTTTTTTCTTGGGATTTCTGCAGTCAAAAAATAGATGGATAAATGACAACATGAAAAAGATTAAATTAAATTAAAGCAACTCACATTTCTATAAATATGCTATAAAAATGAAAACAAAGTAAACAACAAAAAAGTTCATTAAAAAAAGTTCCCAAGGCAATTAAAAAAATGCACTCAGACAAGAAAAATGAATAAGAATTATGAGTCACCATTCAAGGAGAGATTGAGACTAAAAAAATCTTTAAAACATAAAAAGCAATGGATTATGACATAGATATCAAGACAAATTAGGTAATTAATATTTTTTTTCCTTCCTCAGGGTCGATAGCCTCACCAGTAGCTTCCAAACAAAATGAACAGAGAAGATACTTGGTCCAACCCTTTCTCTTAACAACAGTAGTCAAAGTAAAAACCGAAGTTCTGCCAAGAAGTAAAACAATGGCACCTCAAGGAATGTATGTAATACAGATGACACAAATTTCAGAATCCATCCTAGGCTCCTAGCCGGCTGAGAATGTATGCAGAAGGTTTATAAATCCTAAATTCATCAAAGAGCACCACCATGTCAACCAATCTAAGACTCGTTACTTCAACAAAGTAGAATTTGTCAGATCATATGATCTTTTCTCATTTTGCAGAGAATTTGCTAATAGCTTCCACAGGAACGCATAACCATACAAGTTACAAAAACATAACACTCATATACAAGTTCAAAAACACTGTCGCATTATAATATTTTTAGTATGTTTCAGAAGCAAGTAGGAAAGACCAGTATTACCAGAAAATGTTAATACCCCATACATTTTGGAACACACATTCCGAAACATCGTACCACTTTCATTCCAAATAAGTAAATTAATCGATCCAAAAATATTTTCCTAGTTATTTCCTTAAGCAAAATGAAATCAAATACGGTGAAAGAAAATCTAGAGAGGGGAGTTTTGGAAAGACAAAATGCAAGAGGCCATAATGCTCCTACCGAGAAGCTTGTTTTTACATGATTAGTTTGCAAAATAATATAATATGTTCCATTAGATTTCCACTTGTTAACAAAAAATTACTCCCATGTCTGTAAGTGCCTCAATAAATTTTAATATCGTGATTTTTAGGAGGAGCCTATCTTTAACGTATCACATTTTAGAGCATGTAACATACTATGTCCCGGTTTCCGTTCCTTGTCCTGGAATGATTCACATTCCAAGTAACTTTGGGACAAAACATATTTTAAGAGTAGAGTACACACATACAAACTCAAAGATGATACTTCCTTCTATATAATGCCCACCTAAAAATATATCACACAGAACTGCTAAGGTAAATTTTAGTTGGCTAGGTAAGAGCAATAAACACAGGATCAACAACATAGGCACAAAAGAATTTGCTACAAGTTATTTGTGTCATACAAATCTGTTTCTACATATACATAGGTCATACCATTTATCAACGGAACCCAGCTCAGAAATGGCAGAGACTTTTCAAAAGGTTGAGCCCACCAATCAGCACCTGAAAAAGAATGGAATAATATTATTACAGTATAATACCGCCTGAAAAAAAGAAAAAAAATTCAATGAATATGAGTTGCCAGCAGGTTGCCAGAGCTCGCCAGAAGGTTGCCGCCAGATAACCGGTGATAGCCACGATGGCCGGTGGTGAGGTGGTGGGGTAGTGAGGAGAGTGAACACTTGCTTTAAAGACAAGTGACTTTTTTTCATTTCCAAAAATTTTGGAATCAATTCCATTGCTTTTAAAAACAAAATCAATATACCAAACAAGTTTCTTTTTCCAAAAAAATGAAAACATTACCAAACGAGGCCTTAGGATTTATTAATTGGTTAACATATCAATATCTATAATGAATGCCTGAAGTATGTAAAAGGGCCTTAAATATGGTAAAGGGCCATACCAACTATAGCGGTAAAGAAATGGCACAAATATATCAGCATCAGACCCTCCGTAGGCCCATTAACAACGGGCATAATAAGGGTATTGGTGAAATAACTACACAATGAAAGAGATATTGATAAAGTTGCTAACCAAACTCCAAATTATTAGTATAATCCGTAAAACCAATGGCAAAACAGAAATATAACTTCACATTGAAAACATGTAGAGATTATGATTTAAATAAATTAATAAATCTTATAAAAATAAACTGCATCAAAAGCATCAGTGCCACAAAGCAAATTTTTAACCATTAAATATTAAAACATTTTAAATGGCTCCCATTCAAGGAATTCAAATCTAAATGTTGTGCCAAATCATGTATAGCCCCTTCATGGCCTTAATCATGTTGCAAGCAAGTTAATTATATAAAGTCCATCTCCCTATGAAATTCCTTTAGAAATGGAAATGGCATAGCAAAACAACTTTATTGGCCCACAATGAAAGTGGAAATATTATGATAACTGAAGCATCCACCATCCCACAATGAAAGTGGAAATATTATGATAACTGAAGCATCCACCATCCAAAAAACAAAGAAAAGAACAGAAAAAAGAAGAGGTGTGCAAGAATGAACAATCAAGTGTTCGTAACAAGGCAGAATGTAATAAACCAGTATTAGTTGGACTGCTTACTGCTCCCATGTTGCCAAATAAAACAGAACAGCTGTCATCACCCAGAACCAGAAAGTAGTCCCTCCAGACATAATAATACTCCCAAAGGCCAAGGACGCAAACTGATAAACATCATCAACAAAATATGAAAGAGATACACTTGCTATGGCCAACCAAAGACGATAACAGAAGTACATACCGCACAGGCAAGTGCATCACATCCTGCAGTAGTGTTTTATAACAAGAAAAAATTCAATCAATATTCTACATTATATATAAAAGAAAAAGCTCCCCCAGTGGACTAGAGGAACTCGTCCGTCTTGCTTGCTTCCCATCAACAGCATCAAAAGTCTGGCAGTGGTTTGAAGGTCAAAACAGAAATTTCTGAAAGGGAGTAAACTCCCCATCCAAAGACCAACTAATGGAAAGAAAATCCAACACAACAGTCACAGAAAAGAAGTAAATAATGTTTCTTTTCTCTTTCCCAAAACCAAAAGGTAAAAATGAAGTATGTCTCTATGGGAAACAGTTTGTCATATATAGAAAGATCACAAAAACATTTTCATTCTATTGGTTTTTCCAATGTAGCTGAGCAAATGAGGTTTAAAAGCAACATATATCTAACTAATTCTAGAATAGAATTGTATATGCAAATCAAGCAGCCATAGTACAGGTAAAATGTGAAAGCATATATATATACACGTTTATCTACACACATAGGCAAAGAGTTGTCTAATCATATCAAATTTAAAATTTTCAAATCTATTTAGAAATCAGAATCTGAAATAGCGCGAAGCAGGTCAGGGCTAATAAAATAGATGAAAAAGAGCAGGGCCCGATTGGCATTTAGCAGAACTTCTAAATATTCCCATAGTCCGTGACCAACGCACAATATTTCACCTGAATGTTGCCTCTAGCACGTGTAACTCACTAAGCATGAGATGTTTGAGAAGCAAAGGATGTTACTTCCTTTCATATAAGGCTCAGCCCTCCATTTTCTGTCCCTGGTGCGGTGTGGGATAAAAAATTGCAGAAATATGTTTACCACATTACAAAATGAAAACTCTATACCCAAGCTGAAGCCATTTACCATATCTAAGTTTGTCCTATGACTGAAATCACTAGTCCCACATCACAAAACTAATAAAACTAAGAGCCATATATAAGTTCCATTTACAAAAAAGTAGCCCTAAGCAGCAGATTGCATGGCTTCAATGACTGCAGATCAAACTTTTGATGTCTGGTGAAATTACCCTGAAATTTGGTCAACTTGCCAATTACCATCCCTATGTATGGGCTGGGAAAAAGTTTCTCCACAAACTACAATCATTTGCTAAAACTAAGAAACATGTATAAATTCCACTCTCATGTAAGTTTCACTCTCAGAGATGGGAATTTTTTACAATCATTTGCTGGGAATAAGTTTCTCCAGCAACTACAATCATTTGCTGCACATTGCAAAAGTATTTACATAGAGCCAATCAGGTTATTAAAAACCATTAAAGTCGGGCAGGTTACCAGTAGATAGGTTCAAATTGCATTTTTATACATAGGCACCAAAACAATATCAGCGAGAGAGAGGACAACCTTTTTCATATTATTGAAAAGATACTTAGATCCATGCATCAAAAACATAAAAATAAAAATAAAATAACAGAAATTTTGTTTAAACTCCATTGTATGAAAGTAAATCACATAACACTCATGCCTTATGCTATTGAATTGCTACTTTCTACTAAAGACAATAAGAATGGTATTTTCCTTCCTAAGTTAAAACCTTCAAGGATACTTAGCACATTACAATTAATCGTGTAGAACTGTACAATTTCTGTCTGCACCAAGTACAAATGACAGCAAAGACCAAAGAGCAATCATTATAGGTGTCATACCATCACATTGAGGAGAAGGAAATTTTTTTAAAAAGAAAAAAAGGCACAAGGAAATAAATGAGATAACACTAATGAAACCCAAAAGATATAATTCATCAAGCCATCCAAGACAAGCAAGTATGAACATAAACTGCCAGCACATAGCAGGACAGAAGCATATGATAACACTGCTTGTGGGAAATTTAAGCAGACTTGATATAAGAAGAGAAGCAACCCATGTGCAAAAAGGACCCATCTAGGAGGAATTGAATCCAGGCGAGGTGAATATATTTGCAACACTTACATGTGAAAATATATCTTTAAGTAACAACTAAATAATTACCATAAAATAAATTAATAAAAAGAAACAAGATCCATTCATTTTACTATAACAATGCAGAACACTAATATTACACACCCAAAATTTATATCCAGAATTTTACCCAAAAACATTAAAATCCAGATTCATTCCATGCATGGACCCTACAATACACCAACTAAATCTCAAACACAATTTTCCTTTTTGGGGAGATTTCTTGACAAAAAATTTGGGTGAGTAGATTTCTCAAATGTAAAATAAGGAGAAAACCAAACTTACACAGAATTGGAAAGCACCTACATTGTCCAAGAAGTAAAAACTCAAAATCTGAAACAACCCTAATTTGCAATAGCCCATAAAAAAATCAAAAGGGGAACACCCTTCAGACGGCAGATATTGACCAAAAATTTAAAACCTTGGTGAAGAAATAATAGCATTCATCTTTTCAGAACATAAAATAAGAGAAAAAAGAACAAACGAAAGCAAGAAACAATACCCAAATAAAAAATTAGCTGAATTCAAACCATCTGAACAAAGAAATCATACAAAAATACATAGAAATGACAAAGGACTCAACCTGAAAAACAAACAATACTTGGAAAACAGAACATACGCCCAAAATCTAAGAATGACCTGCTTGGTTGCTGAGAAAACGTGTGTAATCAAAGAAACAGAGTTTGAATCTTAAATCTTTGGTCTAAGAGAATCTATTTTCTCTTCAATTTCTAAATTTATCAGCAATGAAGGATATAGGAAGTTATGAAATATACATAAAGAAAGAGAAATACAAAATAAATAAATAAAAAGAAATCCAGACAATCCAGCGCAATGGTAGGGAACGAAGATTCAACCAGACACTAAAGATTCAAACTTTATTTTCTCAGTTTTCCTCAGTTCACTCAAAAGCTTAAAAAGCAACGAAAAATACATTATCAGATTAACAATCTAAACTCTCTGCTTCTATTTTCCTAAATTTTCTCAGCAACCAAACAGACATATGCCAAAATACACATAAACAAAGCTCACCTGCACTTAGCAGCAATGGCGGCCAATCCAAATAATGGAAATCAAAGAGAAAACGTGAGACACAGAGATATAAACAGAGATTTCCTATTATAAGTTGAAAAAAATACGTAGATGAATCAAAAATGGAGAAGACGAAACAGAAATGGCGAAGACGGACGGAGGCGCAGATGGTGGAGAGGCGACGACGGCGGACGGCAAGGTTGATGGTAAGGTGAGGTGATTGGCGCAACTGAGCTTTGATCGAATTCGACTGAGGTGTGTGGAAGAGGCGCGTATTTCTGATTTAAATGTGTTTGAATTAGTAAATTATCCCCTACCAACCTGTTGGTTGGCTAATGGCTGTGTGCGAATTTAGATACCAAAACGACGTCGTTTTGTTATCAGCGACCAAATTATATTAGTCGTTGAAAGATCATACAGCTGTCGCCCAGATTTTATTATCCCGCCCAGATTTTTGGCGACAAAAAATGTAATTTGGTCGCAAAAAATTACTTATTTGCAACCAAAAAAATTTGGTCGGTAATATTAAAAATTTTCAGCTACGATATTTTAATTTGGTCGGCAAATGTCATTTTTTTGCGACCAAAATTTTTTTGGTTGGCAAAAGTGGTCGCCAAATGTGTAAATTCTTGTAGTGATAATAAAAATGTCAAATATTGTTGCTTAGCCTCTCACCTAAAAACTAACATATTTGTTGAAGGTACTCTTATGCCATTTCAAATTATTTTCTTTTTTTTATTCAATTAATAGTAAAAAATAATTAAATATTTTTATTGCAACCTAATCAAACATAATGCAATAATCTCCATTTCTTATTTAAGAGTAATGATATACAAATAGAATTGAAAAAAAAAAAAAAACTAGAGTTTTGAACCTTGTAACAAACTAAATTCTGAATTTTTAATTTTGTCAATTTAAATCTTAAACTTTTGATTTGCTTTCAATTCAAACCATTTGCCAATTTTTGTTAAATAAAATAAATAAGAAATATATATTTTAGTCATTAAATTAAACAAAAATTATATTTTAGATATTTTCTATACACTTACATTGAATTTAATGACTAAATATAATTTTTTTTCATTTATTTTATTTAACAAAAATAGACAAATGATTTAGATTGAAAATAAATCAAAAGTTTAAAGTTTAAATTGATAAAATTAAAAATTTAGAATTTATTTTGTGACATGGTTCAAACCCTAGGTTTTTTTTTTTTTTTTTTTTTTTTTTTTTTTTTTTGAGTATGTGTGTGTAATTTTCCCAATAGAAGTTTATACAAATTTATATATAGAATAATATAACTTCTTTTGGTTATTTTATTTTCAATCAAAATATAATTTATCATTGTCTTCATAAAATCAAAAACGTCATTGGCACTTCATTATAAATATTTTTCTGTCTAAATTTTTGGTTTGTAAACAATTTTTCTTTGATATAATTTTTTAAAAATAATATTGAGTAATGTTTGGTTTATTGGAATAAAAGCGAGGTGTAATATAATAATTATTATGGAAAATTATAAATAAAAAAATTCAAAGGTTTGACCTTTATAATAAAATAAACTTTAAAATTTTAATTTTGTCAATTTGAACCCTAATCTTTTAATTTATTTTTAATCTAAACTATCTATCCATTTTCATGATGTAAAATTGACGAAAATAATATTATTTTAATTATTAAACTTAATAAAAATAGTATTTTAGATATTTTTCATGCACCCAAATTGAGTTTAATGATTAAAATCGGTTTTACTTAACAAAAATAGATATATGGTTTATATTAAAAACAAATAAAAAAATAGAATCTAAATTCACAAAATTAAAAATTTATATATTTTATAAATTGATGTTATCTGTTTTGTAATAAACTAAATACTATCTTCAGTAAAACTAAAAATATTATAGTTGTGAAATTTAAATTTACTGTAAAAATTATTATATTTGTGAAGCATAAATTTATTACAATAGTATTATGTGCCTTGTATGGATATTTTTTTTTCTAGTGTATATAAATCAGTGCTCAACGGTTTTGGAAGCCTGCATAGCCCAATGTTTTATATCTATACTATTATATTAAATGAAACTTAAATTTGATCTCTTAAAGTTTTTATCAAGTGTAAATTAAATAATAATAAATAAATAAATTTTTTTCTACACCTACACATGTTCTTCACAGTGGTTTAACTGCCATAATAATTTCAAATTTTAAAAATTAAACTTACAGAATTACTTTCAAATTTAAATAATAATATGTTACATGTGAACCCTTCTAGTCTATATGCTACAAGAAGCACTTCCTTTATAAAATGGGTTGCTTTTTTTGTGCTGCTTTTACCCTTCTAATTGGGAAGTGAGTTAAAAGTCCCTTCTCAACCTTTAACTCACTTCTTCTGTTATAAAAAAATTAAAAATTTTAAAAAAAATTTAAAAAGTCAAATTTTAACAATCTTTCCAAAACATCCGAACATTGTTTTGCTATGATTAATGGTCTTCGCTTTCGGCTAATGAATAACCTGACAGTAGAACATCATTATTTTTGAGTAAAATAAACTATTTGTTTCATTTGCATTAACAATATTACACTTATATGTTGGTAGGGCTTCTTGTAATTTTGTTTTTTTATACAATTTTGATAGCTTTAATTATTCAAATTTACTACTATAACCCTATAGTTATATGTTGTTGCTTTGTGCATTATGTGGTGGTATTCATAACTTGTGGTGATATTAAAAAAATAATTACATATTTTGGTTTAAAAACTATTAAAGATTTATAATTTAAGTATTATAATTTACTCATATTGATATGGTATTGTAGTTGGGTCATACATAATTGAGTTTGTAATTAATTAAAAATTAATACATATTTACCACGTCAAAATAATTTTGTCAAAACAAACAATTAGGATCTAATTATAGGGTATATCTGAATAAATTCATTTTTTAAAATAAATAATATGCTCCATGAATCTTATAATATAAACAATTCAATTTATTTAATCTTTTATTCCATTTACTTCCCAAAAGCAATTTTTTTTTATAATAATAATTTTAAATAATATTTAATTAATTGAAATGAAGGCTAAATACCATTGAATTGAATTGAAACAATACTATTATTTTTTTATTTTTACTTCTACCAAAAAATCAAATTAAAAGAAAAAAGAACTGTGCAAGTTGCGGGTGATTCTATTTGCACCCAAATAGTAATTTAGTATGTCCAATTAAAATGTTGAAATTTGAGTTCCTATTATATGCGAATGTAAATTTATTAATAAGAACAATATACATTAAACCCTACAATGATTTTTTTTTTCTTTCATGATACACCATAATTATTTATATATATTCTTCATATTTAATTTTCTTCATCTTTTTTTCTCAAATTTCTATTATTTTCTCTTCATCTTTTTCTTCACTTCTGAACTCTAATCCATCCTACCAAAATTCACAATCATTATTAAGATTATTATTTCTTATTGTGTTATTATATGCAAATAAAAAAAATTTGAATAAAATCAAATAATGATTTTGTTTTCCAAGTAGAGACCCAGAACGAGAAAATGAAAGCGAAGAAAACAAATCACAGATCAATACTTTCACTTCTTTATCTAGTTATGGCAACAAACAAAAAGACAAATAGAAAAGGGCAAACAAAATGTAAACCCACAAAGACTCAACAAACATGCTTTAAATCAACCATTATGACCACATTTAGGGTTTGCTCAGACCTTGATTAGAGCATAGAGAAAAAGAAAAAAAAAATAGAAAGCTAAAAATGAAGAAACAAACAGGCTCTCAGTTTCTTGGCCACACTACCTCTCCTATCTTTCTTCCATGCAAGGCATGCTTGAAGGGAGTTTTTTTTTTTAGAGGAATGCTAAGTGCACCAAACCCTCTGCAAACCTAGCATTGAAATATTTGACATTTTTCAATATATAATTTACAAACTCATGAAAGAGATACCTCATTCAAAAACAAACATTTTTTTTTTTTTAGAGAAATGCTAAGTGGACCAAACCCTTTGCAAACCTAGCATTGCTCTTTTTGGTAAGGTCGATCCATGGATGAAGACAAAAAAGTAATTTCTAATCGTAACTAAATATTCAATTTTAAATTTGTAGAGAAGAAATTGAAGAAAATTTTCACTACTCCTGGCATATGATGCTTGCAAACAAAATTGTCAGACCTAATACTAGATTGGTCCACCATATAGTTGCCAAGTTTTCATTTCTCATTGAATTTAGATGCCATTTCAACAATCTTGGGATTTAGATTATGGTGTTTGAATGATATGTCATTTCTTTCTATGATGCATGTAGTAAATTTTTTGAACGATTAAGTTTTTAAACAAGAAAGAAGTTCATTCATCGTCATATCGGTTGTGTTTGTTTGGAGGGATTAGTGCATGGGATTGGATTATGTATCTTGTTCAATCTTGAATTTCATATTTATTTATTAAAGTGGACCTCTAGATTGACAAAATACTATTGAGTCTCATAAGAGGGGTAGGTTACAAAATGGGATGAGTAAGGAGGTCTTGATTCGGGATTAAAGCACAAAAATATCCTCAAAGTATGATCGTTATATTATACCATATAGTCCACTAATAGTATTTTCAAACAAACAAGAGATATGATAAGATTTTATTAATCTTCCTTCTAATCCAAAGACATTTCAAAACGTTACATAGAATACATAATCGTAAGGGATTTATAAATCCAATACTATTACTTCTAGTAATTCAAACCGACGAAATGACAAAGAATATTTTTCACAAACTAGTTTTAAATGCTAATCCAGAATTATCCAACTTTTCTTCTATGATCTTGTTTAAACGTTGGACCATCTCAGATGTCAAATGATTGACCCAATCACCCACTTCACCTCTCTTGAAAAACGTCTTATTCTCAAATTGTAGAAGTGAACCAGATTTGTTCACCTCCAACTCTCTCAAATTATTAAAGCTACACAACTTGGATATCTCTTCTATCACACCTTTTCTTTCCTCTTCCAAAGAGAATGGCACACCCATAAACTCCACTAGCCTCTTTATTTGAAGGGTAATATCTTCTTTTAGGTCCTCGTACATCAAAAACAACACCTTGTGAGGCCTTTCCAAGCTCTCCTTCCAATACCCCAATGCATGATCCCAGAGGGGCCCAAAACCCATGACACCTCTACAAAACATGTCGAAAGCATCATCGCATGATAAAGGCCCGAAGCTCTCGGCTCTAGCCTTATTCACAAAGTGCCAAGTGGAGATGAAGGCATCATAGGAAAAAAGTTCCGCATTCAAATAGATTATCCGTTACCAGTTCTTTTAATAGTTTAAAGGCCTATTTTGGCAATTAGGAAAAAAGTTCCGCACTCAAATAGATTATCCGTTACCAGTTCTTTTAATAGTTTAAAGGCCTATTTCAAAGTACAACTCAAAACTCAAAATTCTACTCAAAACTCAAAATTCTTTTTATAAACTCTTTTCAAAATTCATAACCAAACAAAATTTCTTTTTTCGAAACTCAAAATACAATTGAAAACTCAAAATACAGCTCCGCACTCAAATAGATTATCCGTTACCAGTTCTTTTAATAGTTTAAAGGCCTATTTTGGCAATTAGGAAAAAAGTTAGTTTATTGTCTTATTGATTTATTTAGATCACATTGCCTCTCTAATTTTTTTTTTGTAGTTTTTAAAAAAAAAATTAATAAGCTAAATTTTTTTCTTACTTTCCAAAACAAACTAAAATCTTAAATATATGCAAGGATTTTTAATTAGAGAGTGAATGACGATATTCGAATACAAAATTTAGGGCTCTTTTAGGAAAAGTTAAAATTCAATTTTTAATCTATTTTGAGTCACACCACTTCTCACATTTTTATAAGTTTCTTAAAAAAAAAGTTAAAAAAATTAAAAAGTTAACTTTTAATCATCTTTTCAAAATAGGTCTTGTAATACCATAAACTCATAATTTTACTCAAAATCATCAATGTCTTATTCAAATTTATTATGCATAAATTTCATGACACACCATTTCAACCACCCATCATAATAACAATAATTGTATGTACCCTACCTTAGGTCATCCACTTTTATCATATAACACACTTTAACAAACTTTTAATATGTGTTAAGGTGTGTTAAGAGTTTGTTAATTTTAGAGAGTGAGTGGTGGTGCAATGGATGTGTTAAGGGGTGTGTTAGGATGTGTGTTAAATATATATATATGTGTGTACATAATAAATAAAATAAATAAATAATTTAGTTTAATCAAAAATTTCAAGCCCAAAATTAAATTTCAAGTCCAAAAAAAAAATCCCAACAAGTAGTAAAAAAAAAATAAAAAATAAAAAAAATTGTCGTTGACCGGTCAACAGGCCGGACATCCGGCCGGTCAACCGGTCGGTCAACCCGTAAGAACACAAACACACTCCCCTCCGCTAGCTAAAACCATCGCTACAGATAACAAATGTTTTAACACACACCACTAACACACACACTAACCGATCCACTACAGCACCAAACAACAAACCTTGCTAGCTAAAACTTACCGATTGACACTAACGCTCTCCTTAGTGTGTCCATTGTTTTTTTTTGATTCAAAAGAAAGTAGAACAAACCAGCAGAATAGAGGCAGAACACAAACCAAAAGAGGGCTAAGAAAAAAACAATGAAACTAAGCCCTTTCACATGAAGCCCCAACAATGTCTGCAATCAGCAGATTTGCAATTTCATTTGGGGGATTATCTAAAACTACCAAGTTCTCTACATGATTCACTCCCATATTAGCAAGACCATTAGCACACTTGTTCCCTTCCCGGAGAATGTGAGAGACAGCACAGTTACATCTCAGCATAAGAAACTTGATGTCTTCTAGCAAGGCTCTATGTGGATAATTGCTGGGGGTGGTGTTGTTGATGTGCAACACCATTTGCTTTGAATCTGTTTCAATTGTAATATCCTGCATGCTTTTTTCCAAAATAATGGTGAGGCCTCGGTAGATACCCCACAGCTCAGCTTCCTCACTTGTAGCTACCTCCAACTTTCCATGATAGCCAAGTATCCAAGTTCCTTTAGCATCTCTGAATAGCCCACCATATCCAGCAGGTCCAGGGTTGCCTTTGGAGCATCCATTTGTGTTAAGTTTGATTTTCCCTGCACAAGGAGGACACCAGTTAGTTTTATAGAGCAACATATCGCATGTGAAATGATCAATCTAGAAGGCATGGTAAATTTCGACAGCCTATTGATGAATCAATCTCACAGTTTCTTGAGCATTGCACTCCTCTTGTCTGAAAACGAAACTGTTTCTAGCGTTCCATAAACTCCACAGAGTGACTACAAAAATAGTACCCCAAGGGACATTAGAGAACTCTTTACTCTTGCTCTTTATGTTGTTTTGGAGCCAAATATCCAAGGGCAAGTTAGCATTGGATATTCTCCAGTTGTGATTACTCAGAATTTCCCAAACTTCCACAGCTTTCTGGCACTCTCTCAGAAGATGATTCAAATTCTCATAGTAGAGTTGGCATCTGGGGCAGGTGTCAGTGTTGGTAATACCTCTGATCTTCCTTTGATGGTTAGTAAGTAATCTGTTAAGCATTAGTAACCATGTGAACCCTTTCAATTTTTGGGGAAGTTTCAATTTCCATATCCAACTCCAGTTGACCAAGCCATAAGCCTGATCAGAATCTTGCTTGATAATGAGATTATAGGCAGCTCCAACTGAGAAACCACCACTAGAGGATCCAAGCCAGTGGGGGATATCTATAATTTCAACAAATTGTAGAAGGTGTACCTGATGAATTTGATGAAGCATAGAAGGTGGTAAAATATTCTCTACCTTAGATAGATGCCATCCTCCTTCCTCATTAAGCATATCAACAACCTTAACATTCTCATTGGTATGCGGTCCTGGAAAGAGAGAAGCTAAAGGCCCATCCCCATACCACCAATCTTTCCAAAAGAAATAGACTTCCCATTCCCGATAGTCCATTTTGTACCTTTTGTCAGAATATCTCTAGTCTTCATAATACTCCTCCAGGTATGTGAAGCATTCTTATTAGTAGGCCAGTTAGCAAAAGTGTGCTTGTGAAGGTATTTGCCTCTAAGAATCTTGGACCAAACAGCTTCTTGGTCTAAAGTTAATTTCCAGCCCAATTTGGCTAACAGAGCAATGTTTTGATCTTCAGCCCTCCTAAGTCCCAGACCTCCTTCTTGTTTACTCTTGCAGACTTGCTGCCAATTAACCAAGTGAACCTTTTTCTTGCCCTCTTGATCACCCCATAGGAAATTTCTATTTAGCTTGTCAATTTGTTTGCAAATGCTTTGAGGGAGTTTGGTGGTTTGCATGATGTAGGAAGGTATGGAGGATGACACGGATTGAATCATTGTTGCTCTACCAGCTAAGGATAAGGCCTTAGCCTTCCATGAGGACAATTTTTTTTGGATTTTCTCGATAACTCCATTGTAGATATTTCTGCTAACTCGACTGTGGATAAGAGGAACTCCAAGATATTTGCCAAGGTCTTGGGTATGGCTTATCCCACATTGTTGACTAAGCTCCTTAGCTAAATTCCTGTTGACATTTGGGGAAATGAACATCTTAGATTTCTGCAGGTTGATTCTCTGCCCTGATATGCAACAAAACTCACTCATAGTTTCCATGATTGTATCACAATTCGATTGGTCAGCTTTAGCAAAAAGAACTAGGTCGTCAGCAAAGAACAAGTGTGAGACTGGAGGGCTGTTATTAGAAGCTTTAAGCCCTTTCCACTTTCCTTTCTCAACCTGCACTTTGATCATGTTAGACAACCTTTCTATGCATAACACAAACAAATATGGTTAGAGCAAGTCTCCTTGCCTCAATCCTCTACTAGGACTGAAATTGTTCATAGTCTTCCCATTCCATAAAATGGAGAAACTGACAGAAGCAACACAAGACATTATAAGATCTATCCAATGTTGGTTAAGATTGAACTCTTCAAGAGTTGCTCTAAAAAAATCCCAAGATAATTTGTCATAAGCCTTTTCAAGGTCGATTTTGATAACAAGACCACCATATTTCCCTTTCTTGTGCCTAAGAGTATGAATCAACTCTTGTGTAATGATGATATTGTCACGAGTGGCTCTATTAGGAATGAAGCTACTTTGGCTGGGGCTAACAAGATCATTAAGGAGGGGGCATATGCAGTTAACCAATAACTTAGACAAAATTTTGTACGAGACATTACACAGGCTAATAGGACGAAACTGCGTAATATTCTCAGGGATATTAGTCTTGGGAATGAGGGCAATAAGGGTTTGGTTTACAACGGGAGGAATATGTTTCTCTTGAAAACACTTTTTGATGAAATCACAAACATTGGTCCAATCACATCCCAAAATTTTTGGTAAAATATGGCTTGAAACCCATCTCTTCCTGGGGCCTTGAACGAATTAATATTCTTGACGGCCTCCCAAATCTCTTCTTTGGTAATGTTTCTCAACAATAATTTATTCTCATCATGTGAAAATTTATGTGTAGCAATATTACACCAATGGTGAAGGACATCAACAGGCTCATTGTTAAATAAAGAAATGAAATAATTTTGGATGTGATCTTTCACCAACAGTGGGTCATCAATCCATACACCTTGATCATTTTCCAAAGAATCTATCCTCAATTTTTTCCTTCTAGTAATAGTAGATATGTGAAATTTTTTTGTATTCCTCTCACCTTGAGTAATCCAATTAGCCCTAGATTTTTGAAACCACAAAACTTCTTCTTGAAAGAGAGTTTTGTTATATTGACTGATAAGATCTTTCTCTAACAAAAGTAGGTTATGAGAGGAGGAGAAATGTTGAGCTTTTTGGATTCCCTCAATTCGAGATAACAACCATCTTTTCCTTTTAAAAATATTCCAAACACATCTTTGTTCCAAACAAGAGAGTTAGTAGCAAGAGAACTCAGGTTGTCTTGAAGAAAAGATTCATGATTCCAAGACAAATTGACAATATCTTTATAACTAGGATGTGATAACCAAGCTGCTTCAAACCGAAAAGGGCGATTTATAGGGGAGAGTTTAGTTATACCTTCAGTGTAGACCATAAGAGGTGAGTGATCCGAGTATGTACGAGGAAGATTTCGGATTGCTCCTTCAGGAAGGTGATCCTCCATTCCGCATTACACAGAGCTCGATCCAACCTTTCCATAGTATTAGCCAATCCCTGCCTGTTGTTTGACCAAGTAAATTTCAGCCCCGTGCAACCTAGGTCCATAAGCCCACAATGGTTAATGTTATCGAGAAACTTTTTGCAACGGTTACTTTGATTATTCTGTGTGAAACTTCTCCTTTCATTCTGACCCATGACATCATTAAAATCTCCCGCCACAAGCGAAGGGTTAAGCATGGAATTTGAAGAGTCTTCAAGGTCATTCCAGAGATTTTGACGCATACCAGGATTTGGACTAGCATAGACTGCAGCTAGCACCCACTCTTCATAGTTCTCTCTTTTCACAGTAGCCTGAATAACTTGAGAGTTGGCAATATGGGCACTGACTGAGACTTGTGTAGGGTCCCAAATCAACCATATGCCTCTTGCTCGTCCAACAGGATCAACAATGGTAGAGGCAGTAAACCCCAAGTCGTTGAAGAAGAGACCCATTGAGCTGAAAGGAACTTTTGTTTCAAAAAGAGCAACCACATTTGGCTGATGAACTCTAACGAGTTCTCTAAAGTTTCTCCTAAAAATTTTGTTGCCGGCTCCCCGACAGTTCCATAACATAACAGTCATGGATGATCGGTTAGGAAGGTGGGGTAACGGATCTATGTTAGCCAGACCAATGAAGTTACGCACTATCTTCTTGGATAACTCTGATGGCCTTAGGGCTGCCATCTGAGTTGCCTGCAGGGGTCGTCCTCCCACGCTCACCCACCTGGGCTCTATATTCAGTTTTGTCTCTTCTATCCACCATGTGATGCCTACTTGGTGAATGGCTTCGCTCTCTAGTTCGAGGTATGACCCCACAGAACTGTGTTTCATCCTGGTGAGTTGCACTTCTAGTATCTCCGGGTCGTCGTTGGAGCTGGTGTTGCTGGGGGTACTCATGATTTATATCAGGTGGTTTTTGTTTCAGATCAAAACTACCAATGGGGTTTTGGGGAGCTACAGAAGTAGATGGGGGAGGAGTAAGACAAGAAATCTGGGCTGGGGTGGGATTAAAAGGTGGTGAAGGGGGGTTGGGTGAACTGTCCTCTGTATTAATCAATTCTAAGTCGTTGTTAGTAGCTTGCCCCAGGCTAGGATTGTAGCTTGAAGCAGGAATCTCTGGTAAAGTTTGTCCTTCAATAGCTGGGTCCTTATCTTTGTTGAGTTGTCTTTCATCTTTTTGGCCTTTGAGAAGATTTCCTAAGCTATATTTGGATTGCCTGACTCACTAGTAGAGGCTGTTCTGTGTATGTTTACCATGCTTGGGCCAGTGTGGCCTTTATGCTTGGCTCTTTCTGGGGCTCCTTCCATGTTCCCATTCTCAGCTAAAGGGCCAAACCGATTAGTAGATCTTTTGTGATTGTAGTTGTTGGGCCCAGCTTGCCTTGCAATGGGGTTGGGCCTATTATTTTTCCTATTCACCAACATCCAAGGCCCAAATTCTTCTCTTTACCCTCTGTCAGGAATAGATTGTTTGCCTGATGAACTAGCCGTTTGGGCTTGATCTAGACCAGTACCATGACCGTTAGCTATGGCTACTGTGGTAGCCGGCGTCAGCTCCGGCACCGGTTTGTTGCTGCTGCAATACTCTTTCCGATGCCCAACTTTCCCACACTGGAAACAGAAATAGTGTAAATGCTCATATTCCACTATGTAAGTATATTTACCTATAGCAAAACGTGAAATTAATGGCTTTGTTAGATCAACTTCCACACAGACGCGTGCATACCTTCCTCGAGCGGACATGGCAGTATTAAGATCTACCTTGAGGGGTTTCCCAATCGCCTTTGCTATATGGAAAAGGACCTTCTCATTATAGTACTCAATTGGAAGCTGGGGAAACCTGACCCATAGTGCCGTGGCCACTTCTCCAGCCTCCGATGGCTTAAAATCATGTTCCCAACGTCTTACTATGAGATAATGATCCATTATAATCCAAGGGCCCTCTGTATATACTCTGCTACAATCGACCATCATTTCCAGAAAAACCCCAAACCCAAATCAGTTGCTTCAAAGTCACCTTGGAGTCCCCACATCTTTCTCAATTTGGATACAAGAAGTTTATACCTTAGAGTTTTCCCAAGCAATCTGACGATTAGGCAGTCTTTCCATGGCCTACGAATGTGTTTGATGAGAAGCGAAGGAAGCTTGATTATGGGTACGCGAAACCCTAGATCAGCAAACTGATTATGATCCTCTTCCTCCATTGCCTCATTATCTTCCTCATCTGTAAGAAAATCATCATCTGAGAGTCTCTCAAGGTCGTTGTCAAAAGCTTTCTCATTGATTTTTGTTGCTGTAAGGGCTTGTTTGAAAGATCTCTTTGGTTGTTCCTCTGCTGGAGCTTGAACAGAGTCGTTCATGTCCTGGTTTTCAATAGGTGCTGATGTGCTTTTGATCTTTTTGGTGCTTCGCGCCAGATGATCTTCTTCCTCCAGTGATCTACCATTTGGGCCTTCATCTAGTGTCGCAAGATGATCTTATTGCGGTGCCAGCTTGCTTTGTTTGCTTTACTCAAAGTCAAAAGGTAGAGAGAGAGAGAGGTTTTTTGCGATATCAGCCACTTCTACAGAAACCTTAGTGTGTCCATTGTGGATGCTCTTATCTACTTCAAATTTATTGTGAATGAGATTGTTTAATTGTGACTGAAAAGTAAAGATGAGATGTGATTTAAAAAAGATAAAAAGATAAAAAGTGTGTACTTATTAGGTGATGCCAAACCACCCACTGAATCACAAAATAATAATTTTGGATAAATTCTAGATAGTTAAGTCTGAATTTGTAATATTAATGTGATAACTTATTTCCGAAACCTTAAACTACACAATGTTTTGTTATCTCTATTTTTCTCAAAATTAAATTTTTTGTTTTCTGCATTTTTTACTTTTAGAGAATTTCTTTTAATATTTTATGCAGATTTTTAGTTTTTAATTTTTTTAAATACACCTAAACTAGATTCACTTAAAAAGTATAATAGTTGTAAAAAAAAAAAAAATTTAAAAATTCACCAAATACAAAAAAAATAAGAAAAATAAGAAAATTTAATATATTTTCATATTTTGTTATATTCAATAAATTTTTAAAAAATTTTTGTACAAATTTTATACTTTTTAAATATAATAAAATTAAGTAGATCTAAACAGTAAAAAATATTTAAATTAAAATATTTAAAAAAAATTATTAAAAACACAAAAATATGAATTAAAAACTCAAAAAAATATTTTTAAAAATTCCAAACAAAATGTTTTTATTTTGGAGAATGCATTCTACCTCCAGCTGGGGGTGACCCCCAGTGAGGTGTCACCCTGGGAGTGGACAAAAAAAAACTGTTTTTTTTTTTTTTTTGGATTTCAGCAAGTAAGGGACTGCCACCTCACTGGGGGTCGACCCCCAGTGGGGGTATGTAGCACGGTTGTTTTATTTTTTTCTTGTTGTTTAATTGTCCTTTTCAGTGGACCATTATGATTATAATACTGATGTTGGGAATGTACGGTGATTAATTAATGAGTTCACGGGAAGAAACGAGAACCACTTATTTATAACATTGGGTTACTTTTTATTTTCTAATTTATTATTTTTTTTTTAGGTTACATCTTTAAATTATCAATTTTTTTAAATTTTTTTTCTTATTTTAGTTTATATGGTTATGAGTATTTTCAATCCTTTATCAAATTTAAGTTTGATGAAAATTTTGATAAAAATGAGATCAAATTCTTTCATTAAACTTATATCAAATTAAGGGAAAAGTAAATTTTCATCAAATCAAGGACGAACATCTCATTCATTTATCTCTTGAGAAATTCTCTCTCTACCCCTTTTTCTTCTTCTAGGGTTTCCGTTTCTGAGCGCCATTGGGGGTGGGGAAGGGGGGCTCCGGCCTCCGGTCGCCTCTCTCCTCCTCTCTATCCATTTCTTTTTCCGTTTCTTCTGTCATTTTTGGTCAATAAGCTTTTGAAGCTTTGCTTTTCCATCTTCTCCCTTCTTGTGAGGTGTTTTTCCCCTTATGGTGGATTTTTCAGTCTGTTTTCTCCACTCCTCTTCCCCTTTGCCTTACCCCAGCTGAAGCATTCACCAAATCCGTCGTCTCCCTTCTCTTTGCTTCACGCCGGTGCCGCCACCACCACATCGACACCAAATCTGCCATCTCTCGCCGGATCTACTGCCTCCACTAACTGGCCTCCTCGGATTTGGCCTATAGGAGTTTGAGTACGAGCCCATAGTGGAAGGTTGCTGAGTTCTCTTTCTCCAACTAGTTTGGTGTAGATCTGCTACAGATCCGGTTTGAGGTTGAGTTTTCTGGTCTTCTTTTTGGTTTTGTTTTATTTTGGTTTGGTTTTGTCTCTGGAATCTATCAATGCTTGGTGTAGCTTACTCACTTTGTGGTTGTAATCTATGATCTATTCTCGGCATGCTCTACAGCTGTTTGTTGGCCTCTGCTTGCAGTACGATGACAATCACTTGTTGTGCAGCTGGGTATTCTTCATAAATTTACTCTTGTGTTTTCTTTGTTTTTCATCTTTCCTTTGATGGTGTATGTTTATTTTGGATGGATTCCTCTCATTGTAAATGCCGTTTGGGTACTTTAATGGAAATTTCCTTTTCTAATCAAAAAAAGAAAAAGAAAAAGAAAGAGAGGATGAACCAAATCTTTCACTAGATTTCCAATAAGCCATTTTTTACTTAAATTTGATAAAATTATTAAAATATGAAGGATTGAATCTGATTTTTTTTCACCAAAATTGATGAAAAGTAAAATTTAGGAGTCGTTTAGCAATGACTTTTTTAGTTGACTTTTTCACTTTTTTTTGACTTTTTTAACCTCTGACTTTTTTGTTTGTTTGGTTTTTTTGGCATTTTGACTTTGGAGTGAGAAACTTTTTATTGACTTCTTGATTTTTTTGACTTTTTTTTTTGTCCTATTGTGATTATTTAGCCCATTGAGAAAACAAAACCGGGGCTTAGGATAAAAGATTTCGATGAAAATTTGATGAAAGTATTGGAATAACTCAGTATCAAATCAAGCTTTTTATTCAAATTTAAAATCAAATTAAATGAAAATTTTGGTGAATGATTGGAGATAATCTAATGAGAGATAATTGTAAATCAGTAAATCAAACAGTAATTGACCTACAATATTTATTATATTCTACTTTCATTTTAATAAATCAAATATTATTTTAAAGGAAATCATTTTATTTTACGGTATAGGATCCCATAGAGTAACTCACTTCTTTTAAAATAAAGAGACTTTTGTATGGGATCCATAAAATAAAGAGTGTAGTTTAGAATCAAATTTAATATAACGTAAACTCAAAATAAATTTAGATCCCACATTTTTATTTTAGAATAGTTTTTCAAAACAAGTAACATTGTTGAAAAGAAAACTTTCTGAAGACTCATTGAAATACTTCAATTGAAAGAGGTCACAATTTTAGAAGAAAAAAAATTCAAAAGCTTTTGTTGGCAAGTGCTAGGATATTGATTAACAAATTATTAAACAATAGTGCATTCCTTAACTATCCAATTTAACGAGGGAGTTATTATTAAGTTCTTTTGGTTTTTTTTTCCCCATCATTTCTCAGTCCTATTATCCTTTGGGTTCAAGTTTCTCACAGTAAGGTCTAGGGGAAGGATGTGAGAGATCAAGCATTTTACTGTCACTGGGTCGTCTAACATAAACCATCTTGACCAAAATTATCTAATATTCTTATTGTTGTTGTGTTGTTGCTGCTGTTGTCATCAATTTCTCATGAATCACGTGCTTGTGATATATTTTTTTATTGCCTCTATCCTTTTCCTGTGCAATATCCTAGTTTCCATGTCTGCTCATTTCATGGGCTTCTTGGGTTTAGTTTGCTCTACATTTTTAGTCAACAGAAGGTTTCCTGTGACCTATGATTACTTTTGCTATCAACTTTGGAAAGTTATTATATATACGATATGATTTATTCAATTTGCACAATTCATGTTGAAAGCTGATAATCCAGTGCACGATTTCACACCTAACGGTTGCATATCATCATATATCCCAAAGAATCGCTATTTCTTTTAGTTGTTGAATCTTTGTTTGATTGACCAATGTGTGATGTCCTGAATCCTCATTACTAATGGAATCCAAATGATCTCTGGATTGATCAGAAGATCCTTTCAATTGGTTAGAAGCCAATTCTTGTTTACCAACTGTAGACTGCAGTAAAAGTTTCCCACGTGTGAATGTGAGGGCTTGGGTGAGGCTTGCTAAAAATGCATCATCTATTGGTGATAATGCACAATATACTTAAGTCAATCTTAACTCTTTAAAGAGAGAATTTTTTTTCTTCTAATATTGCTGAGAAGAATTGAAAAATAGTAGAATTGAATCACCATTTGGAGAAACTGAAATCACAAAGTGGTAACTCTAAGAAATTACTGTTACATAAACAAATTAAATAGATTGTTGCCTATTCTGTGGGATATATTACATAATATTAGCTTTGTGCTCTCTTCAATCGTTAACATCTGTGGCATGACGACTTTTTCTCAATGTTGGTAATCTTTTAACTAGGCTTCATTTGCCACTGCTTTGGACGGTGTTTTCCTAAATTTGAATAAATACACCTAACATATGTTTTATTTATTAGGGTATAAGCGAGGACTTGAAGATTCATCATATAGTTGTGAATGATTGGGAGAGAGGAGTCGATGCTGATCAAAATGTTGTTTTGATATCTATACCCAGTGTGCTTAGTCTAGATCTTGCACCCCTTGGGAAACATGTGTTACATGCCTATATGCCAGGAACCGAACTGTTTGGACTCTGGGAAGGACTTGATAATAAAAGTGCTGAATACAAAGAACTCAAAGCTAAAAGATCTGAGGTATGCTTACTGGCAACTTTTGTCATTGGCTTTTCTTATGTTGTCATTCATGACAAATGCACTAATTGAAAGCCGTGAAATTCAACATTATCAAAAGGAATAATAGAGCAAGTTTAGCTAACTCATTATGGAACATTTTAATGACAGTCCATTTAGAATTTTACTATGTTATTGAGGTTGAGGGAGTTTTACATGTTTTTTTTGCCGATTAGGTTTTTTATTTGCTTCTTACAGCTTGATTTGTTCAATTAGACCCAATGTTTTCTAGTTGATTGTCAAGTTTAAGAACAATATATATGGTATGCATAAATTTTGGCATTGGAGGTTGTGACCTAGACCGATGACAAGTGTTATTAGCTCTGTGTGCTATGGCGTGGGGTTGAGTTACGTGAATCAGCCTCTCCGCAAAAATGTGGAGGGAAAGCTGCCTACTTACTATCTCTCCAAAACCCTATTGTAAGTGGGAGCCTTGTGAATTGTGTACAACCTTCATAAGTTTTGGCATTCTTTTGATTTTTATCTATGGTGGAACTTCTTAAGAAGTCTCTAGGTGTACATAATTTTTCCAATAATTGAAGCAACCTGAGTTTACCATGTATGATGTGACAATATTTGAACCATCATGTCTTTTAGTTTCTCTAAAAAAAGGGTCAAAATTGCATATAATTTTGGAGTTAGAAGTTCATATTTCTGTGTATTCTTGGAATGCTGTCGACTTAGTTTTTGAGTTTCCCATTAGCTACCTTGCTAATATCCCTGATTGTTCTCTATTCTTTGAAATTCTCAAATGCTCATGTACCATCAGATTATTTCCGGATAATCTGTATTTAGTGTATGAAACAAGATAATTATTTTTCCTATTAAAACAGTTCTTATTATTCCTTACCAATCTAGGTCCTTTGGAAGGTCGTGAAGCGTACTGTTGGTCCAGGTTTTGATCGTGAGAAGTGTGAAGTGAAGTTGGTTGGAACCCCCTTGACACATCAAAGGTTTCTGTGGAGGAATAGAGGAACTTATGGGCCAGCTATACAGGCCGGTAAAGGCACTTTTCCTGGACATTCTTCGATCCCACAGCTCTACTGCTGTGGTGATTCTACATTCCCTGGTATCGAAGTCCCAGCAGTTGCTGCTAGTGGCGCCATTGTTGCAAACTCATTAGTTTCTATGTCTCAACACTCAGAGCTTCGTTTTTTAATCAGCAAAAAATGAAACTTTATTGACGAAGAAAGCAATACATGCAAAAACTTACATCAACAAAGAGGGAAGTGCAAAGAGCATCAACGCTAACCTTAACTATCCCAACTATGTTGGCACCATTAAGGAAGCTCAATCATTTGTAAGCACTTGACCCAAGATTGGTGAGAAACCAATCAAGAGGAACGAAAAAAAGAAAGACAAAGCAACAACAAAACCAGCAGTGGCTGCACAGACCAGACCAGCCTCATACAACAGCAAGCCAGCAGCATACATCAGTTGGCCTCTAAACAGCAGCATACAGAAGGCCAAAAACAGCCTCGGACCAAAAACAACATACAACAGTAGTATATAGCAGCAGACAGTAGTAGAGTAGCACTAGCAGCAGACCTTACTCCACAGCAGCTCAGACTGTAACCCCAGAATCAAACCTGTCACCAAATCTTTCAGTAGACCTTAGACACATTCCTTTGCCTGATCAAGGTTGTTGATAAAATCATTAACAAAGTACATGTTCCCTTTCATGGAAGCTTTAATCCATAAGGCAAATCGAACTTTAATAAGCTCATAGAGGTCTGCTCCACAAGGTTGCACTTCATTAAATACACAATCATTTCTTAACTTCCAAATGGACCAGAGAACAATTAGAGGTAATGCCCTTCATAATCTCCTAACCTTTCCTTTAAACTTGCCATCTAATCACCAATAAAACAAACAATCAACAGACCTAGGCACCACCCACAGACACCCCCACCATTGTAACAGATCCGTCCAAACTTTCCAGGAAAAAGGATAATGCAGCGGCACATGTACAGCAGATTCATTCTCAATTTTACAAAAGGCACATAATATTGAAGCACTACTATTAAAAATACCAATATGCTGTAAAAGTCTCTAGTTTTCACTCTATTCCTCCAAGCTAGCCAACCAGAAAATTGAACTTTAGGGGGTAAAACAGTGTTTCACACATACTTGCTTAATGACAGATGAGGGCCAAGAAGAGAGCCACTGAACTTATACAAAACAGATGCCTTGAGGCTGCCACATGCTGACCCACTCCATATAGCATAGTCCTCCACATTAAGTCGTAAAGTAGGGGCATCTGTAGACGCGCCCGCGGGGGACCTCGCTACAGTTCGGACTCTCCTTTTTGTGTTTGTTGCGGTTCTTAATCTGAACCAAAGAGTCCAACTCTGGAAAATCGTTTTGAAGAAAAAACAGATTTTTGAAAAGAAGTGCCAAACATGGACTGCTTTGCCAGATACAGAGTCGCCACCTAAATATTTTTAATGGGGGAATTTAGGAAACCCTGACTCGGTGCCAAAGGCCACGTGTCTGTCATCACCAAAGTTGCCTCGGCTCGGGAACTTGGGTACGATTGGGGAAGGTCAGCTATGAGCACCCCCTCTCGCCCGATCCGAAGATCGGCATCTACTAACCGTGATATCCAATTTTGAAAACGTTATGTGTTCTTATTCCGGTTATTAGCCTAGAATTACTATGTTATGCGCACAGCAAACAAGTATAGACCAAATCGCCTAAATTGGAACAAAACACTACATGATTGTTTTGAAAATGGTTTGCTACTCGCAAGTAGGCTAAAATGCAGGTTTTGCCACCCTCAAGTGGGCTTTTAGAAAAGACAGTTTTGCCACTATCTGGTGGGCTTAAAACTCACAGTTTTAATACATTATTCCAATCTAGGTAATTTGACCTCCATCCACAGGCATTCAAACAGTTATATCACATAAGCACTTAGCCTCATGGTAGTCATGCTATTATGGCAACACTCACACACGTGCAAGGATGCTAAAGCATAAAAACTCACCTAGTACTCCAAGCCAAAACAGAAGCTCATTAGAAATCCATGCATGGACCTAAGCATACTGAAATGTCTAATGCGACACATGCAAAGATGTAACCTAGGCAGGCTCGGCTATCCTAAACATGGCATGTGGGATGCTACAAATAACACGTATTCAATTTGGAATTGAAATACAATGTAGTTTGTATGATGTACCGAGCCCGATGCATGTCAACAAATACATGGATGCACGTATGCATTGCATAAGGTATGCTAATTTTAAATATGCCCTAATCTACCATCATAAGCAGGTAAATAAAAGGAAAGAAAGAAATGGGGGTTGGAAGACATACACACACTCACCCACACTTATTACAAATATGCCCTCACACAGAGGGACCAAAAGAATATACAGTCCCAAATAATACAGTCCGAATACAGAATAAATTATTACAGAATTCTAATTATCAAATTAAATGCAAAAAGGAAAGGTGGCCACAGCCCCTGCCTTGGGATGCACGAATGATGCATGCTCGAATCCGACTCGCCTGGAAAACCCGCACCATGCCACTGCTGCCTCTGTTTACACTGCCCTGCCTCTCCAAAGACTGCCAAAGTCCTGGGACACGTTCCTTACACACTGTAGAATACCATCGGCTGGAGGAAATTCCCACCGGCCATGAGGAATGTCCATCGGCTGCTGATGAAGCTATCGGCCATTCACAAATGGCCGGTCGGTACTGTATGTTGCCGGTCGGTAGAAACTTCTTGCAGAAGACAGTTTTGACAACAACAAAGGACAGACAGTGCATGGCATGAAATTTCAAGCGAATGTGTGCACCAACACATCCCTTATCATGATTTTGACTCAAAGGGGTATGTTCCTTGATCCTCGGACCACCAATTGCGCATTTCGATGCGTGATGGCCCAAGAAACCAAGTATGCACTTTGATTTCAAATGTCATGCAAACCAAACAAACACATAAAGCCCAACCTCTATCACTTGATCAAGAGGCAAGGCATGCATGCCAATGTAATGCAACCTAGGCATGTGATCTAGTATGCAACATGGGCATGCAAATGAACAATGTATGCTAGGCACGCAACCTAAACATGTAAACAAACATGGTATGCAACAACATGCAATGATGGACTTAAACTAACATGGATAGCTCGCAAGCATGCCAAAATCAGTGGCCATAATGAGGCAAGTGAGGCAACACAATACATGGGATGCATGCACAATGCATTAATCAAACCTAAGGCACGAAAATGCAACTCTACCAAAGCATGGCAAGGGATGCAAGATGGCATACAAGCATGTGAATTTCAGCGCTGGAACATGATGCCAAATGGTCCCAAAACATAGTGAAATGACACTAAGTGCATGAAATGGACCCGAAATGCAAGATTAGGCTCATGAAATGACCTATAGCTATATCAAACATGCATAATCTGGACATGAAGCATGAAAACAAAAGCAAGGAAGCCCCAAAACAAGCATTTTTCAGTTTATGTCAAGGCACAAAAACAATATACAAGTATGCTCAAAATGCGATGCGAGATAAGGCCCAAAAGGGGGTACAACACTAAGTATACAAAATATGCCTCAAATAGGAAAAGACCCTTAATGAAACATGACAAGGGGGTCAAAATATGGCCACTTTCAGTTCAGGTCAAGGTCCAAAAACAGAAGCAAAATAGGCTAAAAAAAAAACATGCAAAAATGAGGCTAACACATGGATTTCAAAGCAAGTAGCACATGGAGTATCCAAACAGTGATGAGCCCTTCTACAATATTGAAGAAGGGCTCAAAATAAGCTCACTTACAGCTTACATTATGCCTCAAAACAGATTATACACCAGCCAAAAATATTATGCAAGAAACATGGCATAAAGAGGGCTAATGAAGGAAGTGCTAGCTGCTGTCCTCAAACAGCAAGAGGTCCTCAATCAAACATGAAGAGGATCTCAAAATATGATGATTTACAGTTTGGGTCGGAGCCCAAAGATGCAAGCAACTACGGCTTAGATATGATGCAAGAATAGGCTAGAAAAGGGAAGAGGAGGACTTACCCTTGAAGACCAGCAAACCAGCACCTCTTGGACCAAGTTTAGGTGCTCCTAAGCTCTGAAAATGACCTCCAATGTGCTGGAATAGATGTTGGAGGTGTTGTGCTATGGGTTGATGAAGAAATGGCCCAAGAACAAGGGTATTTGGTGGTTGAATGAGAGAGATATAGTGAGAGATGGAGGGGTATAGGTGTGTGTATATCAGATATATCTATATATCTCTGCTTTTTTGTTCCAAAACATCCAACCCACACAAAGGAAGAGGAAGGCTCTTTATATAGGCAAAGACAAGGCTTCTAAGACAAGCTACAAAGGGTCAAGGGGGGCAAGGGGAGGCCAAGGCTTATTGGAGAAGCTTGGACAGCTGGTAGGCTTCTTGAGGAAGCCAAGACAAGGGGTCAAGGCTTCCTCAAGAAGCCTTGAGCAAAGGGTGCACCAAAAAGGGGTCAAGGCTCCAAAATAGTAACATATGTGCACGTGGAGCTGGTTCTGTGCATCCCAGCTGTCACAGCTGGTATGCACCAGGCTTGGAGGGTGCAAAGGGTGCAAATCGGCCAAGAAAAAGGGTCATCGGCACAATAAAGTGCCGGTCGGCACAATATATTGCCGACCTGCAATTTGTACTGGCCGGTCGGCTAAATAGAGTGCCGATGGGTGGCTAATGAGGTCAAAAAGTGCCGGTGGATGTCCAGATTGAAGCCCCAGAAGTTAGCTTTCCAATGGCGCAAACCTTGCATCAAAATTCCTCCTGTGCAAAAAGTTATGCCCTTTTCGGTGAAGCCGCGCAGACTCGATCCAACCGGGATGATGCCCAGCTTCAACCAATCATATCTCCTCCACCCGGACTTGGCTCTAGGAGATTCTTGAGTGCAAAGTGAAGCCCCGGAAGTCTTCTTTCCAATGGTGGTGGCCTCATAGCTTAACTCCAAGTATGTAATTGAATAAGCCTGATTCAACGAGGGCTGCTCGATTCTCTCCTACCCGGATTCATGCCGAACTTCTCCCAGACCAGTTTTCTCCCCTCTTCTCCTCTTTTCTTCAATTCCAAACCTCTAAACAAAGTGTTTTGAAAGGCTTGCCTCTCTCTTTGCTTGAAGAAACCGGACCTGTGCCCTGCACATCTTTCAACACCGAGCAAACCATCAGTAATGCCCAAGTCTTGAGGGTGGTCAAAAATGGGGTGTCTACAGTTGCCCCTCTTTGACAGAACTCGAAAGTCATAACAATGACGGGAGTGAATGTCAAAGCCCAGAGACGGCCCATTTTTGACAAGGCCGAAGACTTGGACAAACAAACAAAATATAGATGCAATTGGTTGAACCCGCGGGCTGCCTACGTATCCCTTTGCAAGGAATCAAACAGCGTAGTTCAGGGGCAGGATGCAAAGTGACGCACAATGCAAGTGCATAACTTATGATCATGCAAAGGATGCTGCAATGAAGCAATTATGCAAAATAAATGCAACATTTTAAGCGAATGCTATGCAAGCAAGTAAACATGAACCAAACTACATCTCATGCAGAAAGGATGCAAGAAAATTATGCAATTCTCACAAACATGTGCGTTAGATACACAAAAGTGAACGAAGTGTGATAGATACACAAAAGTGAAGAGAGTGTGGTGGATACATTAGGTAAGTGTGTGATAGATACACAAAGCGAAACGAGTGTGATGGATACACTATATGAAGCAAAATGTGATGGATACATTGTATGAAGCAAAGTGTGATGGATACACAAGATGAGCATAGTGTGATAGATGCACAGAGAGAAAGTGTGTGATTGATACACAAAGCGAGCGTGTGATAGATACAAAGCGAGTGTGTGTGATTGATACACAAAGTAGGCATAGTGTGATAGATACAAAGCGAGTGTGTGATAGATACACTATATGAACAAAGTGTGATTGATACACTAAATGAATGAAGTGAGCGAAGTGTGATGGATACACAAAAGGCAAACACAAAGTGTGATAGATGCACTTAGTGAACAAGTATGATAGATATACAGAGTGTGAACACGAAGTGTGATAGATGCACTTAGTGAACAAGTGTGATGGATACACTAAAGGTGAACACAAAGTGTGATAGATGCACTAAGTGAACAAAGTATGATAGATATACTTAAATGTGAACACGAAGTGTGATAGATGCACTTAGTGAACAAGTATGATGGATATACTAAATGTGAACACGAAGTGTGATAGATGCACTTAGTGAACAAGTATGATGGATATACTGAATGTGAACACGAAGTGTGATAGATGCACTTAGTGAACAAGTATGATGGATATACTAAAGGTGAACACAAAGTGTGATAGATGCACTTAGTGAACAAGTATGATGGATACACTAAAGGTGAACACAAAGTGTGATAGATGCACTAAGTGAACAAAGTATGATAGATATACTTAAATGTGAACACGAAGTGTGATAGATGCACTTAGTGAACAAGTATGATGGATATACTAAATGTGAACACGAAGTGTGATAGATGCACTTAGTGAACAAGTATGATGGATATACTGAATGTGAACACGAAGTGTGATAGATGCACTTAGTGAACAAGTATGATGGATATACTAAAGGTGAACACAAAGTGTGATAGATGCACTTAGTGAACAAGTATGATGGATATACTGAAGGTGAACACGAAGTGTGATAGATGCACTTAGTGAACAAAGTATGATTGATATACTAAAAGGTGAACACAAAGTGTGATAGATGCACTTAGTGAACAAGTATGATGGATATACTGAAGGTGAACACAAAGTGTGATAGATGCACTTAGTGAACAAGTATGATGGATATACTGAATGTGAACACGAAGTGTGATAGATGCACTTAGTGAACAAGTATGATGGATATACTAAAAGGTGAACACAAAGTGTGATAGATGCACTTAGTGAACAAGTATGATGGATATACTGAATGTGAATACGAAGTGTGATAGATGCACTTAGTGAACAAGTATGATAGATATACTAAAAGGTGAACACAAAGTGTGATAGATGCACTTAGTGAACAAGTATGATGGATATACTAAATGATAATGAAGTGTGATGGATACACTAAAGTAATTGAAGTGAATATGTGCGTGATAGATACACAAAGTGAGAATGTGTGTGATAGATACAGAAGATGAATAAAATGTGATTGATACACTAAATGAGTATGTGTGTGATAGATACACAAGATAAAAGAAGTGTGATTGATACACTAAATGAGAGTGTGTGTGATAGATACACGAGGTGAGTGAAGTGTGATTGATACACTAAAGCAAATAAAGTGTGTTAGATACACTGAGTGAAGCAAATGAATGTGTGTGATAGATACACAAAGTGAATGAAGTGTGATGAATATGTGTGATTGATACACAAAGTGAATGAAGTGTGATTGATACACTAAAGCAAATAAAGTGTGTTAGATACACTGAGTGAAGCAAATGAATGTGTGTGATAGATACACAAAGTGAATGAAGTGTGATTGATACACTAAGGCAAATAAGAGTGTAATTGATACACTAAGTGAATGAAGTGAATGAATATTTGTGATTGATACACAAAGTGAATGAAGTGAATGAATATGTGTATTGATACACAAAGTGAATGAAGTGTGATTGATACACTAAGGCAAATAAGAGTGTAATTGATACACTAAGTGAATGAAGTGAATGAATATGTGTGATTGATACACAAAGTGAATGAAGTGTGATAGATACACTGAATAAATGATCTTGAGTTTGAGGTAGAGGCATACTCATACGTCAGAGCATTGACAAGGCCTGACGAGGTGCACACGGGATGTAGTCTCGGAACTTACTGAAGTTGAAACGAACTCAGATACCCGACGTTTTCCTCTTTTGCTTTTGCTTTGCAGTCCGGAACCATATAGCTTCAGATAGGTCCTGGTTTTACTGTTCCCACACGACCTGGGTTGAACCCTGCGGTTTTATGAAAGAACGAATCTTGTTTTGCACAAACGTGAAGGATGGCACAGCACTCTGAGCACAAAACGATTTTATTTTGAAATCGAATTTGAAAATGATTTCTAAACTGGGTATTGAGTCTACGACTGGACACAGCGCACTATGACTCAACAAGGAAAAACGAAAGGTAAACAACCTAAACACACCGAGATACACTCGGAACGACTCAAAGCAAGAATCGAGACGAACAAAACAGAAGATACGACACACAGACGTATTACAAAGACGAGAGACCTCTCAGTGCACGAGGAGCCAGTTTCTCCGGGTATTATTTCCCACCCTTTCTTATTTGTGATTCTCATAACACTCGGCCCTCAAGCTCGGTTTTTCTCACAAAACCCTTTTCCTCACTTTTTCCTCAGCGCACATCTCTCTATTCTTTAATCTCTCATTTTTCATCCCTCCCCTGGATGGTTGATGGATAAACAAAAATTTGCGGGCTCTTGCCCCTAGCATTCTGCTAGATCCTTGTTCACAACAGTGAGTTTCTCCCACAGAGGGGTTGTGCTACAACTGGGTGTGTAGCAAATATGCAGCTAACATCGATTGATGATGCCCTGCTGGGGAGTTTGGATGTGGTTAGATCTGTCCAGATGAGGAAGTGGAACATCTTGATCTATTCCAATTTGTGCTTCGCACTTGGCTTGATACCTCATTGCTTGGAGGATGTGAGAGCTTTCTGCCCTTTGCGGTCAGCTTCAGTGGTGCCCTTTCTGGCAGGTAGAGTGCCCTTTCTGGCAAATGTATTGACAACGGGGAAAAGACAGGAAGCCTGACTCAACTGTGCCCCTAGTTCATCATTTTGACCATTTTTTTTGTTTTGGTTTTCTACTAAAACAATTTTGACCAATATGAGAGTTAGATTAACATACTTGTTCGATTTTTGATTTGAAATCATGCAAGTCAGGCTATGAGCACTGAAAATTTTCCTTTTTTTTTTTGGGTCCAAGAAAACGGTCTAGTTTTGGAAAAATGGAATAATTCTCTAGAGAAAATCAGTCAACCTCAGTAAAAATTCCCAAAAACTGTTTTTGCAAACGGTCACTGCTCAACGAGCGTAGAACCCACTCTCGAGATGCGCAACCTCAGATTTGAAGGAAAATTGCCCCTTTGCTCGAAGAGAGCTACATGGCAACAGAAAGTTGCCCCTTGTTTGAACGGCACCGCGGCGCATTGAATGGCAACGGAAAGTTGCCCCTTGTTTGGACGATGCCGCAGCATTTCGTAAACAGTCTTCATCAACGATGACTGAACTCCCGGATACAGAGAAGGCAAGGATGATCAAAACCATTATATGGACTTAGTTACTATGAGAGCGTTGGGGGCTAGACTTCAGGATGAAGTTGCCTACGTGTCACGACCCCAACCCGCCCCTAGTAGGATGGTGCCGTGATGGCCAGTAATCCGTGATTACCGAAGGCCAACTTATCAAAAACCACACACAAACAGAGTACACATAGGGGGGCTTACAAATGCGAAAGCAAATAAATTAAAATACAAGTGTTCCATAAGAGCTGTGCGTAGATCAAATGAGACGACATATACAATATGGTTTACATCCAATCCATAAATGACAAAATACAAATTTACATCTTGATCAAAAGGCTTCTCAGCCGACATATACAAATACACTGATTGCAGACTAAGAAGCATAATTTTCAAGAATTGCCGACGTAAATACAAAAGCCGACACAACATAAAAGCCGACGTGAAGGAGTCATCGCCGACATGAATGCAAAACTAAGCCGACGTGACAAGAATCCAAAAACAAGCTTTGCAAAATGCATCTAGGCGTCACCGCCGTCCTGCTCATCACCTACATATATATAGAGAGGGTGAGTTTGGAACTCAGTGAATGGTACCAATAATAAAGGTTTTGCATGAATAATAGCCGAAGTCTTTTCAAACAAAACATGCCAAAACCATACAAATATTAGCCGAGATCCTTTCAAAGCAAAACACAGCAAAACTTTACCAAATCAAGGGATGAACCGTATTCATCTATCAAGTCTTACAAGTCTCAAGGGATGCTTACTGACATCGGCAAAACAAGGGACTGTACGATCCGTAATCAATTAGTCAAGGGTACTGCGAAAGTTTATAGTCCTCCAGCACAAGGGACTTGTGTTACTTAGGCCCGTAGCCCTTTTTAACACGATAATTCTTCCAAGAAAGGACCGTATCCTTTTATACTTAGTGCTGCGAAAGTTTAGAGTCCTCCGGCACAAGGGACTTTTCAAAGATAACATCAAAACAAAGCTTATACTTGATACATCGAAATAGGCTAATCATTCATGCTTAACAAATACTTTCATCAAAACAAAGCAAGACAAGATTTATCAAACAGTATAACATAGCTTTATTAAAAGCACCACTCACCTGGCTTCTCAGGTGTAGGCTCAAAGCAAAGATCAAAGTCCTGACAAATCACATGGCAAATCACATTCTCAAAACAAGCTTTACATACATGTGATGATCTCGGCACTCCCACCGAATCTAAATCAATAACAAAGCGAAACATGCTGAGTGCCAAAACATTGTTTTCCACCTCATGGAAACACACTGGGTACCATCCAGGTCTTGCCGAGGTCCCACACCTCCTTGCCGAGGTGTGGTCCTGATGGCCACACACAATAACGAAATCGGGAAAATCCTGGGTTTCCCCTTGAAGAATACAAAAAACCAAATCATCAAGAACATCAAGAACATGCATGCTAAAATCATAACTCGTTTATTCAAAAACTAAGATTTCATGCTAAGAGTTCAAAACATGGACCTGAGTAGCCATACAAGAAGACCATGCAAGAACAAATACAAAAACACGGTTCTTGCCGCGCACTTTCGGATCAAAACAAGACTTCCTTCAAGAACTTATGAACACCATTTTTCTCTTTCAAAAACCAACTTCAAATCAATGCATGGCATGCAAAACAAATGCGATCATGCAATGCAGCTCGGTAAACAGTAAGAACAATCAGAGTAGAGCAAGAATCTAACCTCAAAGCTCAAATCTAACTGTTCGATCCTCAAAGATCAAGCTCGAAACTCTACTTCTCCCTCTAAGAATTCTTTCTTCTACCTCTAGAGCTTCTCTCTCTAAAACAAAGATTTGCAACCCAAAAATGATACAAAATGATACAAATGATATGTTTATAGGCCTCCCGGCTGTCTTCGCCTGCAGCTCGGACACGTGGCGGTTCCGGGTTGGTTCAACTCAAAAAGGTGACTGATTGATAAGACAACTCTATGACAAAGTGTATGCAGCAAGCTAAGGCAAGACACATCGGCAATCAAAGACATCGGCTAAACACAAAGCTTCGGCAACAGGGTAACAAGGACATCCGCTAGGGAGGACGACACTTGACTAAGCTGTGCCACACCTCGGCCTGGGTGTGCCACACCTCGGTCTAGGCCATACCTGCCCAGGGACAAAGATCACTAGTACCAAACATCTCGGCCTTGGTTCTAAACACTTCGGCCCAACGAGTGACATCTCGGCAACCATGCTGGGGTGAAGATGGAGGTCTACCAAGTGGTTCCAAAATAATTCCAAGTACAAAGGTTCAAGGCGAACTAGGCTAAGCTGACCTCGGCTACACACCAAGCAAGGAACAAGATCAAGCAAGCAACGCTTAAGCAAAACAAGGCAAGTCTCAAACAAAACGAGACAAGGCAAAACTTGCAAAACCGCATAACAAGACAAGATCATACATGAATATATGCAGGTATGACTAAATCAAGTGAGGGTCGTTACACTACGTATCCCAAACATGGGAATCAAGCCTTACGTAGTTCGGGGTTAAGGTACACTCGGGTATTTTAACCTTCACCTCTTTTTTTTTTTTTTTTTAGGCTCCAACTTTTGCCAAGGCGCCTGTTGCAGGTTTTCGACCTTGCGAGCTTTGTTTTTCTTTTCTTTTCATTCTTTTCTCATTTTTTCATTTTTTTTCTTTTCTTTTTTTTTTGCATTTTTCTTTTTTGTATATTTTTTTCATTTTTTTTTCTTTTCTTTTTTCTTTTTTTTTTTGTATTTTTCTCTTGCCCTAACTTTTGCCTGGGTCGCCCTTCCGAGTTTTCGGCCCAGCGAGCCTCTCAAAGGGTAAAAGTGTAACAAGTCCATGCCAAATGGTTTTGAGATTGAAGCCCTCTGTATCCAGGAGAGTGGCTGTTGTATTGATTTGCAGAAAGATCCACCTTTGGCTCTTCGAGCACATCGGATATTTTTTGCCCCTAGTTCGAGGGGTGCTTCTGATCTAGCTTTGCAAGCTTCTTTTGACGACATCTGATCCTCTTGATCTGACTTTGGTGCCTCTTGTTTGAGGGCCGCTTCAAATCTGGCCACACATGCCTCCCATCATGATTGTCCTTTGAACGTTCTGAATCCAAGTTCAAGATTTGAAAGCAAAGGGGTTGAGTCTCGAGGCCGAGAGCGATCCTAAGCTGCACAATCTCAAGAGCGATTCCACCCATGTCTTCGCAGGACCGCGCAAAACATTTTTTTTTGAAAGTTTTTAAGAAAGCGACAAATCGCTCGCACTGAAGACAGTGTAGGACCAATCTGGATCAAAGCTAGGGTCCTTCTCAGTACTCACACTAACAAGCATGATTTCATTCATTAAGGGCTTAGCACGCATTTCTTTCTCTCAATTGATCAAATTTTGCAAAACCCGAGGAATTCCTTCCTCTTCGTTTTCACCACAGTGTTAGAAAAAGTTTTGAAAAACTTAGGTCGATGCAATGATTTTGAGGCACAGAAGAGCAGGCGAAGAGCACTGTCAGTTCATTCAAACTTCTGGCATAACTAGCACACGACAGAAGCAAACACAAGAGTGTGAAAATCACTGCTGTTCCATTCAGATCTGTTGGCACAACTGGCTCCCTGACAGAAACAGACTCAAAACAAAACGAAAAGACAAACGCAAAACAAAATGGTGATGCCCGAGGTAACACCCCCGGAATCACCCGACTCCAACAAAACAGGACTGACTCGATACAACAAGATAGACCTGACTGACTCAGTATGAAAAGACTGACTCAATACAAAATGACAAGACTGACCCAATACCCAAGTCAGAAAGTACAAAACTAGCATTCGCAAATGCTCAAAACAGTGCGTGCCAAACGCCACATCCGGAGTAAACTGAGTGCCGCCTACAGGTGGTTCATCCCTTGATCACATATTCACACTATCCCCCAAGTTCACTGATCCAGTGGTGATAGACTTTACTGAGCTGGTGCGGCAATGACCTTGTTGTCAAACAAATCTTGTACATCATGGCGCAGACGAAAACAGCTATCGGTCTCATGACCGGTTTGTTGATGGTACGCGCAGTACTTAGTCTGGTCATGCTTTGGAGGGAGAGGATCAGGTAAAGGCCGTTGTTCTAACGGTTTTAGATATCTTTTCCGGATTAAGACCTCTAGAGCCTTTGACAAAGGCATATAGAGTGGGGTGAAAACCCTCTTGACTCGGGGTGGATATTTGGTTTTCTGTGAGCTACTTCCGGACGCACCGGTAAATGGGGTAGCCTTTTTTGATGTGGTGGTGGTGACCATGCCCACTTCAAAAGATCTTACAGCTGCATCACCACTAGTGGTCGCATTTGAACTACGATTAAACGCCCTCCTGGGCTGCTCCTTTTCCTGGTCAATAAGGCCCTACTTTATAGCGTCCTCGATTTGTACCCCAATCTCATGGAGGTCTGCAAAGGTGGGTAAGGGGAGGACGATCATCTTCTGCATCAGCCGGGGTTGGAGATTGCGCACAATCATCCGTATCTGGTCCTTGTCGACCGGCCTGGTGGTCATCGAAGAAGCTTTGGCCCTCCAACGGGTTACGAAGTCAGAGAAGCCCTCTTTCGGCTCTTGCCTGGTCGTCTCGAGATCACGGGTCGTGATCTCGATCTGGGTATTGTATGAATATTGTAGGACGAAGGCCTCGGCCATCTTCTCCCAGCTTCGCTTCACTGAATCCTCCAATTTGGCGTACCAGATGACCGCAATACCCGACAGGGTCCTGCCAAAAAGGGAGAGCTTCTATAATCTTGTCAAGCCCATCGGGCGCAGAGCATCTGAAAACAAACTCAGGTGGACCATGGGATCTCCCGACCCGTTAAAACGGTCGATGTGAGGCATCTTGAACCTGTCCGGCAGTGTCACAACTGCGTCGGTGTACCCGTCCTCAATGTCTGGGATGGATTTTACCCCCTGGGATTTCTTGAACAACTTCTCAAGCTTGTTCAATTTCAACGCTGTAGGGTCGACCTCGGATTCGAAGGGAGAGTCTGGCAGATTGGTAGGTGTTTTGGATAGCTAGGGTAAAATTGGGGGCGGAGCAGGCCCTACTGGAATGTCCGTACCTTCCTGGACATTTGACATCTCCCCGGGTGCTAGAGCTCCTGCTGGGGGAGGAACTTGTTGTGAAGCAGACACGCCGCTTTGCTGTTGCAGCCTGGTGATGAGCTCAGCCTGCTGAGCCATGATTGCAGCCTGCTGCTTGGAAAATTCCGCTTGGCGGACAGCGTCTTGCTGCATGAGTTTCATACTTTCTTAGAGTTGACGCATCATCTCCTCCATCCCTGCCATATTCTGCTAACCCGGCTGGATGACTGGTATATCTATCCTTGTGATAAAAACTGAGACCTCGGCCTGATTGTCCACTGATTGGGTAGATAAGGGTCACTGATCTGGTAACTGCTGAACGGGTGATTTGTGCCTGACTGGCCTTTTTACCTTGCCTCTGGCAAAGGAACACTGACTACCTTGAACTGAATCTCTGACCTGACAAAGTCTATCAGCACAAGTCCAATGTACCTAGGGGATAGTGGAGCCTTCTGAAGCTATAGTTCCAGGACTACCTAGCAAAAGAGAAAACAGACAGCATCTCAGCCCAATTTCACTGGAACGGATAGCGGAACGACTGTACTCAATACTGATAACTGTTCCCCAAAATATCTGCCCCAAAACACTGAGTCTGACACCCGCAGATATGACAGATTCTCAAAATACTGGTGCCCGCAGGCCTGATGCCCAAACTTGCAAACTGGTATATGCATTCCCTGCAGAGATACTCTCTAAAAGCACATAGCAAGTAAATGAGAGCCAATACACCCCTATGTTGGGGTAGGGTTTCCATGTCCTATTTTGTCAGGAGCTAGGGTTTCACTACGCACGCAGCGGTTTCAAACAACCTATATCAGGTAAGCAACCTGTCCTAGTTTGGAATGGTCACTATGGATTTCGATATGCACTAGGTCGAATGGTCAAAGAGGGTGCCCCGGTAAAACCGGGGTTTGTGTTCCCATACTGGCAGAGCCCGTAACCGGTCAGCCTTATGGACATGCCTTGACAAGACAAGCCTCCAGCAAACCGCTCAGGAATAGCAGATGGCCAACACGGTGTCCTAGGCGCACCAATGCACATGCAATGCAAAGAAACACATAAATGTAGTCAAAACAGGATATCACAAGTTCGAGTCAAGCTCTCTAAACTCCCTAGCAGAGTCGCCAGAAACTGTAGACGCGCCCGCGGGGGACCTCGCTACAGTTCGGACTCTCCTTTTTGTGTTTGTTGCGGTTCTTAATCTGAACCAAAGAGTCCAACTCTGGCAAATCGTTTTGAAGAAAAAATAGATTTTTGAAAAGAAGTGCCAAACATGGACTGCTTTGCCAGATACAGAGTCGCCACCTAAATATTTTTAATGGGGGAATTTAGGAAACCCTGACTCGGTGCCAAAGGCCACGTGTCCGTCATCACCAAAGTTGCCTCGGCTCGGGAACTTGGGTACGATTGGGGAAGGTCAGCTATGAGCACCCCCTCTCGCCCGATCCGAAGATCGGCCTCTACTAACCGTGATATCCAATTTTGAAAACGTTATGTGTTCTTATTCCGGTTATTAGCCTAGAATTACTATGTTATGCGCACAGCAAACAAGTATAGACCAAATCGCCTAAATTGGAACAAAACACTACATGATTGTTTTGAAAATGGTTTGCTACTCGCAAGTAGGCTAAAATGCAGGTTTTGCCACCCTCAAGTGGGCTTTTAGAAAAGACAGTTTTGCCACTATCTGGTGGGCTTAAAACTCACAGTTTTAATGCATTATTCCAATCTAGGTAATTTGACCTCCATCCACAGGCATTCAAACAGTTATATCACATAAGCACTTAGCCTCATGGTAGTCATGCTATTATGGCAACACTCACACACGTGCAAGGATGCTAAAGCATAAAAACTCACCTAGTACTCCAAGCCAAAACAGAAGCTCATTAGAAATCCATGCATGGACCTAAGCATACTGAAATGTCTAATGCAACACATGCAAAGATGTAATCTAGGCAGGCTCGGCTATCCTAAACATGGCATGTGGGATGCTACAAATAACACGTATTCAATTTGGAATTGAAATACAATGCAGTTTGTATGATGTACCGAGCCCGATGCATGTCAACAAATGCATGGATGCACGCATGCATTGCATAAGGTATGCTAATTTTAAATATGCCCTAATCTACCATCATAAGCAGGTAAATAAAAGGGAAGAAAGAAATGGGGGTTGGAAGACATACACACACTCACCCACACTTATTACAAATATGCCCTCACACAGAGGGACCAAAAGAATATACAGTCCCAAATAATACAGTCCGAATACAGAATAAATTATTACAGAATTCTAATTATCAAATTAAATGCAAAAAGGAAAGGTGGCCACAGCCCCTGCCTCGGGATGCGCGAATGATGCATGCTCGAATCCGACTCGCCCGGAAAACTCGCACCATGCCACTGCTGCCTCTGTTTACACTGCCCTGCCTCTCCAAAGACTGCCAAAGTCCTGGGACACGTTCCTTGCACACTGTAGAATACCATCGGCTGGAGGAAATTCCCACCGGCCATGAGGAATGTCCATCGGCTGCTGATGAAGCTATCGGCCATTCACAAATGGCCGGTCGGCACTGTATGTTGCCGGTCGGCAGAAACTTCCTGCAGAAGACAGTTTTGACAGCAACAAAGGACAGACAGTGCATGGCATGAAATTTCAAGCGAATGTGTGCACCAACACATCCCTTATCATGATTTTGACTCAAAGGGGTATGTTCCTTGATCCTCGGACCACCAATTGTGCATTTCGATGCGTGATGGCCCAAGAAACCAAGTATGCACTTTGATTTCAAATGTCATGCAAACCAAACAAACACATAAAGCCCAACCTCTATCACTTGATCAAGAGGCAAGGCATGCATGCCAATGTAATGCAACCTAGGCATGTGATCTAGTATGCAACATGGGCATGCAAATGAACAATGTATGCTAGGCGCGCAACCTAAACATGTAAACAAACATGGTATGCAACAACATGCAACGATGGACTTAAACTAACATGGATAGCTCGCAAGCATGCCAAAATCAGTGGCCATAATGAGGCAAGTGAGGCAACACAATACATGGGATGCATGCACAATGCATTAATCAAACCTAAGGCACGAAAATGCAACTCTACCAAAGCATGGCAAGGGATGCAAGATGGAATACAAGCATGTGAATTTCAGCGCTGGAACATGATGCCAAATGGTCCCAAAACATAGCGAAATGACACTAAGGCCTCGTTTGGGAACAGGCTAATTTAGTAACTTTTTGGCTAATTGGCTAAAAAGGTAGCTAAAAAAAACTTGTATGTTTGGGATGACTTTTTGGCTAATTACGAAAAGATGTGCAAAAATAGAGAGAAAAGAGAATCTTTGACTTTTTGGTATGGGTTGTTGGCTTTTTGGCTAAAAGAGTAACTTTTTGACTAATTGGCTAAAACAGCCAGTCCCCAAACGGGGCCTAAGTGCATGAAATGGACCCGAAATGCAAGATTAGGCTCATGAAATGACCTATAGCTATATCAAACATGCATAATCTGGACATGAAGCATGAAAACAGAAGAAAGGAAGCCCCAAAACAAGCATTTTTCAGTTTATGTCAAGGCACAAAAACAATATACAAGTATGCTCAAAATGCGATGCGAGATAAGGCCCAAAAGGGGGTGCAACACTAAGTATACAAAATATGCCTCAAATAGGAAAAGACCCTTAATGAAACATGACAAAGGGGTCAAAATATGGCCACTTTCAGTTCAGGTCAAGGTCCAAAAACAGAAGCAAAATAGGCTAAAAAAAAAACATGCAAAAATGAGGCTAACACATGGATTTCAAAGCAAGTAGCACATGGAGAATCCAAACAGTGATGAGCCCTTCTACAATGTTGAAGAAGGGCTCAAAATAAGCTCACTTACAGCTTACATTATGCCTCAAAACAGATTATACACCAGCCAAAAATATTATGCAAGAAACATGGCATAAAGAGGGCTAATGAAGGAAGTGCTAGCTTCTGTCCTCAAACAGCAAGAGGTCCTCAATCAAACATGAAGAGGACCTCAAAATATGATAATTTACAGTTTGGGTCGGAGCCCAAAGATGCAAGCAACTACGGCTTAGATATGATGCAAGAATAGGCTAGAAAAGGGAAGAGGAGGACTTACCCTTGAAGACCAGCAAACCAGCACCTCTTGGACCAAGTTTAGGTGCTCCTAAGCTCTGAAAATGACCTCCAATGTGCTGGAATAGATGTTGGAGGTGTTGTGCTATGGGTTGATGAAGAAATGGCCCAAGAACAAGGGTATTTGGTGGTTGAATGAGAGAGATATAGTGAGAGATGGAGGGGTATAGGTGTGTGTATATCAGATATATCTATATATCTCTGGTTTTTTGTTCCAAAACATCTAACCCACACAAAGGAAGAGGAAGGCTCTTTATATAGGCAAAGACAAGGCTTCTAAGACAAGCTACAAAGGGTCAAGGGGGGCAAGGGGAGGCCAAGGCTTATTGGAGAAGCTTGGACAGCTGGTAGGCTTCTTGAGGAAGCCAAGACAAGGGGTCAAGGCTTCCTCAAGAAGCCTTGAGAAAAGGGTGCACCAAAAAGGGGTCAAGGCTCCAAAATAGCAACATATGTGCACGTGGAGCTGGTTCTGTGCATCCCAGCTGTCACAGCTGGTATGCACCAGGCTTGGAGGGTGCAAAGGGTGAAAATCGGCCAAGAAAAAGGGTCATCGGCACAATAAAGTGCCGGTCGGCACAATATATTGCCGACCTACAATTTGTACTGGCCGGTCGGCTAAATAGAGTGCCGATGGATGGCTAATGAGGTCAAAAAGTGCCGGTGGATGTCCAGATTGAAGCCCCGGAAGTTAGCTTTCCAATGGCGCAAACCTTGCATCAAAATTCCTCCTGTGAAAAAAGTTATGCCCTTTTCGGTGAAGCCGCGCAGACTCGATCCAACCGGGATGATGCCCAGCTTCAACCAATCATATCTCCTCCACCCGGACTTGGCTCTAGGTGATTCTTGAGTGCAAAGTGAAGCCCTAGAAGTCTTCTTTCCAATGGTGGTGGCCTCATAGCTTAACTCCAAGTATGCAATTGAATAAGCCTGATTCAACGAGGGCTGCTCGATTCTCTCCTACCCGGATTCATGCCGAACTTCTCCCAGACCAGTTTTCTCCCCTCTTCTCCTCTTTTCTTCAATTCCAAACCTCTAAACAAAGTGTTTTGAAAGACTTGCCTCTCTCCTTGCTTGAAGAAATCGGACCTGTGCCCTGCACATCTTTCAACACCGAGCAAACCATCAGTAATGCCCAAGTCTTGAGGGTGGTCAAAAATGGGGTGTCTACAGCATCCTTTAAAACAACAACCAATCTATTTACTTCAGCCTTTTCCCAATCGTAAAGATTTCTCCTGAAAGCTAAATTCCACTCCTTCAAACTAGATCTCCTAACATAGAAGCTAAAGAGTGATCCTCCCTTATCAATAGACAAACTAAAGAGTCTAGGAAACTCAACTTTTAAACATCAGGTTCCAAGCCAACAATCATGCCAAAACTTGATCCTTCTCCCATTCCCAACCCTTAACTGAAGCTTCTTTAAATAGAACTCCACTAACGGTTGATGATGCTCTGCCACTGTGATAATATCAGTCCACATTCTAGAGTGTCTAAAAGGTAAACTCACAGGTGGGATCTAACTACCCTCCTCAATCATGTATTTGCTACACAACCTTCTCCATAAAGCATTTACTTCCTTCCCAAATTTCCACCACCATTTAAGAAGAAGGCTAGCATTGACATACTTGATTCTTCTAATATCAAGACCACCCTGATCCTTACTTTTTGCCACATTAGCCCATTTTACTAGGTGGACCTTCCTCTTCAGATCATTTCCTCTCCAAAGGAAAGCAACTTGAAGCCTTTCAATCTCTCTAACAACTTCATTGGGCATTCTGAACATAGATAAATAACAAATAAGTAAGCTAAACAGGACAGACTTGATCAACGTTAACCTGCCTGCAAAAGAGAGAGTTCTTCTCTTCCAACCAGCCAACCTAACTCTTACCTTATCCAACACTGGCTTCCAAGTTGATTTCCTACCTGGATTAGCACCTAATGAAAGGCCCAAAAATTTCATTGATAAGCCTTGGACCTTGCAATTTAGAATATTAGCACAGGATGTCAAGGTCGCATCATCCACACATACTCCACACACTACACTCTTATGAAAGTTTATCCTCATTCCAGACAGTATTTCAAAAAACATCTTAGAACTCTCTTTATATGAACTATTTGATCCAAGTCAGCCTCACAAAACAACATGGAATCATCAGGAAATTGGAGATGAGAAATCATCACTTTATTCACCCCAACTTTTACCCTCTTTATGAATCCTTTTTCATAAGCTCTGTTCATCAATATATTCAACCCTTCAGCCACTATAATAAATAAAAAAAGTGATGAAGAGTCACCTTGTCTAAGACCCTTTTGTGGTGAAAACTCCTCTATTGGTGAACCATTCACCAGAATAGACAACCTTGCTGTGGAAACACAAGCCCTCATCCAAGATATCCATTTTGACCCAAACCCAAAATTGGCCATCATAGAAAATAGGAATTCCCAGTTAATTGAGTCATAAGTTTTTTCAAAATCAAGTTTAATAACAATCCCTTTCTTTCTAGATTTTTTCCATTCATCCACAATTTCATTTGCAATAAATACTCCATCAAGTATACTTCTCCTACCTAAAAAAGTAGACTATGGATCCCCAATGACTTCAGGGAGAACTCTCTTAAGTCTATGAGCAAGGACTTTTGAGAGAATCTTGTACATACACCCCACCAAACTAATGGGTCTAAAGTCAGCTGGTCCATTAGGATTGTCATTCTTAGGAATGAGAGTGATAAATGAACTATTAATTCCATAGGAAAGCTTGTAAGAAGAATGAAAATCCCTCATGAAATGCATAACCTTAGGATTATCATTCTTGACGCTGTCGGAATATGATAAAAGCAGGTGAGTTCTGTTTAATGTTTCTCTTGAATTTTTCCTCATTTTGTTGTATGTTTATTAATATTGTATATAATGTTTTTGAGAAACAAGTATTTTTGTCTTGCTATAAAATTTAAATAATACACGTTTTTTTTAGCACACACAGAAATTAAAATGAACCTCACTGAAATTGGTTGAATAAAAATCTTGGAATCTAATTTAATTAGATTTTGCCCACCTTTTGAATTGGAAGCAAAAATAAAAATTACTCAAATGTTTTATGATGCATTTTTTTAATAATTGGTAGGAGAGAAATAAGGGAAGAGGAAGCAACATTTGCAGTGGTGAGACTCGAATTTCTTCCCCGGTGTGGGTAGGGGAGGAGGTTTTTTGTTACACACATAGAAAGATCAAAGTAGCTATCAGATAGAAAATAATGGTTTTAAGTTGTTAACATACCAATATTGTTACGATGATGATTACATTTACCTTCACTGCATTGGTAACATTTGTGAGTGGTGGAGCCTATTAAACTAATGAAATGGTAACAGATGAGATGATGTTTGGATTTTTTTTTACCATAAATTAGAAGCACAAACAGACAAAGACTTATATAAGTTTAGACCTGCTGAAGTAACTATTTTTTGGAGACTTGCATAAGACTAAGGTCAAGTAAAAACTTATTGGAAATTTTTTGGATTGAAATTATAAATTACGTTTTGAACAATTAGTTTTTGAAACTAGAGAGTAAGTCCATTCATCTTTGTTACATATTGGTTCTGGGGGGATTAATGCATGGGATTGGATTATATATCTTGTTTGATCTTGAATTTCACATTTATATATTAAAGTGGACCTCTAGATTGATGGTCTCTTTTGGATTGTATATCCTCCATATAGGTGACTATTGAGTCATATAGGAGGGGATGAGATACAAAATGGAAGGATTACGGGGGTCCAGATTAGGGGGTTGAAAGACTAAAATATTCTCAAATTATAGTTTTTTGAGCAACAAAAAAACAATTTTTATTGAAACGAAGATGATAACAAACGGAGGACAAAAAGTCCTCCTACAAAGTCAGAAAATACAAAGTTAATGACCAAAGAAACAAAACTACAACACATCACAACCGGCACTAAGCATGACAAACAACAACCCAATCCCGAGAGACCATTTCTAACAAACATGAGATAAGATAGAATTCCAAGGCCCAACTGTGAGGTGATGAGGATAGGGCTTCATCCAAGTGAGGTGAATGCTATGCATATTTAAATATATATATATTCTAGACAAAAGCTTTATTATTTTCAAGAACTATGATGCATCCAATATTCTAAATACTACATATGCATTAAAAACATAAAACTACCAACAAATCCAACATCCTAAATGTCAAAATCCTACAAAAACCCAAAAAATCCAACAAAATTGATCAGGAAAATTAAATAAAAAATGACGATTACTCTGTGTGGTGATCCGTCTACGAAGAGTAGTTGGTGATCTACCCGTCTAGATTCCTAAAAGACATTTTTGGTAAAACAAGAACAAAATATGAAGTAGAGAGAGGAGAGAGGAAAAAAGAGGAGATTAGAAATGTTACTATTTCTTTCTATCTCATCTAAAGTGCATATTTTCTACATATTTCATGTCCTTGTTCACTAAAGCCTCAAGCTCGCTATTCCTACATATTTCACGTCCTTGTTCATTTTGCCGTTGCTAAGAGGCTTGAGAGAATACAAGGAGACTTTCTTTGGGGCTAGTTAGCAGAAGAAATCAAATATTGTTTGGTGGACTTGGAGTGATTATGTACACCTCTTAGAGAGGTTAATCAGTGATTATGAGGATTGGGATTCTCAATCAAGCCCTTTTGGGTATATGGCTTTGGAGAGTTGAGAACAGTAGTGGTTGAATAGTATAGTTCTATATAGGGGTGGCGATTGGTCTTTAGTTGACGTTTCTGTGTCTTTCGATATGGGCCTTTGTAAGGGTATCCATTTAGGTTGGAATGATTTATGCTACTATACCGTGTAGGTTTAGTGACGCGACGCAATAAACTATTGTAAATAATTTTATGGTGTTATGCATGTAACACCTTTTATAATCCAAATTCGTGAACTATCATGATTTTCACAAATAATAACATAATGCGGAAAATAAATACTATACTCGAATCAGTTATGCGAAACCTTCGAGTGACCCAAAATTGATTGAACGTAAACCTAATAATAATATTAATGGAAAAAGGGTTTCTCTCTTGACCCTCTTTAGAATACATTGAATTCAGAATCGTTGATGGATAGTCTGAATATCCTTTTATAGGTAGAGAGAGGACTGGTTTTCTTATTCAACAATGATTTCACTTTCCCTTCAAAGTAGGATATTTGAAAAACACTATTATTTATTTACCAATTAATTGTAGCAAAAAAAATAGAATCATAATCCTACTAAATCTCTAATTCATATTACCATAGCATATGGGTCAATATAATGAGTAAATAATTAATTTAGTCTTACATTCTCCCACTTGGCCCATATGATAACTTACATCAAGATTTAACAAGGTTAACATTAGGCGCACAATAAATTATATTCAATATTACATTTAATTTGGTTGTCATCATAATACTATAATTAAATAGTTCACTAATGTGAGTCATGACGATTCTACACCAATAGTGCGACATAGTCCCTTCCATGTACTACGACACTAGCAACTAGTTTAATATAGCCCTTTGAGTGAAGAGTATAAAGAGGTCCAATGATAATGTCTTTTTATGAAAGACTATTCCTATTATCATTCATTCATTCTCATATATGTACGTACTCATTTCATAACAGGAAATATATCAAAAACACAATTGATGAGATCTCAATACGTCAACAAACACAATCAATCATAAACAATTGTTATGGATTACAATCAAGACCCAATTGGCAAGTTTCTTAATTTTCTTTAAGAGTAATCCCTTCATCAATAGATCTGCACTTAAAAATTATATACTTATGTGTTTTATTGACACTTTCTGTTTCTAAAATTCTTCTTTAACGACAAAGTATTTCAATTATATGTGTTTAGCATCATTAGAATATTTATCATTCTAAGAAAATAAAACAACTGCGAAATTATTACAATAAATTCTCAACGACTTGGCAATAAAAGTTGACAATCCCAAATCTTGAGATAAAGTTTTACAATAACAATTCATAAATTGTGGTCTTAAAGCACACCACAAATTCAACTTTCATAGAGAATACTTATGATAGTTCGTTTTACACTTTTCTTAATATTGCTCCTCCACATAAAAGAAACAAAGAACCAAAAGTGAATTTTCTACTATCAATATATCATCTAAAGTTTAAATCTAAGTAGCCAATCAATTCATGATTATCAGACTTCATAAGTGAGCAAGTAATCTTTTATTCCTTATGATTACCTTATCACTTCCTTATTTGAGCATTAAATTCCATACAATAAATGTATAAAGAATCGTTTCCACTCTAATTGATTTTATAAAAATTTGCATAAGACTGGATTTATTTCCTTTCGAAACATGGATAACTTTATGTGAATATTCTGTCATTCTGAATCTTTATAGAACTTTTAATATATATATATACCTTCTAAGATAATCTCAACAATTCATGTGATTCATTTAGAAATATTTTAATTTCTATCACATAGGTTGTCTTACTAATATATTTCATTTCAAAGTTCTTAAAGAGAAATTTCTTAACTCGTGCAATAAATCACGTACATTATTGACAAGCAAAATATCATCAATATACAAAATCATAAATATAAACTTGCTCCGACTAATCTTTGGACATGTACACTAATCAAAAATATTTTCTTTAAATCCAAAGGAAAAATAGTATCATAAAACTAAGGATACAATTTTTAGAAAGCTTGTTTAAGTCCACAAATTGATTTCTTAAGTTTACAAGTCACATTTTCATTTTCCTCAATAGAGAAACCTTTGAGATGATCTTGTAACGCCCTCAAAATAAACCTATAAATCATACATTCTTGACATGCTTAGATATAAAAGAATAAAACATAATTACATAACATCAGAGTAGTCATTACAAAATGTATTACATGTTGACAACAAAAGTAAATGCCTTATAGGTTTATAACTTTCCAAGTCAACACTTGGTTACAAAATAGAGTACTAACTCTTCACAAAATAAGCCCTTGGCTTGATATACATGTAATACAACCAAAAGTAATAAAAATAAGAGTCCAACAGTTTCAAGCCTCCCAAGCTACGTCCTTGGAGGTGGCATGCTACCTGTGCCTGAAAATGATGTCCCATATAGGGTGAGCCAACGCCCAGTAGAGATATGCTAAACATAATATGAGCAATAACTAAAACATTAGCATTTGTCAGATGTTTAACTCATATGAATAAATTCATAACCCATTTCAATTACATGACAAATATGTCCATGTTTCATTTCATTTTCAATACTTATCCAATTTCTCAATTCATAAACCTGGCTCAGAACCTGGCCATATACATTAAATGAGATTACATCTCTTATCAACAGTACTTCCATTTCAATTGAGATAACAACTCAAATTAAACACTTCACACTTAACCAAAGATACACATAATCGCTGTATCAATCTCAAACCAAACACTTCCATACTTCATATATGATATACAAATTAGCTATATTAATACTTCAATAGATACACAAAATTGTTGTATCAATGGAGTCCATCCCCTATCTCCTCCCAATCAATATCCGGTTTAGAAGTCCATCCCCTATCTTCCCCTAAACCGTGGAGTACATCCCCTATCTCCTCCTATACAATACAATGTATATAAACACATATCATATACATAATCAATTAATACATGAATTCAATGTATTATTCCAACCGTCATATTCGATGACATATTCAATTGATTAGTTTTAGTTTGCCTAATCATCATGCATTGTCTACAACAATCAAGACTATCCTCCACCGATAGCTCAAAGCAGTTATTTCTAAACAGATAATAAATGCCTCAACAGATATAAAATCTCAACATTTTCAAAGTGAGCGATTAATAAATCCAACTCCACCATTCTAATTCATAATGAGCCAATTTCACTATTTCCAACTCAATTTCACATTTCCATAACAATTGTCATTAATTACACTAACGACCCAAATATACCCAAACATGGCATTTTTCCCCCTTTTCACAATATTGACCCAAAGGTCCAAATATTATCAACAACATTATTATTATCATTTTAAGGCCCAAAATACACGCTTATGAGTCAAAATAACAAAACCCCTCTTTGAAAATAACCCATTTCAAACCCTAACTTTCCAAATCAACCCCTCTATACAAATAACTCAATGTTTATGTTAAAGCACATAAGAATGAGTAGGAATCCCTACCTCAAATTTCGGAGCTCAGCGGAGAAGAAGATGAAAACTCAAAGTGCTCCAAATCATGAGATTCTCGGATCAAAAGATAGCCCTCGACAAACTCAACACTTTTTGTAAAGGCTCAAGGGTATGAGATCACTCTAACTAGATCAAATCTAAGAGAGAAGGTGAGGTTTTAGAGAGAGGTGGTCTCCAATGGTGTTTTTCGAAAAGTAAGAGAGAGAAAGGAAACCAAAAAGTGATCTAAAAAGTCGAATCCCGAAGTGATATACCAATCGTGTAACGCCCTCAAAATAACCCATAAATCAACCAACAATAGCATGCTTAGACATAAGAAAATAAAGCATAATCGTATTCCATCAGAGTAATCTTTACAAAATGTATTACATGTTGACATCAAAAGTAAATGCCCTAAGGGCTTACAACTTTCCAAGTCAACACTTGGTTACAAAAAAGAGTGCAAACTCTATACAAAGAAAGCCCTTGGCTTGATATACATGTAATACAACCAAAAACACAAAACAGTCCAACAGTCCCAAGCCTCCCAAGCTACGTCCTTGGAGGTGGCATGCTACCTGTACCTGAAAATGATGTCCCATAAAGGGTGAGCCAACGCCCAGTAGAGATATGCTAAACACAATATGAGCAGTAACTAAGACATTAGCAATTGATAAATGTTTAACTCACATAAATCAAATTCATAAACCATTTCCATTACATGACAACTGTGTCCATGTTTCATTTTATTTTCCATTTCTTATCTAGTTTTCAATTCACAACTACGGCTCAGAACCTGGCCAGACAGCTTAAATGAGATAGTAACTCGTATTAAACATTTCTCACTTCATATTAGATAAGCATACTAGCTGTATCAACATTTCAACAGATAAGCATATGAGCTATATCAACACTTCAACAGATAAGCATATGAGCTATATCAACACTTCAACAGATACACATTTTAGTGCTGTATCAACAGAGTCCATCCCCTATCTCCTCCCAAACAACATCCGGTTTAGAGGTCCATCCCCTATCTTCCCCTAAACAGTGGAGTACATCCCCTATCTCCTCCCACACACACAATGTATATAAACATAGGTCATATATATAATCAACCAATATATAAAATTAATGTATTCTTTCAACCGTCATATTCGATGACACATCCAATTGATTAGTTTTAGTTTGCCTAATCATCATGCATTGTCTACAACAATCAAGACTACTCTCCACTGGTAGCCCAAAGCATTTATTTCTAAACAGATAATAAAATCACCAACAGATAAATTATCCGCATTTTCAAAAGTGAACGATTTATTAATCCGGCTCCACTATTCCAACTCATAATGAACTAATATCATTATATTCAACTCAATTTCACAAATACATAACTTTTCCAAATTAATTATATCAATTAATTTATACGCAATTTAGGATTTTCTACCCCATCTCTCAATATTAACCTAAAGGTTCAAATATCAACAACCAACAACTATATCATCATTTTGAGACCCAAAATACATATTATGAGCCAAAATCACAAAACCCTCTTTTATACATTTTGAAACCCTAAGTCCCAAAATCAAAACACTTAAACCACATGCTCAATATCTAGGTCAAAACCCATAAGAGTGAGTAGGAATCCCTACCTCAAATTCGGAGCTCAAAGGAAGAAGATGAAGAAATTCAACATGCTCCAAAACCCAATATTCTTGGATCAAAATGTAGCCTTCGACGATCAACACACTTTTTGTAAAGGCCCAAGGGAAGGAAAATACTCTAGCTAGATCAAACCCTAGAGAGAAGGGAGATTCTAGAGAGAGGAGCTCTCAAAAATGGCTTTTTGAAAAAGTAAGAGAGAGAAAGAAAAGTGAAAAGTGATTTAAAATCACCCAGTGGATAACTCATATACGCATGACCCGCTCGAGCGGATAATAGAATGCTTGAGCGTCAAGCACAAAAATCTGGTCCCGCTCGAGCGCAAGAAGGCCCGCTCGAGCGCCAAGAAACAAAAGCAAAACACACCCGCTCGAGCGTGAAGAACCAGTTCGCTCGAGTGTAGATTTTCATCTCCCAGAACTTTTCAAAAAAAGAACTACCCGCTCGAGCGCCAACAAGCCCGCTCGAGCACGACCCGATTGAGCGTAGGAAACCCGCTCGAGCGTAGAAAACACACCTGCAGAAGTTTTGCAGGGACACGAAATACTGGAAGGGTGTAAACCTCGCTCGAGCGGACCATTCAAAAACTGGGCAACAACAATGGGAGCCAAAGCTCTACCAACCTGTAACAACCAAGCCCAACACATCCTAAAACTCAAACAAATGGATTTAAAGGATGACAACAAGACAAATACAACTACCAACTCCACGGAACCGAGTCCGGAATACAACTGAACAGTAAAGGGACAACCGGGATCGCTATAAGTCACCCTGCTCGAGCGTGGAAACCCCCGCTCGAGCGTCAGACACAGACTCATGCTCGAGCGTCAAAAGCACCGCTCGAGCGTAGATTGCACACTTCCAGAAGTTTTGCAGACATGGTCCACGCTCGAGTGTCAAACTCCCCGCTCGAGCAGAGGAACAAAAACAAAGGGTCACGCTCGAGCGTCAAAACTCCCGCTCGAGCGTCTGAAGACCTGCAGACAAAAGTACTAGGAGGTGGAAAGTTACACTCGAGCGTCAAAACATCTGCTCGAGCGGAGAAGCAACAACGAAGGGCCCGCTCGAGCGTCAAAAGCCCCGCTCGAGCGTGAAGGCCAAAATCTGGGCATCAACTCTAGGTTTCAAAACACAACCAACCTGTTTCAAACTTGCCCAACACAACCCAAGACTCAAATACAAAGAGTAAGGGAAGGAAATGAGAATGAGACAACAACACAACCATGGAACCGAGTCCGGAACACAATATACAAAGGAAAGGAAAACCGGGATCGCTATAGATCTACACAAAATTCTTCATCTAAACTCTCTTTCAGAAAATTAATTTTCACATATATTCAACTCAATATCATAATGAGTTACTAATGCCATAATGATTCTAAATTAAACCTTGAAGATACAAGTGAAAAAAAGAATATCTCATTGTAATCAATGTCTACTTTATGTGTAAAATCTTTGGCCACATATCTAGCATTATATTATTTTCTATTGCCCTTAGAACAATAAATATTTTTGTATCCTTGGGCAATTCAATGAAATCCCAAATTTCATTCTGGTCCGTTGATTTCAACTCATCATTCATGACATCAATTCCTTTAGTAGAATTAATACTTTCTATAGCTTGTGACAATAAAACCGAGTCTTTTACTTATCCCAATATTATAATAAGATTGTTATAGATATACTACATAATCATTCGAAATCATAAATCTTTTTACCTTATGAGATCTTTTTAATATTATTTCTTGTGGTTCTTCTACAACTTTTCATTGGTTGTGACGACCGGCCTTCTTTTTCTCTTTATTCTTTCTTTCCTTCGCTTCGTTCTCTTTTTATTCTTCTTGAATTGAAGTGTCCAGAAAGGGTTTCCAAATACTTTTCTTCCGGTGTTGAAATTTTGTTTGTCCCAGAGGGTGCGCGGGTGAGTTCGGGGTGCCGGGGAAGAAGTTAAAACTTTGAGCTGCTGGGCCAGGGCCACATGTGCGAAGCCCTGGGCCGCACATGCGGTATTGTACCGCATGAGCGGTGGGAGTGCGGCCAAGCTTGACACCCAGAATTTGGCTACTGTCTAAGAGCGCACGAGCGGAGAAAATGGCCGCACGAGCGGCCAACTGGGCAGTCCGAAACTCTATTTTTTGTATCATTTTGATCCAAATATATCTCTCATTATACTCATCTCCCTCTCACTCTAAAACATATATTTCTCCTCCTTCTCTCTAGAAAACCTCTCAAACATCTACACCTCTTTGATTTTGCACATCTTGGGTCAAGAATATCATCATCTCCTTCAAGATCTTGAAGAATCTAAGCTAGGGTTTCATTTGGTGGAAGCAAATCCAAGGCTCTCTCTCATCTTCAAACTCTAGGGTTTCATCTTGCTTCTTCTCAAGCCCTTGAGGTAGGGTTTCCTTTGAGTTATATGTGTATTTATGCAAATTTCTTGTTGATTTTGTGAAACCCTCTATGTATTTTGAAAATGGAGCCTAGGGCTCAAGAAATTGTTGATTTTTGTTTAAAGAAAAACTCATCTCATCTTCTTTTAAAGAATATTTGAGAAGTGTGGAACCTTGTAGATTGAGATTGATATGTATGAAGAGAGTTCATAAAGAAGATGAAAAATGTTTAGATTTTGTGAAAAACTAGAAATTGGGGCTTTTTGTGAAAACATGGAAATCCATGGAGTGAAATATCCTTTCTTGTGTTTAAATGGGTGTGAGTATGGAGTTTATATTTTGGTAAGAAAAATGATAATTTCCTTGATATATGAGAATGAGGAATTTACTTTTAAGATTGTTGCTAGTGGCATCGAAAAAAATAATTATTTGTGAGAAGATAGTTATTGAATACCATTGACTTTGAGGATTGAAAACTTGGAGGTTGATATTGAAAGTCTCACATAATCATGGAATGACTCGAATGTTATGAAATACGTATAATAATGAGCTAATGCTACGTGTTAATTGACACCGGTGGAACATGTGATTAATTGTGTAATGGTATTGGAGGAAGGTAAATGAAGAAAGGCTATGGAATGTCATTATTGCATCATATCTTCGTGTAAATTTTGTCATTTCTATACATCATGGCATGAGTTTTGGAAAACATCTACATTGAGAAAGGTTATATTGTAATAAGAATTATGAGAATGTTACAGGGGTAAATACGTGGGAAGTCCGGATAGGGGGTGTAGTTGTATTTGATAAGATGGCCTGAGTGTCTTTGGTGAAAGACCAGAAAACCGCGTGGATAGGCGTCGAGCCTTTCGGTTAGCACCGGTAAAAATGATAGTTTGGTAGTGCTTGTTGAGCCTACTTGCAGACACCAGCCTAGGAATTACCAGTGATGTATTTACTGTCCCCTTTTGATTTAAAATTGGAAGTGTGGGAAATTAATGAGGTTGTATACACTACGCCAAAAATCAGCATTAACGGCGGTTTTTTTAACGGCGGTAACGAAAACCGCCGTTAAAAGTACTATTAACGGCGGTTTAACGACAGTAATGAAATCCACTTTTAACGGCGGTAACGAACCGCCGTTAATGCCCACTTTTAACGGCGGTAAAAAACCGCCGCTAATGCCCAACCATTACCGCCGTTAATGCCGGCGGTCTTTGCCGGCGGAGCTCCGGCGAAACTCCGGCGACACTCCGGCGAAACCATCTACAATAAAGTAAAAGTAATGTTTAAATATTTATTTAGGTAATATATTTCACGAAGAGTGGCTGTGGCAAAGTGGTTAGTGTGGGTGGAAGAGAGGTCTTGGGTTCAAAACTTAGGGAGTGCAAGAAGAAAGAATTATTTTTTGAAAAATTCGAACCTATTTACGGCGGTAAAAAACCGCCGTTTTTGGTCCAATAAAACCGCCGTTTTTGGTCGACTTTTAACGACGGTAATTTGCCTTTTTACGACGGTTTTACTTTTTCCGACACGCGCATAAACGGCGGTAACGAAACCGCCGTTAAAACCGCCGTTAAAGGCTTTAACGACGGTTTTACAGCCTTTAACGGCGGTAAAAAACCGTCGCTAAAGCCCAATTTTGGCATAGTGATAAATGTTGACTGAAAGCATGGTGATTTCCAAGAAAAGCATAGTATGAGTTTTCCTTCAAATGGCATGGCATAACATATGCATTTACATAAAATATTGTGAATCTTGCATAAATGTGCATACTTTGTTAAGGTTTCTCTACTGGGCTATATGCTCACCCCTATGGGTTTTGGTGCAGGTAAAGATGTGGTGATCCTGCCGAATTGAGGGCGTGGAAGTATTTTGAGAAGAGTAGTGCACTCTTATTTTGTTGTGATTAATTGTAAAGCCAAGGGCTATTTTGGTTTGGGTCCGAGAGACCACTTTTGTGTAACTAGGCTTATGCCTTGGAAGATGTAAGCCCTTAAGGGCATTGTATTGTTTTGAGAATGGATACTTTACATGCTATAGATTCATACGTTTTGTATCGATGAATGTATACCCGCATGTAAAACCTTTGTAAGGACTCTAATTTAATTATGTAAAGATGGGTAGATTATTGTTATTGTTGAGTGAATGTTGATCACTTGTGGGTAGTTCATGTCAAAATTTTCGGGGCATCACATTGGTGATAATTACATTATGGAGTAATTAATTATTCATTTGTTGTTCCAAGACATTAAGTTGTTTAACAATTATAGGATCAACAATTTCCTTCAAATTATGGTTAATGATACTAGTATCCAAACTTATTGAATAATCACATTTTATGATTTATCACTCCCACTGATTTTACCATTCTTATTAAATTTGATATTATCTGTTTCTGCAATTCTTGTACTATGGCCAAGATAGTAACATTAATATCCTTTGAATTTTCAAGATAATCAACAAAATAACCCCTGATTTGTAACACCCTAACCCTTCACATATCATCGATATTGTCCGCTTTGGGCCACGCCTGCACGGATTTGTTCTTCCCAATGGGTCACCCATCCCAGAACTACTCCAGCCTAAACACGCTTAACTGGGGAGTTCTGATAGGGATCTCACCACCCGGGAAAGGGCCTCGATGCTATAGAAGGGTCCAAGTTTTTACTTTTATAGCCTAAGAACTCCCCCTCCATTCCCGATGTGGGACACCAGGCCTTACATGATTATTCTGAAATCCAATTTCTTTTCATGTGGATCAATAATTCTAATTTTCGTAGACAACCCCAAACATGCAGGTGTCTTAAGTTCAGTTTCCTTCCTGTTCACAGTTCAGAATGAATGATTGGAACTGCCTTACTAGGAACCCGATTTTATATGAAAACAATAGATCAACGACATGCATTCACAATGTTTTGGGTATTTAGAAATTATTTAACATACTCTTAGTCATATTCATTAGAGTACAATAATATTTCTCAGCTACATCATTCTATTGAGGCATTCACAAATATTATGTCTTTCATAGAGTTTAGCAAATAGACTTGTGCTTTACACTATCTTTATGATTTTCACATTTTTGTTTGATTGCCTGTATGCCTCAATGATATCAATTTACTAGAGATCTTTTATGCAATAAATAAACAAAATCATGAAGTGAAAATTCATCTATAAAAATGATAAAATAATTTTATTTACCAAACATGAAGTGTCAAAAAGGTACATTAATGTCTATTTGGGTAATATGAAGAAGCCATGTATATCTTGTGGCACTTTACATAATGTGATTGAATTGTTTTTCCTTAATGCAACTCATACTCCCATTAAAAGCAATAAAATTTAAGTTCAAAACAATCTCATCTTTATTAGTTTTTATAACTTTTTTCAAAAAAAATAGTACAATCTTTTATGCCACAAGTTTGAAGAGTTTTCATTTGTCAAGCTATATTTAAGACCAACATAATGATGCAAGATAAATTAAATTTTTGATAAATCATTAAATTTTAATTTATACAAACCATCATAAATAATACCAAAATTAATAGAAAAGGTATTATCAATAAATTAAACTTTTATTCTAAATTTTTAAAAATAACCATCAAGGTTAATTAAGGTTGGACAAATCAATAAATAATTTTCAAAATTAGAATGAACATAAATTTTTGAAATAGAGTCTAAATAATGATCAATGTCCAAAAATAAACAATAAGTCCCAATAATTTCAATTGTGTAACGCCCTCAAAAATAATACATATTAACCCACATTCTTGACATACATAGACATAAGAGAATAAAGCATATTTCTATTTATCAGTGTATTCATTACAAAAGTATTACATGTTGACAACAAAAGTAAATGCCCTATGGGCTGACAACTTTCCAAGCCAACAATTGGTTACAAAAAGAGAGTACTAACTCATACACATTAAGCCCTCGGCTTGACTTTACATGTAATACCAAAATAGCAAAACAACCAAAAGAGTTTTCAACTCCCAAAACCTTCCAAGCTATGTCCTTGGAGGTGACATGTCACCTGAACCTGAAAGTGATGTCCCATATAGGGTTAGCCACAGCCCAGTAGAGATATACTAAACCAAATATGAGCAATGACTAAAACAATAGCATTTGATAAATGGTTAACACTTATAAACCAATTTATATCACAATACAGTTCCATGACAATCATGTCCATGTTACATTCCACTTTCCTTTACTTATCCAAATCATTTCATAAACATGGCTCAGAACCTGGCCAAACAATTCAATGAGACTATAACTCATATTAAAACACTTACATACTTCAAATGATACACATCTGCATCAATACTTCAATTTAATACACATATTTGCTGTATTAATGGAGTCCATCCCCTATCTCCTCCCAAATAGGTTTGAGAGTCCATCCCCTATCTTCCCTCAAACGATGGAGTACATCCCCTATCTCCTCCCACACAATACACATATTCCAAGTATATAAACACTCATCATATACAAGGATCATTCAATACACATATTTGATGTATTATTTCGACCGTCATATTCAATGACATATTCAATGTGATTAGTTTTAGTTTTCCCTAATTCAATTTCATCAATATAACAACAATAATTCCATTTTTCAAGGTCTTATATACATGTGGGATTTAACATTTTGAAAACCCCTTTTTTATAAATTACGAATCAAACCCTGACTTTTTCCAAAATTATCCAACAACACCAACTAGTCAAAATGACTAAAATTCATGTCAAAACCCATAAGATGGAGTAGGGTATCCCTACCTCGAAATGAAGAGACCAAATGGAGAAGATGGTGAAAACCCAAAGTGCTCCAAATCCAAGAATTTTCAGATTAAAGCGAAGCCCTCGCGAAGCCCTACCTTTTCTACAAAGGAACAAGGATAGAAACACACTAGAGCTAGATCAAACCTTAGAGAGAATATATGTAGAGAGAAAAAGAGCTGCTGGTCTAGGGTTTGTATAAGAGAAGAGATGAAAAAGTGAAGGAAGAAGAAGCTGCTGCGAACTGAAATATACGAGGCTCGCTCGAGCGTAGGAGTGGTCGCTCGAGCGACTAGACACAAGGAATCCTCGCTCGAGCGTAGAAAGCCTCGCTCGAGCCAATAAATTGAAGCTTCAGGTCTGCAACCAGAAGCACGCTCGAGCGAAGAAACCCAAAACATATAGCTCGCTTGCTCGAGCGAAGGAAAGCTCGCTCGAGCCACGAAATGCAACTCTCAGGTCCAGAACCAGACGCAGATGTAGGCTCGAGCGCAAGACTTCTCGCTCGAGCCACTAGACACATCACCCAACTCTTGCTCGAGCGAAGGAACCCTGGCTCGAGCGAAGGAACTGAAACAAAGAGCTCGCTCGAGCGACAAAAGCCTCGCTCGAGTGAAGAAGCAAAATTCTGGACAGCAACTATTGGTTTAAACTCACAACCAACCTATAACAAACCTGCCCAACACATCTTAAAACTCAAATATATGGAATTAAAGGATGACAACAAGATATATACAACAACCAACTCCACGGAACCTAAGTCCGGATACAACAACCAAAGGAGGAAGAACCGAGATCGCTATAAATTGAGATTTTAACATAATCGTTTTGAAAATAATCTTGCATCGAATTAAAAAACATGAATACCCATTTTCTTTCTTACGAGACTAAAAATCTTGAACAGACTCATTTTCTTTAGGTGGCTATTTCTTTGTGTCCGTTTATAAGGATTCTCCCTTTCTTTTTGGCTCCTTAAATTATAAGATCAATAAATGATATCTCAATTACTTAAGTTTTGTCTCTTCTTAAATAAACATACTAGTCAATATAAATGACCCATACTGAAGAGATAAATAATTCAAAATAAATTGCACGAAAACAAACTCATTCACAAATTCTTAAATTCTTTAATTGAACAGTCAAGTTAGACAATTCAATGACAAGTTCATACATTTCATGCATACCATTGAATTTTATGATGGTAAATGTAACCATAAGTGTCCCAGCAAAACACTTATTAGCAGTTCAGAAACGTTCTTTTACATTATTCAGCATTATCAATTTGAGGAAGTTAAAACTTAATATTTGCTATAATCATTCGCATAAAAACATAAACTTTATTTGTTCGATCCTTTTATACTTTATGCAAAGTCTTTTCTTTCTTGTATTGCTTTGAATCATAATAGCAGTAAATTTCTCAAATAGTAACACTAAGTCAAAATTCAAGACATTGAGATGAAACTGAACTTATTTTATTCTTTTTGAGAAATCTTTTTTCATTTAAAATCGAAACAAACAAAGTATACAAATATAGCGAAATAAAACTTTAATCAATAATTTATGCTCAGTACATGAATGCTAAGAGTAATCAATAATTAACAATTAGTCAAGATAAATACATGTTTAAACAATCACAAATAGTATTACCGTGATCTACCTTTGGGATAATCTAATGGCATATACTATTTAACAATTATGGTGATTCCCTTTCACCAATAGGACTAATTGATAAAATATTTATAATTAAGTAGGTCTGTTACCTTTGGGTATTCATTCCAATATCAATTATGAATACCCATCAACTATCCTATTCTAATTCAACAAATACTTAGAAGTGTTGCACCTTTGGGCCAACCTAATATCTTTGTAATTAAAGAATTGCGATTTGCAAAGTCATTATTTTTTAATACTTGGGAAGGGTATTAAATTTCAATTATTTGATTTGATATCTATGTGTCATTCCAATTGGGTCACTTTGGAAACTACCAATCGTATCATAATTTAGATTTCAAATCAAAATAAAAATTTTGCGTTGACATTATTGAATAAATAATAATTTATTCACAATTATTCATCATCATAATCATAATGCATATTACTAAAATTTAATAACACTTTAATATGCCTCACAATAAAATTTGGTAATATAAAATTCGGTAAACCATGAATAATAATGATTCATTATGTAATACAAATATGTTTAGGTATTACTAAATCAAACAAAACAATGGTCATTATCCACTAAACCTTTCCTCATAATAAAGATAATTAAATCATTCATAATATTCAATTATCAAAATACTAATACATTCTGCTTATCATCAAATCGTTAGCACTCATTAAATAAATATTATTTATACAATACGCAATCCAATCTAAAGTAAAAACATAAGAGTTGCACATTAAATTTCATAATGTTCAGCAAATTAAAAATTTTGAATCGAGACAATCATAATTGTAATCAAAATTAATTGATATTTACTTAATCGAAAAATCATAATGTTCTGAAACATGAGCTTTGATACCACATGTAAATAATTTTATGGTGCTATGCATATAATAACCTTTCTAATCCAAAATCGTGAACTATCATGATTTTTACAAATAATAACATAATGAGGAAAATAAATAATATACCCGAATCAGTTATGCGAAACCTTCGAGTGACCCAAAATTGATTGAACATAAACCTAATAATAATATTAGTGGAAAAGGGTTTCTCTCTCTTGACCCTCTTTAGAATACATTGAATTTAGAATCATTGATGGGTAGTTTGAATGTCTTTTTATAGGTAGAGAGAGGACTAGTTTCCGTATTCAACAATGATTCCACTTTCCCATCAAAGTAGGATACTTGGAAAACACTCTTCTTTATTTACCGAGATTATTTCATTTTTACCCCTACAATTTTATATGATTTTCAATGACCCCCCCCAGACTACTCTTATTTTTACGCGTACCCCCATACTATTTAAGTTACTATCAATTTTCTCCCCTGCCGTCCACATTTGAAATGAAAAACGTTAAAAAAATTATATTTTGGCCCTAAATTTAAAAGAAAGATGCAAACCAGGCCTCCTAAAACTTCTCTAGCCCGCAGACGAATTGTTTCGATCCCAGCAATGCCGACACTAGCCGTTCTAACACTTCTTCACTAAAAGCGACTTCTTGGGATGAATCCTTGCCATTATCGAAATCTCCATGGTTCTCTTAGACCGCTCAAATAGATGATTACTATTCACACACGGCCTAATGGGTTCTCTTGTTTGCAAAGAAGGCTATATATACTCTCTTGCCACCTCTGGCAACTTGTTATACACTGGTTCTGATAACAAGAACATTTGGGTATGGAAGAATCAGAAAGAGTTTTCTGGGTTCAAATCGAATAGTTGGTTAGTTAAAGCCATTGTAATTGCAAATGAAATCATTTTCATAGGCCATCAAGACTGGAAGATTCGATTATGGAAAGTGTCTGCGAAGAATTCGAACAATTGACAAACGAATCGGGACTTTTACCCCATGTTTGAAACCTTTATAGAAAGAGCTCGATCAATCTGAGCAATTATGTTGAGGTGAGAAGGAATCGAAATACGGTTTGGATCAAACATTTCGATATGATTTCATGTCTTAGTTTGAGCGAAGACAAATCTTTGTTATACTCAGCTTCTTGGGATAAGACAATGAAGGTTTGGGGAGAGTATCGAATTTGCAATGCTTGGAATCGATTCATGTTCATGATGACGCGGTGAATGCAGTGGTTGCCGGGTTTGATGGGTTGGTCTTCACCGGCTCCGCAGATAGAAGTGTCAAGATTGTGGTGGTGAGAGATGCAAGGAAGGGTACCAAACACGTTTTTTTTCACAAAACTGCACCACATGGGTTGTAATGTTTTGAAATTTTCAAAATTAGTTTTCAGACAACTTTCGACATACCAAAAACCATCCATTATACAAAGAAATGAGAAAGAGAGGTAGTGTAGGGCGAAGTAGGAAGTGGGGTGAAAGAGAATGGCGAAAAAATGAAGTAAAACTGTCATGAATTGAGAAAGATATGAAGCCCTAAAGATGGCTCGAAGAAAAGTCAAAAGTGAGAAGAAAAGTCTTATTTTTTTTTTTATCAACTTTTCGGAGCTCCAATAGTATGCAAAAAGAGAAAGAACGAAATGTGTGAGATGCGATACGAAAGCTAGATCGTGAGTTGAATCCAACGACGTAAAAATGAGACAAAATGGAGTTATGATGAAGGAGATAAAATGGCTTGAAGTAGTGGTTGGTGGTGGTGGTTTTACTAGTAGGAAAGGATGGGTTTGCATCTTTCTTTTGAAATTTGGGGCCAAAATGTAATTTTTTTAATGTTTTTCGTTTCAAATGTGACGGCAGGGGAAAAATTGATAGCAACTTAATAGTATGGGGGTATGCGTGAAAATAAGAATAGTTTGGGGGGGGTCATTGAAAATCGTGTAAAAGTATAGGGGTAAAAATGAAATAATCTCTTATTTACCAATTAATTGTAGCAAAAAAAAAAAAAAAAAAAAATAGAATCATAATCCTGCCAAATCTCTAATTCATATTACCATATCATATGGGTCAATATAATGACTAAGGCCTTACAACTATATTGTTGAAAATGCGAAAATGTTATATTGTGTATATATTTAAGAAACTATACAATCAATGTACCTTTTTCTATGCATGTAATTATTAATAATTGTTTTAGATGTGATAATTGATCTTCTAGTTGTCTCATTTAATTTGTTTGCAGTGAAATTGTTGGCCTTTGACCATATTGGGCGTATACATATATGTGCTAGTGGCTGGAGGCTCTTTGCTAGATGGATGATCAGGTGTTTGCAATTTAAGGAGCAAAAAACAGATATCCTTTGGAAGACCTTGGAGGAACTCCAGGTACCCTGAATGATGCAGATATTCATTTATTTACTGTGCGGTGAATGGATTATGGATCTTATTTAGTTGAAGATGGCCAAAAAAAGAGGAACGTAGAGGAAAAGAGATGGCGATATGTGCATGATATAAAGCGTATATAACACCTCAATTTTCATAAGGCTGTTCATTTAATGGGCTTCTTCTGTTCACAGATGGAGAGTCCTCGTTCTTGCCATTGACTCAACTGGGTATCGGGACTATCAACTTATAGGTGGTTTTTGTGTTTTTGTTAGCAACTGTAATATAAATCTGGAATTAGATGTGTATCTACCTCCGTCTACTCTCTACATATACTTTTGTTGAGCGGTAGGTATGTCATATGCCGTTGGTGAGCTCTTGTTTATAGCCCTGCGGTTATATAGGCTTTCTTTGTAATTAGCAATCGGGTTTGCGTGAAAGTACAAAGTTGGGGGCCTGCCTTCGGCTCAACAGGTATGTTTTTAGTCTTTTGATATATACAAACTGGAGTGACAGTAAAATAGGTAAGGAAATTGGAGTGGAGAGTCTGTAGAAAATGATGATGTTTGTTTTGGTGTGTTGTGGCAGATGAGGCTGAAATGGAGGAATATGCATTGATTTTGTGCTATGTTAATTGTTTCTAATCGACACTAGCTAATATTTTCAGCCAAGATCTATGTTCTATTTTTTCTGCAATTATTTGTCCATTAATATCTTGGAAACCCAACTTCGCCCAAGAATACTGAGAAACCGTTTCTTTGAGATTGTTTCTTTGGCTGCTCTATCGTTTGACAATGTTACGACAACTTTCCATGTTCTTCATGAATACGCTACCCGTTTAGGAGTTAATTATCGTGTGCTTGCTTGCTAGCTATGACTTTTTTGTATGATTTACATGAGGAACCAATTTTACCTTTTACATTGATTTATTGCTGCACACACGCGCACACACATACATCAAATTACATGCATTTGCAGCAATGAAATTAGTTTTGGTTCAGATGGATTAGACGACAATGAGTAACAAATGACTCGTCTTTTGACTAAAAATAAAGGATGGAGTGTGGATAAATGTCGACTGAAGATGTTGCAAAGAGAGAAAAAATGTTATGCCAATGATGGATAATTTCAACTTTAATGTTACAGGCTCAGATTTTCGTACTTACCAAATACTAGAAAATGAAATGGGTCTCACCAATCCACCATTGGTTGAGAATCTGAGATTAATTCATACACTAGAGTAAATAATAATGATAAAAAAATAAATGAATAAATTTGGGCCTAACACAACTTTGCCATGCGGCTGCATAGATTAGCTGGCTGTTCGAAGTTGGCTCGCTCGGCATAGTAGTTTGGATCAGCTCAACTACAGGACTTTACTGTTAGAAATGTTTTGAAAATTCTGGGAAAAACAGAATTTTTTATTAAACTTTGGTCTAATTTTTTAGGTGGAACCCTATGCGTTGATTTTCGCAGGTCAAAGTGATAACGCGTTCTATGCCGCGTTGTGATTCATGTAGTATATTTGGTTGCTCAAAAACCATTATCGAGTGAATGGGAAATTGAAGTCAAAGTGTGCTACATGGGAAATGAAGTTTTGGTGGAAATTTCTTAAAGGTTTGGAAATTGGCTTGTTCCACATTGGTTTGGTGGGAAGTTTTGAATGGGTTTATATAGCTTGGAATTATAACTTGGGGAGGGCCAGGAGAGGTTATGGACAAATTGGGCTAGACCCATTGGACCCAAAAATAATCACGCGCGGCTGCCGTTCGTCCGGCCGGGCTGGGCTGGGCTTGGGCTAATACTAATCTTTTTGGACAAAAAACATTTGAATTTAATTTTATTATTGGTAAATAAAATCTGTTTGAATTCAAATTATTTTGCACCTCTTCAAAGATTGTACAGGTTAATTCAAATCTGTGCAGCTTTCTCTTGTACAGAATTGATTTGTCCGAAATAAATTCAAATGTGTGCAACAGATTCGGTTATGTGCTCAAAATTACAAAACCGAACAGATTGAACCTGTTCAAACAGTGCCGAACAAGTACTGTATCTGTTCAAAACAGATTGCTACCTGTTGGATTCAAATTGAAAAACCACCAATCCATCTATAAATAGGTAACCCTCATTTGATGCTTTAATTCACAATTTTCGTCCATAATAATTCTGCTATTTTTCTTACATATTGCTGCATTATTTCCTTGTGAGAAAGAGTATATACACTTAGTGTGTTCGTTATACGAATAAATTGTAGTGCTGCATTATTCATTGTTTGATCATTTTATCCTGGGAGATAGAGGTCCCATATTCTAAAAGCACCGTGGAGAGGGACGAATCTGTCTTAAGGACACTGTGTCTAACACTGGACCTTGATCAGAATAATATTCAAAAAATTAATCAAGTAAGTTATTTATTTATTTTTTGTGTTATTATTATTTATTTAAATCAGATTTTAATTTTATTTTTGTAACAAAATAAAATCTGTTTTTATTTATTTATTTTTTATTTCTAGTTGATTTTTGTAATCGAACATTCACTCTCCTTTCTTATTTTTCTTTATATTCTGTTTGTCATTTAGTACCCAAACATAATTAATTATTTTAAATACAGTGAAGATTGTCCAACATTTACCTCACTAAATTTTTAAAATTTTCTTTGGCAACAACTCTTTGAACTATATGCAACTTTGCCTCTGAAATTTTTTGAATGTCACGATTACCAAATAAACTTTAGAATTTTACCTGTAGTGCTTTCTGACATTCCAGCTCAATTATTTTTGAAAATTTAATTTAATTTAGATCTTTCAGATAGAATGTATGGGTGAAAAAAAAAGAAAAGAAACAAACTGTGTACTTTATAATTACACTCTTTAAAATCTTGGAAGTTTTAAGTTGTCACAAAGTCTTGTCTTTATTTTGGACTTTTTATCTTCATAGACTTTTTGACTCTTAAAATTTTCTATCTACGGAAGATTAGCCTTGAAGATTTATCCATCATCCTAGCATCCACACGTTCCACATTAATTATTGGCATCAAGAAACTCAGAAGAAAAGGACAAATAGTCAGTTTGTAGAAGATGAAGCTTCTCTTCAACGGTCAGCAAAATTAACGCCAAAAAACGACAATAGCTATTGTAATTATTTGTGTTTGTAATTATTAGCATCTATCAATAGTAAGGCTTCTCCTTCACTCACTACTTTAATAGAGCAGATGACCCCTACCATGCTTCATTGAAGAAAAGCTGTGAGAATCCTTACACATGTATTGTATCATATTATAGTGTCAAAATCAAAAATCAAGACGGAAAGGATTGAATGATGTGCGATGGGGGCCCAAAAGTAGTACCCGACATCTTTATCCTAACCCTTTATTGATTTTTTTGATTGTCTGTATCTAGAGTAATTTTAGGAAGAGTGTCAGGAAAACATATATATAAGTGTAGCCATAAGGTCTTTGTATTTATTATGTTGTAGAAATTTTGTAAAGCCTATGACTAGGCTTGACTAGGCTTTAAACTTTTGTGCAAAAGTTAGACGTAAGGGATAAGCCTTTGGTTTTTTGTTTGTATCCATTAAATGTATATTATAAATTGACATTCATGCCAACGGATGAAGGAATGAGAAAAAAAAATTCTGCCCACTCTTCGTTGCAAATTTTTTTCTCCAACTCCCTTACTTTAGTCCTTTGTCTAAAAAATTCTAAGGGATCGTTTGGGAATAGGCTATTTTACGTTTTGATTTTTTAGCTAAAATATGAGGTAAAAAAAACTAGTATGTTTGGGATAGTTTTTTGACTTTTTACAAAAAGATGTGCAAGAAGTATAGAGAAAAGGGAATCTTTGACTTTTTGGTATAGGTTATAGGTTTTTTGGTTTTTTTTAATAACTTTTTGACTTTTATGCTAAAACAGCTACTTGCCAAACGAGGCCTAAGTGTTCAAATCTTTCAAGGTTTTCTAGGATCTCAAAGTCTGTAACATAATCTTTGTAAGTATACTACATATTAATATGAAGTGTGAGTAGTCTCTCTTTTTCCTTAGATATTTCAAAAGGGTAACTCTTCTGTTCTAAAATTTATTTTCTTTTTGGAAAAACTAAGTTTATGGAATGCTTGCTTGCTTATTAATATTACATGCTTTGAACCTTCATAGTATCTATTGTTTTCTATTTCATTACTGAGTGACGTTAGCTGAAGAACTCCTGTGAGTCGTGGTTTGGCATTGAGGGGTAAAATTGTAGGCAGAAAGGGAAATGTTAGGAATAGAAAATAAAAATATACTATATTAAACAAGGCTTAGTTTCAACGTGGGAGTACATGTAATGAAAGTAAACATTGCTTAAAAATATTTTTACAAAAAAAGAAAGAAAAAGAAATTAGAATATAAGAAGAGCAACCCTGAGTATAAATATCAAGGAAATATTTTTCATATAAGAATTTTAAAATCAAAATTTCTCACTTTTAGAAGAAGAACTTAGAATTAAAATCAGATCCAGTATTGAGCTTATACAAGAATTAGAAGACAAAAATTAAGATATTAATTTATGTTATCATTAGCCTCCGGTAGATCTCTAGCACATTATAGTTTGAAAATCACACAAATAAATAGACAGATAACTATAAAACAAGAAGCCTTACAATTAGCCATACAACAGTTTGAAGATTTATTAGCATAACTGTAGAATTAATTAGATAACTCTCAGCCCAACTTCAAAATAGTGGTAAACCACTAACTCACCCCTAAAAAAAAAATGGTATCAGAGCAGTGTTCGGTTTTAGGACAGTTTAAGTTAGTCTATGCATTTTGATTACGGAAATAGAGTAGTTTTTATTTTTGCACAATTCAGTTATAAATTTCATATTAGAGTATCTTTTAATAACTTTAAAGTAGGATTTAATTTTGTGTATGAAAAGAGTAGAATATTTAGATTTAGAACTCAGCAATCATAACCATCGTCTTAATATAGATAAAAATAAATTTCGTTGTAATTTTGAAGGTACTTTTACACATCAGCTCCATAGTGAACATAATTCTCAGCTAAATAGTATTATAGATCATCAGATTAATTTTGCAGAAAATATTAAAAGGGACGTAGTTAAAATTAGTAATTTTTTTACTTCATCTATAAACCATCTTCATAATACTCGCAACATAATTAAGGATCAAGATAAAAAATTAGATTATATTTAAGATCAGTGTAGCTCAATTATACAAAAACGAATAGATTTAAATTTAGAAAAATTTCCCACCAAGCTAGAAATAGAAACTTTAATTTCAGCTATAAATATTAGTAGTTCAAAGCAAATAGAATTAGAATTTAAGCAACTAATTGAAAAAATTCATAATAAGATAAATCAAATTACTAAACAAATAGAACAGATCAACCAAATTCAAGATAATTTAAAACAAAAATTAGAAATTTTAAAACAGCTAATAAGGTCTTAATTTATGAGTAGTGATAAAAAAGCTAACAGAGATTACCAGGTCATTTTAAAACTAGCAGAAGACTTTCATAATAACCCAGAGGGAATTAGTAGCTATCAAGGAATGAATCAGTTAAATAAAATATTGGTAAGACAAAATAATATATAAATTTTATTTCTTATCAAGTTGTGTGAAAAATTTGAAGAATTATCAGAACAACTACACAGTTTAGAAAATCGTTTAGCTTCGTTAGAAAGATTAATACTTCAAAAAGGAAAAGAAGTAGAAGGACAAGCAAGTAGAGCCCAATCTTGAATAAACGAAGAAGATATAGCTAAATATTTTGAAAAGCTTAAATTACCAAAGAAGCTTGTTTGTAGAACTTATAGAAAATAAAAATATTTAAACAGTTAGTGAAAGGAAGTAGCAGTAAAAAGCATAATAAGGATGAAGATGTTAAAGTAGAAGAATTTATAGATGTATAACAGCAAATAGAAAAATTTTAAAAGGAAAAACTAGAGTTAATACTAGCTAAATATGTATATAAGTTAGGAAAAATTCATAAAAAACAATATTTATTTAAACACTATGGTGAACAAATGATTAGTGTAACTCAAGAAGATGAAAAAATAGAGCTAAATTTAATAAATAGAGAAATTTATAAATATGCTGTAAATGAACACCTCAAAATGACTCATTTAGGATTAGTTGTGATAGGAGTTAAGGCTTTAACTAGAGAAAATTTAGGAGCTAAAGTTTTTGTATGTCTTTATAATGATAGGTTCAATGATGTAGGACAAAGTATTTTAAGTGGCTATGAATTAGATATGAATTCGAAAGGAGGAATAGTTTATTTTACACCGGATTTCCTTTTACCAACCTCGACCTTTCATAAGAAGATAAAAATAGGAATAAAAAATAGAGGATATAAAATGAAAAAAAGAGAAAAGAATTTATTAGTTTGCACGGGGTTTTTAGGCTTAGCAGTCTCAGAAAGCAATACTCATTATAGACTTACAAATGATCAAATAGTTAAGATATTAGGCGCAAAAGGAATAAAGGCACTACCAGCTAAAAAATATAATCTTGAAGATAATGCAACACTAGATTGGAATTTAGAAGATTTCCTAGGACAAAAGAGGTTAGCCCCTCAAGATAATTTATTATATCAAAAAGCAGACGGAAGTTATGCAGTAAGATTTACCCAATACACATATGTAGCACCAGAAAAATTCAAAGATGATGAATTTAGTAATGTAGGTAGAGAAGAAAGTGAAGATAATCATAGTGACATAAATCAGCTTTATGTAATGACAGAGGAAAAACAAATATCACAAAATAAGATATATAATATTGATGAGATAGATTTGGAAAATTTCACCCTAACTGATATCAATAAAATATTAGATACCAGGTACTACGAATATATAGCTAGGGGAGATACCCATAATGAAGTAGTATTATTTTTAGACCAAGAATTTCATACCGAATATATAGATGATATTTTAGAAGATAAAATACATCCAAGTAAAATATTTAAAATACCTGAATAGTTTAACTTAGAAGACACTTTTTATATGAACAATCAAATAACAGAAAACACAGGAACTAGCAACCCTCAACATACAGTAGAAGAACCAGTATGAAGTAGGAGGAAGGAGACCATTAACCAATACAGGACGCAGTAAAGCAGATCCTAATAAACAATATAAATTTCATAGAAAACGCAGACAACTAGATATGAGTATACAATTACAACCAGCAACCAACCAAGGAACCCTTTTAGACTTAGCTAAATTCGACCCACAGATATGGCAAGAAGTGATAAAGAAATGGGAAAAAGAAGCAGTAAAGGCATGGATGAATAATCCCTTCGAATCAACTGATATGTGGGAATATATGGAAACACTTTTAGGAGATTTAACTTTTAATATATATTTAACTTTTAAAGGAAAATATGAGGAGACAATTAGACAACTTAAAGGACTAGGAGATAACCCACGGAATTTTACTAGTTTTATAAAATAAATGCTTATAGGATACGACCCTTCTAGAAGAAATGATTACACTCAGAGTATAGCATTAACCGAGTTCGGTCAGATAATATTAGGAAGTTGGAAATATGTTGTACCCTTTAGGAAAGAATATCTAGCCATAGCAGCCAGAACTGAAAAAAGTTTTGATGAAGAAATAGGAAATAATAATTTTAGGAAATTACTAGGAGAATTAGGAAGAGAGATCGAAAATAAATAGTCAATTTATTATGCCAACTTACCAGCAAGAATAGCATCAGGAGAAGTAAACATAAGAGGAACTTTAGGAATAGTACCTAGAATAGTTTTCACATTTCGAACGCTTAGAGAAAAATGTATAGAAGTTAAAATACAGAAAGACTTGAAAAAACAAAACTATGGTTTTTGTAGTAGCATAATATATACTCCTCAGCAATATGAAGATAAATATAATAAGAAAAAATATAAAAAATATGGAAAATATAGAAAGGAAAAATATTGGAAGAGAAAATATAGAAAACTATGGAGAAAACAAAAATTCATTAGAAAAAGTAGAACCTTTAATAAGATAAATTATAAGCGACTACCTAAAGAAGAGAAAGATAAAATAAAAAATAGATATGTTAGAAAACCTAGTAGTAAAACTTGTAATTGTTTTATATGTGGAGAACCCAATCGTTTTGCAAAAAACTGCCCAAAAAGACAGAGGCCTAATACTAATAAACAGATAGAAAGACTATATATTATACAAGATTTAGAAGAAGATATAGTTAGCATAAACAATGATGATTCAGAAGTCTATGGCTTGGTCAGTGATTATGGATACCAAATAGAAGCCATAAGTTCAGATAGTGATTCAAAAAGTGATACAGGCATAGACAATCTTTTAGGACAACTTAACCAAGAAATAGGAATACCTCCTTCCCATGATAATTTCTTTATGATGGAAAGCAACGTAGATACTGAATGTCAGCATAATTTTCGGATAGGACTAGGATTTGATACTACTAGATGCAGTTATTGTAATTGGTTTTTGGCTAAAAATAAGAGAGCTCAATGTTTATTACGCAGTATAACTCATTGTACAGTTTGTTTAGAAAAATTAAATAGGACACACAAGATAACATTAGAAAATAACGACGAGATGCGAGAAGATCATAGTATAGAAAGCAAAGAATTACATCTAACAATTAGAGAATTAGAAATACAAGTAAGAGAACTTAAACTACAAATACGTGAGATAGAAACTAAGGCTAATTTTGATATAGAATGTTTAAAAGCAGAAAATAAACAGCTTAAATAGTAGATAGAACAATTTTATAGTGATCCCGGTTTCCCTTTTACTGTTTCATAGTATCCCGGACTCGGTTCCGTGGTTGATGGTTGTTGTCTGTGTTGCATTTCCATCCTTTAACTCTTGGTAATTGGGTTTAGAAATGTTTTGGGCGTGTTTCGAATAGGTTGGTTGAGTTCTGGTCTCTAGTGTTATTGCCCAGGTTTTAGGTGATCCACTTGAGCGGAGTCTGTATACTTTCAGTATCTTGTGCGTCTGCAAAACTACTGCAGATGTGTTTTTCACGCTCGAGCAGATTTCCTTACGCTCGAGCGGGTCGCGCTCGAGTGGGTATCTTGGCGCTCGATCGGGTGTTCGAACTCTGTAAAAATACTGGATGAGTGTAATCTACGCTCGAGCGGGTCTTCTTTTGCGCTCGAGCGGGTGTGTTTTGTTATTGTGTCTTGGAGCTCGAGCGGGTATTCTTGCGCTCGAGCGGGTCCAGTTTTCGTGCTTGACGCTCGAGCGTCCTATTCTCCGCTCGAGCGGACTAGTCGTATATCAGATGGCAGCTGGGTGATTTTAAATCACTTTTCACACTTTCTTTCTCTCTCTTACTTTTCAAAACCTCCATTGGAGAGCACCTCACTCTAAAACTCCAACTTCTTCTCTCTAGGGTTTGATCTAGTAGGAGTGGTCTTCTATCCTTGGGCCTTTGTAAAAAGTGTGGAGCTTGTTGAGGGCTTCGTTTTGATCCGAAAAACTTTGGGATTGGAGCACTTCCGAGTTTGGCTCTTCTTCCCCTTGGGTTCTCCATTTGAGGTAGGGATTTCCTTGTTCTTTTTCAATACTCCGTCTATAGATAGACATGTGGTAGCTTTGTATTGCATGAAAATCATATTCATGTTGGATTTGTTCGAAAATCATGAGAAGGAACCTAGAGTTGGTTGTTTGAGAATGGGTTTGTTATCATTGATTGTGGTTTGGACTAATTGGGGAGTAAACTTGCATGTATTTGTTGAAAGGGGAAAAAGCCCTAAATTATGTTTTGATTTGGTAAATTAAGAATGGAGGGTAGTTGAACAATAATTGTAAATTACTATTGTTAATATGAGTTGGGTGAAGGTGTTAATGCCTAAGGGATTAACTATGGCTTTGGGGTTGTTTTGAAATGAATGTATTGAACTGGGTTGGATTATGGCATTTGTTATCCATGGAATTGGTTTTGTAAAATAAAAAGAATAGAATTGATTTTGTGAATGGGAAAAGTGTTTTTGGGGATAAGTGGTGTAACTTGTTGACTTGGAAAGTTTATAAAAGTTGACCTTGAAAATGGAAAATGAAATGTTAACTCTATGTGAGTCTTGGAGAATGAATATGAGAATTTAATTATTGTATTATGAGTGTTGAATACACACATTTGGGGGTTTTACCCTTACCTATCGTACTAGTATCGTTGTTGGGTTTAAGATCTCATGAGAGTTGAGTCTTTATAATAGGTGTATTAAAATCATGCATCTAGAGGTTTTGTCCTTGGTCATCAGTGAAGGATGACATTGTTGTATTGGGTTGTTGTGTTTGCATTACACCGGCGTTGATTGAACACTGTGTGTGATGAGGTGCTTTGATACATTATATATGTATAATTGTTAGGGAGGAGATAGGTGATGTACTCCAGTGTGTGGGAGGAGATAGGGGATGTACTCCACACACCTACATGTTCATATACTTTAACACGTTACTTATGTATCTTGATAGTTCATGTGTATGTATTACACTTTTTAGTTATGCTTTGTTATATTGAGATGGTTCGTGTTATATACCGCGCTTATAATGACAGGGTACCATTACCTTCCAGCCTGTGTCTGGAGAATGTGGACGGGGTACCATTACCTTCCAGCTTGTGTCTGGAGAATGTGGACAGGGTACCATTACCTTCCAGCTTGTGTCTGGAGAATGTGGCTAGTCATTTGTCGGGAGACGTATCCTTAGCTTACTGTGCTTATAGCCGGTAGAGCAGAGTTTTATTGTTATTGTCTCAGTGTATCTGAGTAGTTTCGGTTGTGATGGTTACAATTTTGAAAGGCCGGGTTGCCTTATTTGTTGATTATATACATGTTGATGATTTGTTATCTCCCTTTTTATTAAAGGCATGCATGTATAGATATAAATATTTTGGGAACAAACCAAAATGTCATTTGAAACTTGGGAAAGTGTGACGGAAATTTAGTATTTGAAAATATGTTTTCAAAAAAAGGCAAATCTGTTGTAAGTATGGAAAGTGGGAGAACAGTAATGGACTTAGTGAAATTGTTTTTCTAAGAAGTTGTCTTTGTTATGAAAGTTTGGGAACTAGGGGTATTGAAAAGAAAAGAAAGATGAATCGCTTATAGAGTTGAATCAAATGGTTGTTTTTGAGAAAAGTTCATACTTATGTATATTTTGTATAAACTGTCACCTTACTATTCTAGTATGAGGTTGGGCATTCATGATCATAGCTATCTGTAAGTTGTTATTGTTGAGGGCCATGTTGAGATCCCTACTGGACTATATGTTCATCCCACGTTGTTGAATCTTTTTCAGGTGTTAAGCAAGATGTGCTATAAGATTTGGATCTTCTTATTTGTTGGCCACGGGGCCTCTTTTGTGTTGGCGGAATGCCATATATGTAAAAGGGTTGCACCCTTCTTCTTGATTCTTTAATGATGTAAGCCTTCGGGCATTTTATTCAGTATGCCCATGTTGTATTTAATTTGCATTCGGATGAGAGAATAGTTTATTTATTTCCACTCACTGGACTAAAGAGTTTATTTCCGCATGTTATCTCTGAACTTGAATTAAGTTAATGAATTTGGCAATGACTTCGAGTAATAAAAAGTGGGGCGTGACAAATTTCATACTAAATACCCTTTAAAAGATAAACTTGTTGAAGAACGTATGCACTCCTTAGAATTTGTCAACCTAGTTGATTCTCAACCCTTTAGTTAATATTCCCAAGCACAATTCGACAACACATATTTACCATTTAATTACCCTGTCATACCCAAGCCAAATTTAGTTGAGATCTCTTGTGTAATCAAATTTGTAGAAAAAACTCTTAGTATAAATGCCATGCTAGATACCGGAGCTAGTAAGTCATATATTGAACAACACATAGTTCCACCAGGATGGAGTTCACCTTTAGTGATCTCAGCTTTAGTCAGTATAGCCGATGGCACTAAACAAACATATACACATTGCATCAATGGAACACAAATTAGTTTTCATCACATAGGCTCTCAAACTCAACATATAGAGTGGTTCCCTTTACCCCAAGTTTGGATTGGCAATACTCGACAAAACCATCCCTTTATATTAGGCCTTAATTTCATACTTAGTCTACAAGGTGGCATGTTTATTAGCTATAGCAACATTAGTTTTTTCAAACGAACAGTACATACACCCACAACATATGCCCTTCAGAGTTGCGTGCGAAGTGTGGTGGTACCATAGGAGTAGATTCAGTTCCCGCTAGTTTTTTATTTCCTAGTAGAAAATTTTTCCTAAGCTAGCCCAAAAGTATATACCAAATGAAGAGATAGCAAATATTTCTTTAGAAAATTTAGACATAGAAGATTTTGAATTAGAAAACATAGAAGACTTTGAATTAGAAGAAAAATATGACCCCTGGAGCTTAGAAGATTTTCAACAAATTGTTAACCTAGAATTAATTTTCGCAAAAATAAGAAAACTGAAGAAAAAACCAGTATACAGAAGAACAAAAAATGACTTAGATTAAATAATAAGATTAGCTGAAACATAAATTTTAGGAGAACATCCGATGAAATACTGGGAAAGAAATAAAATTTTAGCTAATTTAGATATAAAAAATAAAGATTATAGGATTAAATCAGCACAAATAGATCATACGCCAGCAGACATAGAAGAATTTAGAACACATATTAATGAGTTATTAGATTTAGGAGTAATTCGACCTAGTAATAGCCCACATTGGAGCGTCACATTTATGGTTAAAAATCATGCAGAGATAAAAAGAGGGAAAGCTAGAATGGTTATAAATTATAAAAGATTAAATGACAATACAGAAGATGATAAATATAATAAAGCAGATAAAGATCAGCTCATAAACAGAATACAGACAGCGAAAATATTCAGCAAATTTGATTGCAAGTCAGGGTTTTTTGGCAAATCAAAATGGAAAAAGAAAGCATAACTTGGACAACCTTTTGTTGTCCATAAGGACATTATGAATGGCTAGTCATGCTTTTTGGACTAAAAAAATGCACTTTCCATATTTCAGCGTAAAATGGATAGTATATTTAATAAATATAGTTTTATACTGGTATGTATAGATAACATATTAGTATTTAGCCCAGATAAAAATAGTCACATAGATCATCTATATATAATACTAGAAGAATTTATAAACAATGGAATAATAATTAGTAAGAGAAAAATGATATTAAATAAACTTCATATAGAATTTTTAGGAATGGAGTTAGAAGATGGAAAAATCAGGCTACAATCCCACATTGTTAAGAAAATTTTAGATTACCCAGATCAATTAGAAGATACAAAATAACTTCAATCATTTTTAGGGATTTTAAATTATGCACGAATGTATATTCCTAACCTTAGTAAGATAATAGGACCTCTATATAGCAAGACCACATCCACAGGACAAAAATATTTTAACCAACAAGATATAGCTTTAGTAAGAAAAATTAAAGACATTTGTAAAAATTTACCCGACCTACAACTTCCTTTAGAATCAGAATATATAGTCGTAGAAACGGATGCAAGCTAATTAGGATGGGGAACAGTATTATTAGCTAAACCTAGCAAGTATGATAGTAAAAATAAAGAGCGCATTTGTAGATATAGTTATGAAAAATTTAAAGAAAAAGATGCAACCATGACCAGTTTAGATTTTGAAATATTAGGAATAGTATATGCAATAAACAAATTTAGATTATTTTTACACAAGCCCTTTACAATTAGAACAGACTGCAAAGCTATAGTTAGATTTCATAATAAACTTAATGAGCATAAACTTAGTAGTAGAAGATGGGAAAATTTTTAGATTGTATAGTAAGACAATGATATAAAGTAGAATTTGAACATATTAAAGGGAGTGATAATAAATTAATAGATTAGCTAAGTAGGAAAATTTATTTAGAAAAAGAAAATAACCAATTTAATTTTTGTGCAGATAATGGAGAATAGCAAAACAATGAACTTTGGGGGATTTGCTCTTACCATTTATGAAGGCAGAAACAAATTCAAACCATTAACAGGAATCGAGCTAGACTTAGTTCAACAGTGTCTTTTAGATAACCTTTGGAACAATCTCAATCACCCAGCTAAACGTTTGTTTGCCTTAAACTCTCTCAATATATATTTTTCAAAAATCCAGAATAAACCTTTGTCTAAAAGCTTTTCTTTCTATGTAGTAGCTAAACAAACCAAGCCCAGTATTTACCATGACTAGATAGAAGTTGAACCTTTAGTTAAAAAATTTCCCGTACCTCAGTTTAAAGGATTTTATGATTTTGAGTCAGCTAGTACATATGCCCGTAGACAAATAGGAACCAGTTATTTTATTAGCCAAATAGTTAAAGATTATTTGGACACATTGGGTAAGATGTAGTTAACTATTCTTGCTACTAGTGGAGTTCCAGTTAGCCAGATAACAGGAAGTAGTAGTACTAACCCTCAGCCAGATTCTCAAAATCCTCTCCAAATGTACAGACATTGTAAATGCCTTACTAGAAATTTCAAGAAAATTATGGATAAAGGCAAAAAGGTCAGTGAAGAGCTTGACCAGCTTAGAGACGAGGAAAAACAATTGAGAGCAACCATTCAAACCCTAACTAGCCAGCTCAAAAAACTAACTCCAGAGGAAGCACCTACTCTCTTTCCAAACATAGAAATCAGACAACTCAACAGTGAGGAATTTAAACAATTAAGTGCTAGAATGTATTTCTTCAGGCATTCTATCATTCAATCTTTTTGTGAGAAAAATCGAGAAATAAAAGACCTTAAACCCTATATATATACCTTAGCCGAAGATAGTAGAAATAGTGAGCTAGTCACTATACAGCAATTTCTTTAGGACCTCTCCATAGCAGGAGTTCAGTGCCCTGATATGGCATATCAATGGACTTATCTCTACGAGGATGAAGAACAACCCTGTTTACAAGAAAAAAGATGTATAGATAGGCCAGAATATTTTGGAAGATGTCAGTGTAATCTAGATTTCAGCATTTGCCTTTGCCAGATAAATCAAACAACTTTTGAGCCACTGGAGATAGAGATTAAAGGCAAAACGCGTCATCTAATAGCCGCACAATTGTTAGATTATGGCTTTGTTTCTAGAATAATTTTTTCAGATCTATATCAGATAGATAATTTTGGAAATAAATTTGCTCATTCAGTACTTTGTGTAATGGAAGAGTATCATCCATTTGTAGAAGTATTAATTGATAAGAAGCTGCTAGAATGGAAAGGGATAAGGTGTATTCCAACTAAGCATAAAATGTACCTTAGAGGAACTTCGACATTTCCAGGATACCCAGGACTTCTCAATCGGAGACCCTGGCCATGCATAAAATTTTCACTCAGAGAGCAGCTCAATAAATGGAAAAAATTTGCTAGTAATCCTTTATTAGCATATAATGGAAGCTATGGTAATCTCGTTTGCGAAGATAGAAATCAGAAGATATATTGCAATTTAGCTATTCCAGGTTTTCCCTTTAGCAAAGAAACATTTATAGATGAAAGCCGGTACCCTAACTATCAGCATAGTGTCTCTCATGATTCACCAGTAATGGAAGAAGAAGGTAACCAATGGGAGAATGAACCAGATAATGGGGATGATTTTTATGATCAACTTTCAGCAGCAGATCTTGAAGATCTTTCAGATAGAATGTATGGGTGAAATTTTTTTTGATATTTTTATGTATTTTTAGCTAAAATTTATATTTATTTTAATATTTATCTATTATTAATATTAATTTCAATCACTTCAATTATACTAATTATTTTTTTAATGTAATTATATAAAAAAATGTGAATTTACTTTAATTTTAATTTACCCTACATATATTGTTGGGACATGGCTAGTTTTAAACTTTAGAAAGGTCAGCTTCATCGTCTCCGACCAAAATAAATACTAATTTCCAGAACACATCTCTCTCTGTCTCTCTCTCTTCGTAATTATCTGTGTCTGTGGCACAAGTTTTATTTATTTATTATTATTTTGATGGGGTTGTATACAATTTCAGCAAATGTTCTCCAATTCCAATCTCTCTCTCTAGATTTATTTTTGAAATCCCACAGCACCTGAAAATGGTCTTTTTTGGCGCGAAGTACCACCAGCTCTCAGCCCTCCTCCAATGGTTACCCTTCTGCTCTTACTCCCACTACTCAAAACACATCTTTCCCAAGTCCTCTCTCTCTCTCTCTCTGTAGCACTTGCACCCTTTTTAAAACTTTTAGGAAGTGTATTTGAATTATTATTATGTTTTGGAAACCTTTGATGTTGTTGTGGGTTGGTTTTGGAGGAGTATAATCCGAACTAAACTTGTTGGGTTTGGTTGTTCACGCTTATTCTTGTCAAAAGTTCCTTGGAGACTTAGAAATTCCATTCTAGGGTCGACACCAGCCTTCCTAGGGTCGACCCTTACCTGTTGGTGAAGTTCTGGAGGAGTTGCTGGAACATAGGGTAGACACCAGACTGGGAGAGGGTCGACCCTCTTCTGTATGTGTGTTGGTTGCTGGAACATAAGGTAGACACCAGTCTGGGGTAGGGTAGACACCAGTTTGGAGTAGGGTCGACACCAGCAGTGCAGTCAAGCTTAGTTTTCCCAGATTTTCCTCTTTGGTGTCGACATCACTGTTGCAGGGGTTGACCCCTGTAGAGTTTTTATCAGATTTTAGTCCGACTTTTGGCCCTACTTTTTGGGGGTTTTGACTTAATATTTTGGGTTGACTTTGGGGCTTATTTCTAATTTTACCTAGTGCTATAAATACGCCCTCACTTGAACATTTTCTTTATTTTTCTTTCTCTCTTTTCTCCCTCTAAACCGTGGGTCTATCTCTCTCTCTCTCCAAAACCACTTTTTGCTCAAAAGTCTTTAGATCTACTCTCTTGGAAGCATCTTCTTGCCTTGCTCCTTTGAGAAAGATTGTAGATCTCATCAAGAGCTTCGTTTTGATCCAAGTAAAAGTTGGTTTCGACAACTTTGGGGTTTCAACCTTTTTGCTCATCTTCTCTTCCAAGCTTGAGGTAGGGATATTCTTGAGTTATATATACATGTTTTGCAAGTTAAATGTTGATTTTGTGTTTCTATTGAATTTGTTTTGAGAGTTTTGGTTTTGGTTCAAAGATGATGAGATTTCTCAAATGAGGGTTTAAATGTTGAAATGTTTCTAAGTTGATCCTTGTGACTTCTTATTTATTGTTTAAAAGGGATGATTTTGATGAGGCTTCTATCATGAAGTGAAGAAGTGTTAAGTTTTTGACAAAAACCCTAGAAATTGGAGATTTTACAAAATAATGAAAATGTCTTTGAAAGTATTTATTTTCTTGTGTTAGGAGGATGTATTAGAGTAGGTTCCACCAAATGTTATCATAACAACAACATACTTTACACATGGGATATGAGATGGTATTTTAACATTGTTACTAACACTTGAACTTGTAATGAGGTACGATAATAATTGTTGAGCACCATGGTAGTGAAATTGAAATCTTGAAGGATGATGTTTGAAAATTTCATATAATCTTGTAATGTTGTAAGATGGTGAGTTGTTGAGTGCCATTGATGATGTGAAATGCTTAATTATAATGTAATGGGGAAATGAAATGAAAGATGACATGTTGGCCATGTTGAAAGGTTTGGTCATGATGTGTTGGTGTTGAGAACTTGTGATGATGTGTTAAAGACACATGATTATTTGTGCAATGAGAAACGTATTCGTAAAAGTGGAAAGGTATTTGTTTATTATTGTTGTTAAGACATTTTGGAAATACAGAAATGTTATGAGATATTAATTATTGCATCTTATTTCCTTTTGAGTCTATATTATCAATGTGCATGAAGTGGATTATTACCAATGTTGTATTCTCATCATGTTTACTTGAGAAAGATTATATTACCATGAGAACTAATGGAAATGTGTATGGGGTAAATACGTTGGTAAGTCCGGATAGGGGGTGTAGATGAATTTGATAAGTTGGCTTGAGTGTCCAGGGTGAAAGACCCGAAAGCCGCGCGGATAGGTGTCGAGCCTTCCGGTTAGCACCGGTAAAAATGACAGTTTGGTAGTACTCGCAGAGTCTACTTGCAGACACCAGCCTAGGGATTACCAGTGTCGTATTTACCGCCCCCATTGAATTAATATTGGAAGGTTGAAATTGATGAGACTACAAGCTAATATTGAGAACATGGTGATTTTGAGAAAGTGCATTGAAAATGAATATTTTCCTCATTTATCAACTTTGGCATGGCATGGCATTGCACTCACGTTTATTTTATGTTGAGGATAATGCATAACTATATATACTTTGTGAGAATTCTCTGCTGGGCTTTATGCTCACCCCTATGGGATTTGGTGTAGGTAAGAAATGTGGTGATCCCGCCGAGCTGATGGCGTGGACGTGATTGTGAAGAGTATTTTGCTCTTATATTTTGTGTAAATTTTTGTAAAGCCAAGGGCTAATGTGTATGGGTCTGAGAGACCATTTTGTGTAACCAGGCAATTGCCTTGGGACTTGTAAGCCCTTGAGGGCCTTATTCGTTTTGATTTGATGATTTACATGTTATAGGCTCATGTACTAGTTTATCAATGAATGAATAGCTGCACGTGAGATTATTTTTTTGTAAAACAATTGATCTTATGTAAAGGGTTATGGTTAATATCCTATTTTGGAAGTGAGTTGATGTAACAGTTATGTGGGTAGTTCATGTCGAATTATTTCAGGGGTGTTACAACTTGGTATCAGAGCTACCGGGTTTGAATACTTGGGGCTCGCGGGAAGTGGTTGTTATACCACAATGGGTTCATTTCGTATGATTAGGAAATGCTTTGTCTGTGTGATTATGTGATAGCATGCTTATGTGACTATGTGGGTATGGGATTAGGCTTTTGGGATGTTATTTGCGCTTATTAGATTCCTTGAGGTCTTATTAGAAGGGTACCTGATCAATACTCATTCTACTAAGAATTCTTGGTTTCTCGTGGGACGAATCTCATCACTAAAGGATAATTCATATGTGCTTATGTGACTACATGCTTATATGGAATGAATTGGATTGCTTATGTGCTAGAATAGATATATATATAATTGTATTAGTTTTACGTGTGAGGCGAGTTGCGAGTATATTTGGAAATTATGTACCAATTTATCTATCTTGTTCCTTAGTAAGATGTTGGGAAGAGTTCAAAGTCGTGGTGGTGAGAGTGTGTGCCTCGGGGAGGCTGTTGCGTCGTGCACTTAGTTGATTTTGTAGGATGTCTACATGAGGAAATAGAGGACGGATGGGTAACAGGAGTGTCGGTAGGGGCATGGCGGTTCCCCTGGCACTTGTCGTTACAGCATCGGCTGTCGGCGAGGAAGTTGCATGCGAGGTTGTGAGAGCGGTGCAAGATGCTCTAGCTCGCAATGAGGGGGACAACGGGCATACCCTCAACCTTACTAAGGAGTTTCTTTGCTCCAATCCACCGGAGTTTTTGGGAGAGGCAAGACCGCTGGAGGCGGAGAGTTGGTTGGAACAGATTACCAAGACTCTTGACATGCTCAGAGTCAAGGACGAGGGGTTGAGGGTTTCTTTGGCAACCTTCCTATTGCAGGGGAAATGCAAGTTATTGGTGGAAGTATGTGGAGTGTACCGTAGGTGCCATATGGGTTGCGTTTACCGAGGCCTTCTTGGCCAAGTATTTCCCTCCTTCTGCTCAGGAAAGGTTAGGCAAATAGTTTGTTGAGTTGCGTCAGGATGTTACTCCTTTGGCTCCGTTTGAGATGAGGTTCACTAGTTTGTCAAGATTTGCTCCAGAATTGGTGGTAACAGAGGAGCGTCGTTGTTATGAGGTTGAGAGGCGGTTGCGTGATGATATTCTGGGGAAGGTGGTTAGATCTAAGTGGAAGAATTATTTTGATCTAGTTGAGGCAGCGGCCCATGCAGAGGCAGTGGTTAGCAGTGTTGGTCGAGTCAGGGAGGAGGCCACTTTGGTAACTCCTACAGTTCATAAGTACACTGGACTTAGCAAGAGATGGAGGCGAGCGCATGCTCACTCCTAGATTCGGTTTCATCAGGGGTTTCGAGTTTGTCTGTTGGCGGATCCAGCGAGGTTTAGGCTCCAAATCGGGTTTAGAGTTGGGAGGCCGTTGTTTGTTTTAATTGTGGTCAGAGGGGCCATGCTGGACGTTTTTGCCCTTTACGTGTAGATCTTTCCGGTGTTTTAGAATCTAGTCAGACTTTGTCCCACCAGTCCAGTCGGGGACGTTATCGGTATCAGGCCCGGAGAGGCCAGGCTTCGAGAGCTTCGCGAGGGTCGGCTTTTCAACCAGCACAGTAGTACCACCCTTTAGGGAGGGGAACTTTTGTTTTAAAAATCGATGTTGTTAGCTGTGAAGCTTTTGTTATTGGTCGGTGCGCTGTAGGGTGCTAGGGCACCATGGCTATGTGTTGTATATGTATATGCATTGTTGTTTGTAGACTGTTATGTGTTGGGCATGCAATGAGCCTTGAATACTCTTTTCTGCATATGTACTGAAAGGTTGTTAAGGATATTGATGATCCTAGTGTTGTTGTATAATGAATGTTAAACTTTGTGTTGGTCGTGCAATGACCTTTAAATTCTTAATTAGTTTGGAACTTGTTTGTGGAAAATGAAAGATTCGCGGAGAATCTTTGTAACTAGCGTAGTGTTGGAATGAGGGCCAAAAGTTTAAGCTTTTTATTTTGGTAAGTTTGAGGAAACGTGAGACCTTAGAATCTAGTGAAGATTGGTGGAAGTGATGTGGGAATGTCTAAGGAAGTGTGAGATCCATATCTTGGTATAGTGAGAAGAGTACTAGTGTGTGTCGCTTAGTGCGTCGAGTTGTTGATTAGTGAGTTGGTTGTGGTCTTGTCAACCGTAAGTGGGGTCGCTATTATGCCTTGGTCAGTTATGAGTATGGGACGTTATTAGATTGCAGGTAGAGAGTTGAGTGAGAAAAGAATTTCATGAGTAGATGCTTGAAGTATTATTAGTGTGGCAAACGGTTTGTGTTCTCAAGTGATGAGTATACCATTGGAGATATTTGTTTTGGGTGCCCGGGATCGTGTGATCGCCTTTGACCTATTCGGTCTGGTGTTGAATGTAAGAGTGTGTTTGCCATCCTGGTGTATGAGTAGAATTTCTATGGGAACAATAGTGGAGTAGTCTGTTTTAAGGAGGTCGAAAAGACCCTGAAAGTATGTGGAATGGTGTTTGAAAACCTGTCTCTAGGTGAATGGAGTGGGAGTGGAAAAGTCTCAGGTGATTAGCTAAGTTGATTGGCATCAAGGTGAGTGACACATCGTCACTTTAGAATGGTTTAGATGTGGAGTGTAAGGTTGAACCTTTGGAAAATTTATCACAGAATGAGCTAGAAGGCGGTGTTGTACCGTGGGTTGTGTTTGAGCCTTGCTTGTGCGGGTAGTAGTCAGCGTGCACTTCCCGATGCGAGTTTTGAAACCCGAGAGTCGGGGTAAAGTGTTAGCCCCTTGGTTGGGAACGTTTGTAAGTCCTCTTGTATCGATGGTCTTCTTGGTTAGTGTTATGTTGGTATGAAACCTTCGAAGTTTGGAAAGTTATGCGTGTTGCATAGTTCTTTTGGCACCGTGCTTATTTACCAACTTTTGTTGTCATGGAAATGTAATTTTTGCATTGTAGAAATCGTTGTAAGTGTGATGAATGTGATTGGGTGATGGTCGAGATTCACCGGTTATATATTGAGAAGATAAAATGAGGGGTGGTTTCCAACTTTTGAAAACTTTCATGACAATTCTATTTTAACTAAAACCCTTGGGGTGAGATTTTAAGACTTGTTTTGGGAAAATGATATTTAATTGGGTGTTGCAATGTTTTAGGGTTTTTGTATTCAATAAAAAAGAAGACAAGGATAGACTTTTGAGGCCTTGAAGTTGAGGCTCATGACAATGCATTATTTATTTATTTAGACAAGGCAAAACATTATATTTTCATTTTTATCAAGTTTTGGATCCAATATTTTGAATTGATGTTAAACCAGTCAATTAATTGTGCTCCTAAATTTACTAAACATATCATGAGGGGTTATATGATATTTAATTTATTTATTCATAATAATAGTAGCATTGTCCTCAATACAAAATTAGTGTGAGCTAACAATTACTTTAGAGGAGTGCTATTTGCTTTCCTTAAGGCTGTGTTTGGATCATGATATTTGAAGGAAATGTTAGTTTAATATCCAAATGAATACCAGTGTCATGATCCAAACACAACCTAAGTAATGAGCATGTCATTGTTGTACTGTTGTAGACACCCCATTTTTGACTGTCCTCAAGACTTGGACGTCACCGTTGGAACACTCGGTAATTATCCATGTTTGTGTTCGTTTGGAGTTCCCGGAGGTCTCGGCTACGCGCCTTGCCTCAGGATCTCCGAACTCGACCGTTTTGTGTCTGGTTTTGCACCAAACACTTGTGTTTTGCCTTGGAGGGGCAGGGAATGCCTTGTGAGGCATCCCCACACATCACCGGCCGTGGCTAGAGGCCACCGGCTGGTGTTTTGTTGCCATCGACAATGTATATTGCCGGTCGGCACTCTTTTATGCCGGTCGGCAGTCAATTTTGTCAAAATGACAATTTTGCCCAGCCGACTACTGTTCATCTGCTTTTGCAGATATTTTAGGACAGCTGTGTCGCATTTTGTTCCCCTCCATACACGTGTATGGAGGGATGGCCTTCTTGTAAGCTTGTTGAACAAGCTTTACAAGATTGGTGGTCTATAAGAGAGGGCCTCCTCTCTTGGCATTAGGGTTAGACAAAAAAGGTTAGAGAAAGCTGAGAGAGAGCTCTGGTTCTAGGTTTAGAAGTTTGTATCTATCCTACATCTATATCTCTCATTTTCTTGCATTTGTGTGTGTTTAAGTCTTAGTATTGCACATAAGCACATAGCATTGCACCTTTTATTAGTTTTTGAAGGGCCAGAGGTCTGATCTTGAAGCTTTGGAGCTGGTTTGAACTCAAGGAGGCAGCTGGTCCTCCCTTTGTGAAGAAGGACTTCAAGGGCAAGAAACTACCCATTTTTACCCCATTTTTGCATTGCTTTTCTACCTATCTTAGAACTATTTTTGTGCTTAGTGTTTAACATAAAAAGTTCTGTTTTTAAGCCCTCTTGATTGTTTGTTAAGAGTGTTTTGTGGTTTGGAGGAGTTTGACCATTCTTAGGCCTTGCAAGGCCCTCATTTTGTGCCATTTTGTGCAAGCTCTGGGACTTTGGTGTTTGGGTCTCCTTACCACTGAAATCTTGAGAGATTTCAGTGGTGAGGATGATGCCTTGAAGTCCTAAGAAGGAGGGGGCCACCCCCTCTCCTTGTTGTCCTTGAAAGGACCCATTTTGGCCTCTTGAGAGAGCCTCGTGTTTGAGTGCTTATTGGTCATGCCATGGCTGTATTTTATGTTTATATTGCCATGATATAGCATTGTATTAAGTTGGTTTTGGTACACCATGTTAGTTTAACATACATGCCATGTAATGCCTTGTTATTACCTTAATATGCCTTAGGTTGTTAGCCTTTGTTCTAGCATGTTTTAGGCTTAGACTTGTGAAGCTTTTGTGCTTACTTTGCCATGATTAAGCTCTGTCCATAGTTGTTTGGGTCAATCTTGGCATGCTTAGTATAGCCCTTTTGCATTGTAGATTGTATGCTTCAAGTATGTGAATGTGTAGCATGCATTGCTTCCATTATTTTAGCGGTTTAGAACCACCTAGCATGTCATTTCAGTCCCTTAGCCATGCTCATATGCTTGCTTTGGATGCCTCTTTGAAGCTTTAAAAGCTTGTCTTGCATGCTCCATGTTTTAGCATTTGTGTATGCTTTTGAATTTGAGCCACTTAGATGCCATCTAAGGGTCCCCTTTGCATGGTCAAGGACTGCCTTGAACCTGTTTTAAGTCCCCTTAGCCTTGTGAGGCTTGGTTGGCTTAGCCATGGTTTAAGCCTCTTTGACTTGCTTCAAATACTTGGACCATTTGCATGCAATTGTTTGTCTTGTTTGAGTTGGTTTGGCACCCCTTATAACATGATTTTAAAGCCTTCCATTGCATGCTAATTGTCTATTGTTTGGTCTCTTTAAGTGTGCTTAAGAGTTACCTTTATATGCCTAGGTGTTGGATCATGCATGCTTACATGTTTGTTTGCATTTTGGCCTTCATTTCCATGGCATTTGGCCACTGATTTTGGGCCTAATAGAGTTGCCTAAGTCATGTTTAAGTCCACCCCTTTGCTTAGTTTGCATGCTTGCCTTGTATGGTTGTTTGCATACTAGCATTCTCACATTGCATGCCATGTTGCATACTAGCTAACATGCTTAGGTTGCATTGAACATGCATGCTTTGCCTCTTGAAATCAAGTGATAGAGGTTGGGCCCTTTATGTGCTTATTTGGTTTGCATTGCATTTGACATGAAAATGCACAAATTGATTCTTTGGGCCATCATGCATGGAAATGCGTGATTGGTGGTCCAAGAACCAAGGGCCATGATCCTTTGAGTCATAAACATGATAAGGGGCATGATTGGTGCATACATTTGCTTGAATTACATTGCCATGCAAGTTCTGTCCTCTGCTGATGTGAGTTGCAGGTTCTGCAGGCATTTTTGGCCGACCGGCAACATATAGTGCCGACCGGCCATCCTTTGGTGGCCGATGGATGCATCTTGTGCCGATGACCGCATCCTACTGCCGGTGGCAATTCTATTCAGCCGATGGTGATCCCTAGTGTCCAAGGAAGCAGCTCTGAGACTTTGGCAGTCTTCAGAGGGGCAGAGCAGGGAAAACAGAGGCAGTCTATGTATGGCAGTGCGCTTCCGAGCAAGACCGAGCATGCATTGCATTGGGTCCTCTGCCCGAGGCGGTTTACTGTTTTAATTAGATTAATTAATTTGCTTAATTAATTTAATGGATTTGTAATATTTAATTAGCTTGCGTAGTTAATTAATCTGTGTATTCTTTTGGTCCCTCCGTGTGAGGGCACATTTGTAATAAGTGTGTGTGAGTGGTGTGTATGTCTTCCAACCTCCACTTCTTTCTCCCTTTTATTTACCTGCTTATGATGGTAGATTAGGGCATATTGAAAATAAGCATACCTTATGCAATGCATGCGTGCATCCATACATCTGTTTCACATGCACCGGGCTCGGTACATCAGGCTAACTGCATTGTACTTCAAATTCCAAATTGAATACGTGCATCGATTGATTGCATTTCACATGCCATGTTTAGGATAGCCGAGCCTGTCTAGTGACATCCCGTGTGTGATGCATTAGCCATTTCTAACATGAACTAGGACCATGCATGTTTGCTAACTAGTTTGTTGTTTTGGCACGGAGTACGATGTAAGTATATTTATGCTTTAGCATACCGCATGCGTGTGAATGCTACCCTAACAGCATGCTTACCATGTGGCTAGATGCTTACGTGTTAAACTGCCTGAATGCCTGTGGGTGGAGGTTGGATTGTTTGAGTTGGAACAACTCATTGAAATCCGCGTTTTAGCCTACTTGCGAGTAGCAAATCCCAAAGCGTTTTCCAAAACCAACGGATATGCAATGTTTTATTCCAAATTAGGCAATCTAGTCTATACTTGTTTGTTGCGCGCATAACATAGTAATTCTAGCTAATTAATCGGATTAAGAACACATAAAGTTTTCAAAAATGGATATCATGGTTAGTAGAGGCCGGTCTTCGGACCGGGCGAGAGGGGGTGCTCATAACTGACCTTCCCCAATCGTACCCAAGTTCCCGAACCGAGGCAACTTTGGTGATGACGGACACGTGGCCTTTGGCACCAAGTCAGGGTTTCCTAAATTTCCCATTTTAAAAATATTTAGGTGGCGACTCTGTATCTGGCAAAGCAGTCCATGTTTGGCACTTCTTTTCAAAAATCTGTTTTCTCAAAACGATTTGCCAGAGTTGGACTCTTTGGTTCAGATTAAGAACCGCAACAAAACAAAAAGGGAGTCCGAACTGTAGCGCGAGGTCCCCCCGTGGACGTGTTACAATTGTCTAAAGTTCTTTCATAGCCATGTACCCTTCTTTGTATTCTGGGGCATTGTTGATCATGTACCTAGCATTTACATTCTTATCCACAAATCAGTTTGGTTTGTGGAAACCACAAAATCCTTGATAGCAGAAATGTTTAAGAGAGGAGAGGTAACAATAAACATCTGTAAGGGAACCTCATTGTGTGATTGGTAGGTCTATATGTATTCCTCGATCTGCTTTCTACAAGGGCCATTGCTTGTTTAGGAAGCTTATGGTCTTCTAGTGCTTCTTATGGCCCCTCTTAGGACTCTCTGGTCGGTGTGGCTAGTTATGATGCAACTAGATTAGATATGTGGGAAATGTTTTTTCGATTGGCATCGGGGTGTTCGGATCAAAGCCCGGCTAATCCCCATGGATGCATAGATCCTCAGCAAGAAGTTTCCCGCAAGTGCACCATGGTTAATCCAAGGGTTTTCTCCAAGTGGGAAATGTTAAAAATAAACTATTGCCCAATTTAATTCATTCGTGATTTGAAAATTTCATAGAGAAATAAAATAATTCCAAAACCAAATTTTGCACATTTTAGTCTAAGATTTGGGCTTCATGATAGTGGAAAGATTCTTCAGAGTTTAAGTTGCTTCCTTAGCATTATTTAGGTCCTCTAATTTAAAGGAACATGTCGAATTATCTGCAGGCAAGCCAGTGGCAGATGTTGTTGTAATTGGAAGTGGAATTGCTGGACTATGTTGTGCAGGACTTCTATCTAGATACCAGCAATATGTTTTAGTGTTAGAAAGCCATAGTTTGCCTGGGGATGCTGCTCACTCGTTTGAGAAAAAGGGCTACAAATTCGATTCTGGTCCGTCTTTGTTCTCCAGATTCCAATCAAGAGGTCCTTAGGCTAATCCTCTAGCACAAGTAATTTGTTCTTTTCATATCACCTTACTTCTTACATAAATGCAGTCTTATTTGAATATAGGTGGTATTTAGGATCTTGCTGCTGATAACAGCAATTAACTTCACTACATAGCATTTACTGGGGACTGGTTGTACTCTATAGACAAGAAAATATCATATTTAGTTTGGCTTCTCTCAAGTTGTCATCTCAACTTGAGAGAGCATTTGGGCTTAGTAGGCCCATTTTGGAACCGATTTATATGATCTGAACAGTTTACTTTTTATGACTTGTCGAGTAGAATATTCATGCAAAAAATCAAGATGATTGGACATCAGTAGCTATATGTTTGAATCATATTTGTTTTAAAAAATTGGATGACAAATATAATTTCAAGAATAGCCATTCATTTTTTGTAATACAAATTTGATTCAAACACATAGATATCTATATTTGATAATCTTGACTTTTTGCATGAATATTCTACTCAACGAGTCCTAAAAAGTGAACGGTTCGAATCACTGAAATTGGTCCCAAAATGGGCCTATCAAGCCCAATGCTTTCTCAAATTGAGATGGCCAACTTGAAAGAAGCCAAACCCTTTAAAGTATTTGAACTATTGAGTGGCTAGAAGGTGGCCTATAGCTTGCAACTATATCGACTTCCATTAGTGATATGCAACTATACCCATGTGAAAATACACCCACACATCTATAAAAGAAAAATACAACTGAAAAATGACTGAAATACATCCTAAGGCTCTTTTTACTTATTTATTACCTTTTGAATTCTACACTAGACAACTCAATTCATCATAATTTATGTGATGGACAATTAATAATATAATGTAGCACATGATGACAAATATATATATATTTAAATATTTTCTGAAGTTCTTCCTTCAATAATGTAGTTCATGATAATATTTTTTATATATTTGAAATCCTCCCTTTAATTATGCCAAAGATATTTATTTATATAAAAAAAAAAATTGCAAACAACTGACTCTTCAAAAAACTTAAGCTAATAATAGAAAGGGTGCAACTCAAACATAAGCTGATAGAGGGGATGCAACTCAAGTACTAGTATCATTAATAAAAAAAAGAGAATTTGAAGTGGAAAGGAGTGGTGGTGAGCACCTTTTTGCTGAGATTAGTTATGACTACTGGTAGGACTAAATCTAGTGAAAGCAAAAAGAATGCAGCATCAACATTTATCTCCTTGCTGTGTGTTCAATCGCTTGAAAGGAAGTTCTTCGCTGTCAGGCTATTTAGTATGGAAATGAATGAAAGGAGTATAAACAAACTGTGTGCTTGCAAGGAAATGAGAATTTAGATTACCAAGGAAATAAACATATTCTTCACTTCTCTCTGGATCTATAATTATTTAAAAATTTAACCTTTCACTTCCTTATCCATTCATCCTATTCTATCTAGCTATTCATCATCACTATTGATGGTGAAATGCTAAGCTGATTTTTGGCAACAATTTTGAAATTCAATGGACTGCATTAGTAATTGATCACAGTGGGTGGTTGACTATTCAGTGAAGGGCAGGAATGATTCTACTTCTCAATGGATGTTGTACTTTCTTTGTAGAATACATTTTATGTCATTGCATTGATGTTATTAAACCCAATTCCTTGTGTTGCTTCATTCTCATTAATTAACCTTGTTATGTAATCTATGATAGCATATTTTCTCTCTATTCCATCTCTGTAAGAACTTGTTGATGGACACAAGAATATTTGGTGGTGTATGGCACTTGTCTTTAACAATCAAGTGTATGCTATTTCCGAAGGTTACTGTAGAAACTGACAAAGTGACGATTAATGGATCTGTCTCTTTTTAGCATAGATTCTACTTGGAAGTTGCAAGAAGTTAGACTCGTGGACTCCATGTGAAAAAAATATAATTACTGCATCTGTTCTATTTTTAGGTCTTGGATGCATTAGGTGAGTCAATTCCTTGTGCCAATTATGACTCTTGGATGGTTTACTTACCAAAAGGTGACTTCTTATCACGCATTGGACCAACTGAATTTTTTAAGGTGGACACTCAATATCCACTTCTGGAATCATGTTAGATTGATTCTATTTCTTAATTTCATTGGTCATCGTCCTAGGTTTTTGCTACCTTTCTGATTGATGACTGAAACAAGTAAAATTTATTTTGTAGAAGCATTATTGATGTAGGACGAGTAGGGATTACTTTCCTACAAGTAGTGAGCCTGGTTTAAGTATACTGGCAGTAGCAACAATAGACTTATAGGGCTGGATTTGGTGGGATTTTGTGACTGCAGAAATATTTAAAAGAATAAGAGTTTAAGGGTTTGTAAAAGGGTAGGGTTTTGGGAATGAAAACACAAGTGTTTGGGGGCAGTTGGGCGGTTGTTTTAAGCACTGTGAACAGTGACGTGAACAGTAACCTTGCTAGATAAAAGAAGAAGAAGAAGAAGAAGAAGAAGAAGAAAGAGAAGTGCTTCACCCTCACAAGGGATAGGCCAATCACACAAACACAATCTCAAATTTTCATAATATTAACTCTGCTATTGAATAATTGAGATTACACATATATTTATAGGCTAAAGACTCTCCTAATTCTATAAGGACTATTTCTCAAATTTAGAAACTAAAAATATTTAGCAACTACTAATATTCTAGACCAACTATGACTTCAAATTCTACTTTAATCATAATAGGAAACTTTAATGACTTCTAATTCTACTTCAATATCAAAATAGGAAACTTGAACTTTTGACCACTAAGATTATTTTAGAGATAATAAACCTCATATTTAATAACCCATTTAATAACTTGACCCAAAATAAAACCCATGGGTGACCCCTACAACCCATGTCCAACAATTATTGAAATTACCATTATACCCATAATTACTAAAACCTACTATAATGACATGAAGATTCAAAATTATTCCAAATCTTTAATTCTTGATGCCTTAAATGTGCTTTATGTGAAATTCTAGATTTGTTCTTTTTCTTCTTTCCATGATCTTCATCATTCTACCCTCCATTCGAAAAAACTCGACCTTGAGTTTTATAATGTTGAAGTATAAGGATTATGGAATCTTGCACTTGCAACCATTCAACTTGATTGTTTGGAACGAACGATGAGAAAATCAAAAAGTTTAATGTTGTCATCACTCCATTAACCACATCGAATTTGTCAGGAATAATAAACTCAACGTGAACTTCATTTTTCTTGTGAAGTGTAGAAAGTTCAGTTGCATTCTCATCGTTCTCTTCGGCTTTCTTGGCTTTAGAACATTGATCATGATGATCTTTCATGCTTTCTTCAGTAAGCAAATTAATTTTCGCCTTCCTTTCGTCAATATCCTCAATATTAGCAGCATGTTCATCTTGTTCTTTCATAGTTTCTTCAAAATCTTTAACACTATCATCCTCTTGTTCTTGGATATTAGTCTTCTCTAAAACAGTAGCCAATAACATCTCCATGAAAGCTTTCAATCCATTTAAAGTTGTTTTGATAGTATGCACATCACCCTTTATTGTTGCAACATCCTCCTTAATTATCGCAAAATCCTCTTTTAACATCGCATCATCTTCCTTAGTAGCCTCATAATCTTTTGAGGAGGCTTCGAACTTGGAATTCAATTCAGCGTTTGTCACCATCGTACTCAATAAAACAATTTTGTCAAAAAAAAAAAAAAAAACCAAAAACGGTGGAGACTAAAAGTAGGATCTTGAAGCTCTGATACCAAACTGATGTAGGACGAGTAGGGATTACTTTCCTACAAGTAATGAGCCCAGTTTAAGTATATTGGCAGCAGCAACAATAGACTTATAGGACTGGATTTTGTGGGATTTTGTGACTGCAGAAATATTTAAAAGAATAAGAGTTTAAGGGTTTGTAAAAGGGTAGGGTTTTGGGAATGAAAACACAAGTGTTTAGGGGCAGGTGGGTGGTTGTTCTAAGCACTGTGAACAGTGACGTGAACAGGAACCTTGCTGGATAGAAGAAGAAGAAGAAGAAGAAGAAGAAGAGAGACAGAAAGGGATAGGCCAATCACACAAACACAATCTCAAATTTTCATAATATTAACTCTGCTATTGAGTCATTGAGATTACACATATATTTATAGGCTAAAGACTCCTAATTCTATAAGGACTATTTCTCAAATTTAGAAACTAAAAATATTTAGCAACTACTAATATTCTAGACCAACTATGACTTCAAATTCTACTTTAATCATAATAGGAAACTTTAATGATTTCTAATTCTACTTCAATATCAAAATAGGAAACTTGGACTTTTGACCATTGAGATTATTTTAGACGTAATAAAACTCATATATAATAACCCATTTAATAACTTGACCCAAAATAAAACTCATGGGTGACCCCTACAACCCATGTCCAACAATTATTGGAATTACCATTATACCCATAATTACTAAAACCTACTATAATGACATGAAGATTCAAAATTATTCCAAATCTTTAATTCTTGATGCTTTAAATGTGCTTTATGTGAAATTCCAGATTTGCTCTTTTTCTTCTTTCCATGATCTTCATCAATTATGCTTTAGATAATGTTTTCCAAAAGACACATGAAACACTTATTTATTTTCTAGCCATTAAAATCGTGCGTATTTGACTTGCTTCCTCAAATAATTAAAGAAAAACTAAACCAAAGGAATATATATATATATATATATTTTTGTTAAAGTTGCTACCCGGCGTTTATGGTTTGATAAGAACTGAAAAAAATTTCAATTTCACCATTATGAAAAGAACAGAGGCAGATTGAAAATTTCACATGGGGACCTATTTGAACTCTTGCAATTATTTTTTAGTTTAATTTGAGTCCTGTTTTTAGGTTTCTATGCATTAGTTGGCTGTTGGTTTAAAATCAATTCTAGCTTTATTAGGTATCATGAGTTTGAGTCGGTAGTCTTTAAATTTTCTAGATATGGGCCTTTGTTTTGATCTATTGGTCATAATATGCGTTTAGCTATATTTTTGGGAATTATATTTGGCCAACGTTAGGTTTTGAATATTAATATATTATAAGTAGTAAAAATTTAGTTGAGGTAGTAGAAGTATAGTAGCCCATAAAAATCCTTGTAATCTTTCTATTTGAAAGAGTTGAGTTGTGAGGATTTGAGGTTTTGTTTTTTGATTTTGGTTAAACTTGCGAACTTCAAGCTCCTCTCTTCGTCTTCTTCTTCTTCACAATGTAGCCAAGTTACCCTACGTGAATCACCATTCATACCTAATTTCCATACACACCGTACGGAGGGTAAAGAAAAAGTATACAATCTTGGTTTTTCTATAACTTTTATGAAACCTAAAACACTAGGATAAAAAAACTTTATGATAAGAGATTTCAGCAATCAATTTTCCTATGGATCTTATAAACTAAAAAAAATACTTGAACATCAAGATTAGCAGACACAATCAATTGCATATATGTAGCTGCGTTACCTTCATGACTGAGATGAACTTTTTGAAACAAGAAATCACTTATAGCCCTGTTATCGTGTTCTCTTAAATATGGAAAATTGCTTAATATGATTTCTAATCATTCTTCAGGACGTTGAGAAGTATGCAAGTCTTGATGCTGCGCAAGAATGGGGAAAACTTCTTGTAAGTATTGTGTATATATGAATATATATTCTATTACTCATCAGCATTTTCTTTTCTTTTTTTTTTTTGTTGTTTTTTTTTTCCTTTCTTAAATATAGAAAGACTATGTTTTCAATTTTTTTTCTATAATAAAGTAGAAAAGGAAAATCTTTGTTATCATTTTCTTTTCAAAATTAAGAATGAGCCAAAAATTTTACTTCCCTCGTATTTGAGATATATCAAGCTAAAAGCTCAAGGCCGAATCACAAAAAAATCGATTAACAGATTGCCCAATATCCTAGATACGTGATTTTGTAGAAGTTGCCTTCATGATTCCCTATTATTGCTCTTATCAAGAATATAAAATGTATTTTTATACAGGATGCAATGTTGCCCATGTCTGCAGCTGCAATGGCTCTGCCGCCTTTATCTATTTGAGGTGATTGGGGTGTTCTATCCACTGCTGCAACTAGATATGCCCCCCCTCTCTTGAAATCCTTTGCCCAAATGGGACCTTTGGGAGCCCTTAGTGCTACGAAGCTTCTCAGACCCTTCTCAGAAATAGTTGACTCATTGGAGCTGATAGAGCCTTTTAAACGAAATTGGGTAGATCTTCTAGCTTTCTTGCTCGCAGGGGTGAAATCTAATGGTATACTGTCCACAGAGATGGTAACTATTACATATCAAGGTTTTTTTCTTGATTTTGTTTGAACTGTGGTATGATTATGAAATATAAGTATGCTTGTGTTGCTTATTTTATTGATAACATAATAATTTTGTGCCTCAATCTTTTCAGGTATACATGTTTGCAGAACGGTACAAGCCAGGTTGCAGTCTGGAGTATCCCATTCATGGAACTGGGGCAGTTGTTGATGCTCTTGTCTATGGACTACAGAAATTTGGTGGACGAATTTCTTTCAAGAGTCATGTGGAAAATATTGTTGTTGAAAATGGTTGAGCTGTGGGAGTAAAGCTAAGAAGTGGTCAAGTGAGTAAATGATTTAAGTGACAAAAATACAGAATTTCTCATTCAGATTGAATTATATTTCTTTCTTTTTCATTAATTGATAAAAATAAATATTTGCTGCAGTTTGCATTCGCTAAGAAGGCTATTGTTAGTAATGCCTCTATGTGGGACACATTGGATCTATTACCTAAGGAAGTTATTCCAAAGTCATACTAGGACAGGATCAAAATGACCCCTCAATGTGAATCATTTATGCATCTTCATTTGGGTTTTGATGCAGAGGTGAGTGATTGTAACAACCAGCCTTGCTTAGGATTATTAGGGGGGGGACCGGGGGGGGGGGGGGAAGCTCTTTGTTCACTGAGTGAGGTGCTTCTATACAAAATCCATTATGAATGCTAGATCTGAGGAGGATGTTCCACATCGATGGCAGATTTATTTTGTACATATTCTCATGTTAGCAAATTATTTATTTTTATTTTTTTCCAACTGTTCAATATCAGATGCAAAAGTTCTATTTGGCCATTGCACTGTTTGTGGGTTAGTTTCTGTTAAGTAGGCCATCAAGTCTTATTTCACTACCTTAGAAAATATTTTTCATGTCCATGTTCAACGTCAACCATGTTGATCTCTATTCAGTGGACCAGTGGCTAAACTTGAGTATTTAGAGGAGATGATTGTCTAACATAGCATTAGTTTTGGTAGGACTTGGGTTCAAGTTTCTGTGTGTTTATGTTTTCCACCATTATGCTTTTCACTTAGCATCTATTATATTTTTACTGTTTGCACCTTGTTTGTATGGTAGTGCGTTTGCAACTATTTGGTTCATCTGTTTGTTGACATATGAGAAGGGGCTCTCGTGTGAGGGAGGGTACAATGGCTTCATAAGTGTTGTTTGGCCCAAATCCTAAACAACTCTAACTTTTTTGGGTAGCTTTGATCCTATTAGGTCTCGGTTCAAGTCTTTCCCGATAATCTAATACCTTATAGGATCAAAGCTTTGATATCATGTTAGACAAATCTAAGTTCAAGTCCTATTATTCTTTGGGTTCAAGTTTCTCACAGTAAGATCTTGGGGAAGGATGTGAGAGATCAAGCATTTTACTGTCACTGGGTCGGCTAACATAAGCCATCTTGACCAAAATTATCTAATCTTATTGTTGTTGTGTTGTTGCTGCTGCTGTCATCAATTTCTCATGAATCACGTGCTTGTGATATATTTTTTTGTTGCCTCTATCCTTTTCCTGTGCAATATCCTAATTTCCATGTCTGCTCATTTCATGGGCTTCTTGGGTTTGGTTTGCTCTACATTTGTAGTCAACAAAAAGTTTCCTGTAACCTATGATTACTTTTGCTATGAACTTTGCAAATTTATTATATATATGATATGATTTATTCAATTTGCACAATTCATGTTGAAAGCTGATAATCCAGTGCACTATATTTCACACCTACCGGTTGCATATCATCGTATATCCCTAAGAATCGCTATTTCTTTTAGTTATTGAATCTTTGTTTGATTGATCACTGTGTGATGTCCTGAATCCTCATTACTAATGGAATCCAAATGATCTCTGGATTGATGAGAAGATCCTTTCAATTGGTTAGAAGCCGTTACTTGAATGAAACTAGATTTTGTGGAATTATTTGAATATTTGATGATACATTCTGTACCTTGCTAAACAACCGATCCTTGTTTGCCAATTACAGACTGCAGTAAAAAGTTTCCCACGTGTGAATGTGAGGGCTTGGGTGAGGGTTGCTAAAAATGCATCATCTATTGGTGATAATGCACAATATACTTAAGTCAATCTTAACTCTTTAAAGAGATTTTTTTTCCCCTAATATTGCTGAGACGAGTTGAAAAATAGTAGAATTGAATCACCATTTGGAGAAACTGAAATCACAAAGTGGTAACTCTAAGAAATTACTGTTATGTAAACAAATTAAATAGATTGTTGCCTATTCTGTGGGATATGTTACATAGTGTTAGCTTTTGCTCTCTTCAATCGTTAACATCTGTGGCATGATGAATTTTTCTCAATGTTGGTAATCTTTTAATTAGGCTTCATCTGCCACTGATTTGGATGGTGTTTTCCTAAATCTAAATAAATACATCTAACATATGTTTATTTATTAGGGTATAATAGAGCAAGTTCAACTAACTTATTATGGAACATTTTAATGACGTCCATTTAGAATTTGACTATGGTATTGAGGTTGAGGGAGTTTTACATGTTTTTTTTTGCTGATTAGGTTTTTTATTTGCATCTTAAAGCTTGATTTGTTCAATTAGACCCAATGCTTTCTCGTTAATTGTCAAGTTTAAGAACAATATATATGGTATGCATAAATTTTGGCATTGGAGGTTGTGACCTAGAGCGATGACAAGTGTTATCAGCTCCATGTGCTATGGCGTGGGGTTGAGGCACGTGAATCAGCCTCTCCACAAAAATGTGGAGGGAAAGCTGCCTACTTACTATCTCTCCGAAACCCTATTGTAAGTGGGAGCCTTGTGCATTGTGTACAACCTTCATAAGTTTTGGCATTCTTTTGATTTTTACCTATGATGGAACTTCTTAAGAAAGTCTCAAGGTGTACATAATTTTTTCCAATAATTGAAGCAACTTGATTTTACCATGTATGATGTGACAATATTTGAACCATCATGTCTTTTAGTTTCTCTAAAAAAATGGTCAAAATTGCATATAATTTTAGAGTCAGAAGTTCATATTTCTGTGCATTCTTGGAATGTTGTCGACTTAATTTTTGAGTTTCCTATTAGCTACCTTGCTAATATCCCTGATTGTTCTCTTTTATTCTTTGAAATTCTCAAATGCTCATGTGCCATCAGATTATTTCCGGATAATCTGTATTTAGTGTATGAAACAAGATAATTATTTTTCCTGTTAAAGCAGTTCTTATTATTCCTTACCAATCCAAGTCCTGTGGAGGGCCGTGGAGCGTGCTGTTGGTCCAGGTTTTGATCGCGAGAAGTGTGAAGTGAAGTTGGTTGGAACCCCCTTGACATATCGAAGGTTTCTGCAGAGGAATAGAGGAACTTATGGGCCAGCTATATAGGCTGGTGAAGGCACTTTTCCCGGACATTCAACTCCGATCCCACAGCTTTACTGCTATGGTGATTCTACATTCCTTGGTAACGAATTCCCAGCAGTTGCTGCTAGTGGCGCCATTGTTGCAAACTCATTGGTTTCTGTGTCTCAACACTCAAAGCTTCTTGATGCTGTCGGAATATGATAAAAGCAGGTGAGTTCTGTTTAATGTTTCTCTTGAATTTTTCCTGATTTTGTTGTATGTTTATTAATATTGTATATAATGTTTTTGAGAAACAAGTATTTTTGTCTTGCTATAAAATTTAAATAATGCACGTTTTTTTTAGCACACACTGAAATTAAAATGAACCTCACTGAAATTGGTTGAATAAAAATCTTGGAATTTAATTTAATTAGATTTTTGCCCACCTTTTGAATTGGAAGCAAAAATAAAAATTACTCAAATGTTTTATGATGCATTTTTTTAATAATTGGTAGGAGAGAAATAAAGGAAGAGGAAGCTGCATTCGCAGTGGTGAAACTCGATCCCCCAGTGTGGGTAGGGGAGGAGGTTTTTTTTACACACATAGAAAGATCAAAGTAGCTATCAGATAGAAAATACTGGTTTTAAGTTGCTAACATACCAATATTGTTATGATGATGATTACATTTACCTTCACTGCATTGGTAACATTTGTGAGTGGTGGAGCCTATTAAACCAATGAAATGGTAACACATAAGATGATGTTTGGATATTTTTTACCATAAATTAGAAGCACAAACAGACAAAGACTTATATAAGTTTAGACCTGCTGAAGTAACTATTTTTTGGAGACTTGCATAAGACTCAAGTAAAAACTTATTGGAAATTTTTTGGATTGAAATTATAAATTATGTTTTGAACAATTAGTTTTTGAAACTAGAGAGTAAGTCCATTCATCCTTGTTACATATTGGTTGTGGGGGGATTAATGCATGGGATTCGATTATATATCTTGCTTGATCTTGAATTTCACATTTATCCATTAAAGTGGACCTCTAGATTGACGGTCCCTTTTGGACTGTATATCCTCCATATAGGTGACTATTGAGTCTTATAGGAAGGGATGAGATACAAAATGGAAGGATTAAGGGGGTCTAGATTAGGGGGTTGAAAGACTAAAATATTCTCAAATTATATTTTTTTTGAGCAACAAAAAAATAGTTTTATTCAAACGAAGATGATAACGAAGGGAGGACAAGAAGTCCTCCTACAGAGTCAGAAAATACAAAGCTAAAGACCAAAGAAACAAAACTACAACACATCACAACTAGCACTAAGCATGACAAACATCAACCCAATCCCTAGAGACCATTTCTAACAAACATGGGATAAGATGGAATTCCATGACTTATTAGTTTCGGTAATCTTGTCCAACGAAACAAACATAGTAAATTTTCACAAACTATTCTTGAATGCCAACCCAGAACCACCCAATTTTTCTTCAATGACCTTGTTCAAGCGGTCCACCATCTCAGGTATAAAATGATTGATCCAGTCACCCACTTCACCTCTCCTGAAGAACGTCTTATTCTCAAAGTGTCTAATGGATTTACCAGTTTTGTTCACCTCCAACTCTCTCATATTGTTGAAGTTGCACAACCTTGATATGTCTTCTATCACACCTTCACTCTCTTCCTCTAAAGAGAATGGAATGCTCATAAACTCTGCTAGCCTCTTCATCTGAAAAATAATATCTTCTTTCAAGTTTTCATACATCAAAAACAACACCTTTTGAGGCCTCTTCAGGCTTTCCTTCTAGTACCCCAATACATTGTCCCAGAAAGGCCCAAAACCGATGACACCCCTACAATACATGTCAAAAGCATCATTACATGACAGAGGTTCAGTGCTCTCTAGTCTAGGTTTAGAGAGGAAGTGCTAGGCGGAGACAAAGGAGTCATAGGGATTGCGACAGAGATAAACAATGCGACAATTGGAGGTCTCGATTGAGTCAGGTAATGAATGGTATGGCATATAGGTGGAGAAAATGCTAGATTGAAAGTTGGAGAGGTTTAGAATATGACCGCCTTGATGGCTGTATTTATTAGTGGAGAGATTGATCTCGTGAATAGGGATGAGCTCGTGAGGGTTGGAAGTAAGAAGGGGGTGTTGGGAAAGCGTGTTGGTGTAGTGATGACAGTTGGCGATAGCGAATGTCAAGGCCTTCAACCAGGTGGTGCCTGATTTGGGCATGGTGGCGAGTATGAGGTCGGTGTCCTGAGCTTTGAAGTGTTGTTGGAAAGACATTACGCCTTGAATATGCATTGAGGGGCACCAAAAGCCTTGGTAGAGATAGAGATCCAGACCTGTCCATCCCTTCTCTTTGGGAAGCAATGCCAGTGGGTTGTCATGGCAATCTTCTTCTTCTTTGTCTCTGATGATTGGATTGCTTTCCCTTGCTTGAGTGTTTTCCATGGAATGTGGGGAGGGTATGTTGCTATGGTAGGTAATCCTCAAATTCAGTATTCTTGATCTTGATAATGGTTTTGAAAGCCTGCATAACCCAATGTTATCTATACACTTTCATAGTGTTTGTGTCTTTCTTTTAAATTTTTACTTTTTATGATAAGGTTATTATTGCTAGGAAAAAAACTATGTATATGACAAATGATAAGTTTTTCAAAAATGCTTTGGAGCTCTAAAAAGGGAATTGGTTCGCACAGCAGCCACTGCTATGCAACATAATGGGCCAATTTCAGGGCCCACTTCAATAATCCGAACCGTTCACATTTTAGAATACATCAAGTAGAATATGCCTACAAAAAATCTAATTAATCGGATATTGTTTACCCATTAATCCACTCACATTTGTATCTACAAAAATAAATAATAATTGTGATTTAAAGTATTAAAATGAATAAAAATATGAGTAGATGAAAGAGTAAACGATATCTGATTAACTAGATTTCTTGCAGGCATGTTCTACTTGATGTATTCTAAAATGTGAATAGTTTGAATTATCGAAATGGGTCCATTTCGCTGCACAACACTGGCTGCTGTGTCCCCCACATAGCAGCCACCCCAAATCCTCTCAAAAGAGAGCTCTAGGGAGAGCTTTAATGGGTGGGATCCACCTATGATGTGATATTTATGCTAGTTTTTCTGTTTGTTTGTTTGTTTGTTGTTTGTTTGTTTTTTTTTTCCCCCTGCCCTGCCAGCTGCGTAGAGTTAGGTTTAGAGCTTAACAATTAGAGTTCTGTATCACGGTTGTAAATTTTTTATTTTTTGGTAAATTTTGAGTGAGGGTTGGATAAGACAATAACAAATGTTAAGCAAATAAGAATTTTATGACAGTGTTTAGAGAATAAAAATGTCAAATATTGTTACTCAGGCTCTCACCTAAAAAATAATATATTTGTTAAAGATACTCTTATACCACTTCAAATTATCTTCCTTTTTTATTCAATTAATAGTAAAAAATAATTAAATATTTTTATTGCATCCTAACCAAACATAATGCAATAATCTCCAATTCTTATTTAAGAGTAATGAAATACAAATAGAATTGGAAAAATTATTTAAAAAAAAAAAAAACTAGATTTTTGAACCCTATAACAAACTAAATTTTTAATTTTTAATTTTGTCAATTTAAATCTTAAACTTTTGATTTGCTTTCAATTCAAACCATTTGCCAATTTTTGTTAAATAAAGTAAATAAAAAATATATATTTTAGTCATTAAATTCAACAAAAATTATATTTTAGATATTTTCCATACACTTACATTGAATTTAATGACTAAACATAATTTTTTTCGTCTATTTTATTTAACAAAAATAGGCAAATGATTTAGATTGAAAATAAATCAAAAGTTTAAAGTTTAGATTGATAAAATTAAAATTTTAGAATTTATTTGTTACATGGTTCAAACCCTAGGTTTTTATTTATTTATTATTTTTTTTGTAATTTTCCCAATAGAAGTTTATACAAATTTATATATAGAATGATACAACTTCTTTTTGTTATTTTATTTTCAATCAAAATACAATTTATCATTGTCTTCATAATTTCAAAAGCATCATTGACACTTCATTATAAATAATTTTTTTATGTATAAATTTTTGGTTTGTAAACAATTTTTCTTTTATATAATTTTTTTTAAATAATATTGAGTAATGTTTGGTTTATTGGAATAAATGCGAGATGTAATATAATAATTATTAGGGAAAAGTATAAATAAAAAAAATTCAAAGGTTTGACTCTTATAATAAATTAAACTTTAAAATTTTAATTTTGTCAATTTAAATTCTAATCTTTTTATTTATTTATAATATAAACTATCTATCTATTTTCATGATGTAAAATTGATGAAAATAATATTATTTTAATTATTAAACTTAATAAATATAGCGATCCCGGTTCTTCCTCCTTTGGTTGTTGTATCCGGACTTGGTTTCATAGATGTCGGTTGTTGTTTATGTCTTGTTTCCATCCTTCAATACCTTGTATTTGAGTTATAGGATGTGTTGGGCAGGTTTGTTACAGGTTGGGTGTGTTTTGAAACAAATTGTGTCACACCCCACTTTTTAATACTCGAAGTATTACCAAATTCGTTAACTTAATTCCATTTCAGAGATAATCATGCGGAAATAAACTCAATGTCCAACTAGTGGAAATGAACAACCATCCTCTCAATCGTATGCGAATTAAATACAACATGAGCCAATCAAATAAATTGCCCTTGGGCTTACATCATTAATGAATCAAGAAGGGTGTAACCCTTTTACATATATGGCACTCAGCCAACACAAAGAGGCCCTGTGGCCAACAAGTAGGTCCAAGTCTTGTAGCTCAACCAGCTTAATACCTGAAAAGATTCAACAACGTGGGATGAACATATAGTCCAGTAGGGATCTCAACATGATCCTCAACAATAACAACATACAGATAGCTATGATCATGAATGAACAATCTCATACTAGAGTAGTAATATGGCAGTTTATTCAAAATATACGTAAATATGATATTTTCTCGAAAATAGCCATTTCAATCAACGCTATAAGCGGTTCATCTTTCTTTCCTTACCATTACCCCATGTACTCAATCTTTCGTCACATTAACAATTTCTTAGGAAACAATTTCAACTAAGCCCATTACTTTCTTCCATTCTCCCATACATACAACAGATGTATCTTTTCAAGACAAATTTTCAAAATACTCGATTTCCTTCACACTTCCCAAAAGACAAAATGGTATTTTGGTTCCTTTCCAACACAAACATACCTATACATGCATGCCTTTAACAAAAGGGAGATAACAAATCATCAACATGTATATAATCAACAAATGAGGCAACTCGGCCCATCAAAACTACAACCAACGCAATCCATAATATACTCAGATACACTGAGACAATAACAATAAAACATTGCTCTACCGGCTATATGCACAGTAAGCCTAGGATACAATTCCCACAACAAACAATAAGCCAAGTTCCTCAGACACAAGCTGAAAGGCAACGGCATCCAGTCCACATTCTCCAGACACAAGCTGGAAGGTAATGGTACCTCATCCAGATTTCTCCAGGCGCGAGCTGGAAGGTAATGGTACCTCTCATTAGAAGCACAGTATATGATACCAAGTGGCCCGATACAACGAATCACAACAAACAAGTGTAATCCATACACAACGACTATCCAGATACAAGAGTAATGTGCTAAAGTAGATGAACACATAGGTGTGTGGAGTACATCCCCTATCTCCTCCCACACACTGGAGTACAACCTCTCTTTCCTCTCTAACAATTATACATATATGATGTATCCTAGCACTTCATTACATAAAATGTTCAGTTGACACGGATGTAATGCATAGCCAACAATTCAACCCAATCATGTCACCCTCCACCGATGACCAAGGACAAAACCTCTAGATGCATGTAGTCAGTACATCTATTAAAAGACTCACTATCGTGCAATCTTAAACCCATCAACAATGCAAGTATGATAAGTAAAGGCAAAAGCCCAAATGTATATATATTCCGTACTCATGATACAATATTTCAATTCCCAAAAACACTTTTCCCATTTCACAAAAACAATACCAATCCCTTCATTTCATTTCCTTCCAAATTAATTATGCAAATTAAGTCATAACCTTAAATTAGGGTTTTTCTCCCTCTTTCTCAACATTGACCAAAAAGGCTCAAACATCAACCACAAACAACAATAACCTCATTTGAGACTCAAAACACATAAGTGTTTGCCCAAAGAACAAAACCCCCCTTTTAATTTATCAAGTCAAATATAAATTAGGGTTTTTCTTTATTTCAACAACAACATGCTATTTTACTCCACAAATAGTTGAAAGAACAACCAATGACAATAAATCCATTTTCAATCAACCAACCCTAGGTTTCCTCATGATTTTCAAACAAACCCAACATGGATAAAGTTTTCATGCAATACAAAACTACCACATGTCTATCTATAGACGAAGCATTGTAAAAGAACAAGGAAATCCCTACCTCAAACGGAGAACCCAAGGAGAAGAAGAGCAAAACTCGAAGTGCTCCAAACTCCAACTTTTTCGGATAGATAGAAAGCCCACGCCAAGCTCTACACTATTTACAAAGGCCAAAGGTGAGAAAAACACTCCTACTAGATCAAACCCTAGAGAGAAGTGAGGATTTTAGAGTGAGGTGCTCTCCAATGGAGTTTCTGAAAAGTAGGAGAGAGAAAGGAAATCAAAAAGTGATCCAAAAAGGTAAAATCTCGATGTGATATACAAACAGGTCCGCTCCCACACTCGAGCGTGGAAACCCCCGCTCGAGCGTCAGACACAGACTCACGCTTGAGCGTTCAAACTCCCGCTCGAGCTCCGGATGTACACTTCCAGAACTTTTACAGACCATGGTCCCCGCTCGAGCGGATGAACAAAAATCAAAGGGTCATGCTCGAGTGTCAAGGCTCCCGCTCGAGCGCTGAAGACTGCAAAGAAAATACTGGGAGATGGATATTTACGCTCGAGCGCCAAAACCCCCGCTCGAGTGTATAAACAACAATGAAGGGCCCGCTCGAGCGTGAAGGCCAAAACCTGGGCATCAACTTTTGGTTCCAAAACACCACCAACCTATTTCAAACCTGCCCAACACAACCCAAGACTCAAATACAAAGAGTAAGGGATGGAAAAGAGAATACGACAACAACACATCCGCAGAATTGAGTCTGGAATTCAACAAAACAAAGAAAGGGAAAACCGGGATCGCTATAAATGGTTGCTGTCCAGATTTTGGTGTCTTCGCTCGAGCAAGACTTTTGTCGCTCGAGCGAGCTCTTTGTTTTAGTTCCTTCGCTCGAGCCAGGGTTCCTTTGCTCGAGCGAGAGTTGGGTGATGTGTCTGGTGGCTCGAGCGAGAAGTCTTGTGCTCGAGCTTGCGTCTGTATTTGGTTCTGGACTTGAGAGTTGCATTTCTTGGCTCGAGTGAGCCTTCCTTCGCTCGAGCAAGCGAGCTGTATATTTTAGGTTTCTTCGCTCGAGCAAGCTTTTCTTCGCTCGAGCGTGCTTCTGGGTTGCAGATCTGAAGCTTCGAATTGTTGGCTCGAGGGAGGCTTTCTACGCTCGAGCGAGGTTTCTTTGTGTCTGGTCGCTCGAGCGACCACTCCTTCGCACGAGCGAGCTTCGAATATATCAGTTGGCAGCAGCGGGATTACACTTCACTTTTTCATCTCCTTTTTTCCTCAAACCCTAGACCAGCTGCATCCTCTCTCTCTACATACCTTCTCTCTAGGGTTTCATCTAGTTCTAGTGGTCTTCTACCCTAGTCCCTTTGGAAGAAAGGTAGAGCTTCACGAGAGCTTCACTTTAATCCGAAAAGTTGTGGATTTGGAGCACTTTGACTTTCACCTCTCTTCTCCTTTGAGCTCCGAAAATTAAGGTAGGGATATCCTACTCCATCTTATGGGTTTTGACATAAATATTAGTCATTTTGATTAGTTGATGTTGTTGGGTAATTTTGGGAAAGTTAGGGTTTGTTTGGTGGTTATTAAAAAAAAAGGGGGGTTTTCAAATGTTAAACTCCATGTGTATGAGAGACTTTGGAAATTGGAATTATTGTTGTCAAATTGATGAAATTGAACCTTAGGGTTGATATTGAGAAAAGGGAAAAATGCCCTAATTATGTTGAATAATTAATTTGGGGAAATGTGAAATTGAGTTGAGAATAATGAAATTGGGAAATTGTGGGAGTAAATGGTATAGTTGGATAATTTAATCACTCACCTATGAAAATATCGATATTTTATCTGCTGATTATCTGTTTAGAGATAACTGCTTGGGGCTATCGGTGGAGGATAGTCTTGATTGTTGTAGACACTGTATGTTGATTAGGGAAAACTGAAACTAATTGAATGTGTTATGTCATTGAATGTGACGGTTGGAATAATATAGCAAATATGTGTATTGATTGATCATTGTATGAGATAAAGTGCTTAAATACATTATATATGTATATTTGATTGGGAGGAGATAGGGGATGTACTCTAGTGTATGCGAGGAGATAGGGGATGTACTCCACATATATATGTGTTCATATACTTTAACACATTGTTTATATAAATATTTGTTTGGGAGGAGATAGGGGATGTACTCCATATGTGTTCATATACTTTAACACATTGTTTATATATATTTGTTTGGGAGGAGATAGAGGATGTACTCCATATGTGTTCATATACTTTAACACATTGTTTATGTATCTTTGTTTGGGAGGAGATAGGAGATGTACTCCATATGTGTTCATACACTCTAACACATTGTTTAAGTACCATTCTTTGCGAGGAGATGGGGAATGTACTCGATAGACAATTAAGTTGGCCAGAGTGTCCGGGGTAAAAGTCCCGCAACCTTATAAATTGAAGTGCAGGAATGAAGTTGTCAATTGAGGTATTAATTACGTGAGATGTAGTCTCATTTCGAATTGAGGGTAACAGAGGTGTTAATAAGTCGAGTGGTAGTCTCACTTAAATTGTATGGGTTAGATAATGAACCATATCTAGGAATTGAATTGGATAAATAAGGGAGGTGGAAGGTAGCATGGGTGTAATTGTTGTTGGGCTATGAGTAGGGTGTGAATTGGTTTACACGTGTTAATCATTTGTCGAATGATAATGTTTTAGTTATTTCTCATAATGGGTTTAGTATATCTCTACTGGGCTTTGGCTCACCCTATTTTGGGACACCATTTTCAGGTACAGGAGACGTGCCAAGTTCTAGAACTTTGCCTCGGAGGTTTTCGGAGTTGAAGACTCTACTTGCTATTTGTTTTGTTGATTACATGTAAATGCAAGCCGAGGGCTTTACCCGTAAAAGAGTTAGAACTCTTCTTTTGTGTAACCAAGTAACAACTTGGAAAGATGTAAGCCCACAGGGCATTCTATTATTTTTGTAAACATTTGTAACTTATATGAAATACTCTTTTGTAATATTAACTCTGATGTATGTATGGAAATGTGATCTATCTGTCATGTATATAGAACTGTTGGGTGTAGGGATTATGTATTATTTTGAAGGCGTTACAATAAAAATAGTATTTTAGATATTTTTTATGCATCTAGATTGAGTTTAATGATTAAAATCTGTTTTACTTAACAAAAATAGACATATGGTTTATATTAAAAATAAATAAAAAATAGAATTTAAATTGACAAAATTAAAATTTTTTATTTTATAAAATGATGTTATATATTTTGTAATAAACTAAATACTATCTTCAATAAAATTAAAAATATTATAGTTGTGAAATTTAAATTTACTATAAAAATTATTATATTTGTGAAATATAAATTTATTACAATAGTATTATGTGCATTTTTTTTTTCTAGTATATATATAAACCAGTGCTCGATGGGTTTAGAAGCCTGCATAACCCAATGTTTTATATTTAAGCTATGTTTGGTTTTAGTTTTTTGGCTAAAAAAAAGTACAAAAGACAAAATTGGCTACATAAAGAAGACAAAATGTCACATCTAAATCATAATCATTACATTTTTTCTCTCATAAAAGTAAAAAAAACCAAAAACAAAAACCAAACGAAACTAAAAAAGCTAGGTTAAAATAGCTAAAAAGCCAAAAAATAGGCTATTTTAGCTCTTTCCAAAAGAATACTTATACTATTATATTAAGTGAGGCTTAAATTTGATCTCTTGAAATTTCTGTCACGTGTAAATTAAATAATAATAAATAAATAAATAAAAAATTTTCTACACCTACACATGTTCACAGCTGTCACGACCCCAACCTGCCCCTACTAGGATGGTGCCATGATGGCCAGTAATCCGAGATTTACCCAAGGCGTCTTTCAAGGATTCACACACAACAGAGTATACATAGGGGGTTACAAATGCGGAAGCAATAACTTAAAGTACAAGTGGTCCATAGAGCTGTGTGTAGATCAAATGAAATGACATACACAATATAGTTTTACAACCAGTCTTTAATAAACAAAATACATGTTACATCCTGATCAAAAGGCTTCTCAAGCCGACATGTGCAAAATACAAGAGATGTAAGCCAAGAAGCATGATTTTCAAGATTGCCGGCGTATATACAACGTTGCCGACATGAATGCAAAACAGAGCCGACATAATCATAAGTCAAGCCGATATAACATGAATCCAAAACAAGCTGACAAATCACATCTAGGCGTCGCCACCGTCCTGCTCATCACCTACATATATATATAGAGAGGGTGAGCTTGGATACTCAGTGAATGGTACAAGTAATAAAGGTTTGCATGAACAATAGCCGAAGTCCTTTCAAAACATGACAAGTCAAAACTTTACAAATCAAGGGATGAACTATATTCATCTATCGAAGTCTTACAAGCTTCAAGGGATGCTTATTAGCGTCGGCAAAGTGCAAAACGATAGTATTCCGAACAAACAAAACCACGCGGTAAACCGTCAGTGGCAAAACAAGGGAATAACCGATCCGTAATCGATTAGTCAAGGGTGCTGCGAAAGTTTAGAGTCCTCCAGCACGAGGGACTTGTGTTACTTAGGCCCGTAGCCCTTTTTAACAAACTTGTGTTACTTAGGCCCGTAGCCCTTTTTAACAAAATGGTGCTGTGAAAGTTTAGAGTTCTCCAGCACGAGGGACTTGTGTTACTTAGGCCCGTAGCCCTTTTTAACAAAATGGTGCTGCGAAAGTTTAGAGTCCTCCAGCACGAGGGACTTGTGTTACTTAGGCCCGTAGCCCTTTTTAACAAAATGGTGCTGCGAAAGTTTAGAGTCCTCCAGCACGAGGGACTTTCCAAGAGGGTCGTCAAAACAAGGCTTACACTTGATATACAAAACAAGGATATTCGTTCATGCTCAAACAGATATTTTTATCAAACAAAACAAAGCAAGCTTTATCAAAACTTATAACATAGCTTTATTAAAAATACCACTCACCTAGCTCCTCAGGTGTAGGCTCAAAGCAAAGATCAAAGTCCTACAATCACATGGCAAATCACATTCTCAAAACAAGCTTTACGTGCATGCAAATGATCTCGGCATTCTCACCAGATCCAAGTTAATAACAAAGCAAAACATGCTGGGAGTTTAAACACTGCTTTTCAGTTCATGTAAATACGCTGGGTACCAACCAGGTCTTGGCCGAGGTCCCACACCTTCTCGCTGAGGTGTGAACCCGATGGCCACATTCAAAAGCGAAGTCGGGGAAAAACCTGGGTTTCTCCCTCGAAGGACATGAAGAACATCAAGAATATGCATGCTTAAAACACAACTTGTTATTCAGAATCAAAGATTTCATGCTATGAGTTCGAAAACATGGACCTGGGTGCCCATACAAGAAGATCATGTAAAAACAAACACAAAAACATGGTTCTTGTTACCAACTTTCGGATCAAAACAAGACTTTCTTTTAAGAACACATGAACACTACTTTCTCTTTCTAAAACCAACTTTAAATCAATGCATGGCGTGCAAAACAGATTCGATCATGCAATGCAGCTAGATGATCAATAAGAACAACAAGCGTAGGTTAAGATTCTAACCTCAAAGCCCGAATCTAACAGTTCAACCTCCAAAGATCAAGCTCGAAAATCAAATTCTCTCTCTAAGAACTCTTCTTTCTTCTTCTAGAGCTTCTCTCTCTAAAGGCAAAGATTTAAGACAAAATGATTTGTTTCTAGGTCTGTCGGCTGTCTTAACACTTAGCTCGGACACGTGGCACTACCGGGTTGGTTCAACTCAAAAAGGTGACTGATTGACAAGACAAGACTATGACAAAGCGTATGCAACAAGCTAAGGCGAAGGCACTCCGGCAAGTGATGATCTCGGCTAAGGACAAAACTTCGGCAAGTAGGGTGACAAAGACATCGGCTTGGAAGGACAACTCTTGACTAAGCTGTGCCACACCTTGGCCTAGATGTGCCACACCTCGGTCTAAGTCATACCACTCCAGGAACAAAATCACTTAAGTGTAAGGATAACATCTCGGCCCAGACGATACACTTCTCGGCCATGGTGATGCACACCTCGGCCTAGATAATGACATCTCGGCCAATATGCCGGGGTGTACACGGAGGTCAACCACAGGGTTCCAAGGTAGTTCGAGATGCAAAGGTTCAAAGGTGAACTAGGCTAAGATGACCTCGGCTACACACTAAGCAAGGAACAAAATCATGCAAGCAACACTTAAGCAAAACAAGACAAAACAAGATTTGCAGTTGTAACATAACAAGACAAGATCATACATGAATGTATGCAAGCATGACTAAGTCAAAGTGAGGGTCGTTACAACAGCAGTTTAGCTACCATAATAGTTTCAAATTTAAAAAATTAAATTTACAGAATTACTTTCAAATTTAAATAATAATATGTTACATTGTTTTGCTATGATTAATGGTCTTCACTTAAGGCTAATGAATAACCTGACAGTAGAACATCATTATTTTTTAGTTAATTACGTATTTGTTCCTTTTGCATTAACAATATTACATTTATATGTTGGTAGGGCTTTTTGTAATTTTGTTTTTTTTGAAGTTTTTTTTTAATATACAATTTTGATAGCTTTAATTAGAGTCCTGCTATTAGCACCTGCCTCTTTATTTTGGACCCCCATTTTTTTGAATCCCATCCAACAAAATGAATCTCATCTCTTTTCTCTTTGAACCCCCACCTTAATACCAACTATACCTCTCGTCTTTTTTATCCCAACAATTTTTCTACAATTTTTCTACCACCGGCAGTCCCATCCCTATTTTTAATTATTTCAAAATCCATCTTGAATCAATTTATGTCTAGATCATTTAAACAATATTAGAAAGAGGATGAGATTTCTTACCTATAATCTTCAATTTGGTAAATCCCTTCACAAATTATTGAGTTTCCTCTCTTCCTTTCACTTTTCCTAGCTTATCCCCTTGGCCTTCAAAATTTCTAGAAACACAGTTGAACTCTCTCTCTCTCTCTCGGTTCTCTCTTTATTTCCCTCCAAACAAAAGAGTTGATTCAATGAGTTTCCTTCTCTTTCGAGTAAAAGAGATACGCACTCACACCCTCTCTTGTTGACACCTCATGCACACGTACACACTTTTCAGCCTCCAACACAACACTCAGATAAACACACACCCAGAGACTTTCTCAGCACACCCACACCCACACCCACACCCACACTCACACTCAAATTCTAGACCACTGTATAATTTGATTTATGATTAAGATTAATTTAATTAAGCAACACACAGTCTTAATAAATTTTGATTAACACATAATTAAATTAATCATAACTAATCACAAATCCCATTTAATTTAATTAGTCTAATTTGACTCTTATTAGAGCCCAATTAATTATATTTAAATTTATCATCAGATTTTTAATAAAATTTTCAAAAGGTTCCAAATATCAAATTAAACTTATTTCCATCTTCAATTTTGGTTTTTTAGATCATTAAGGCCTCCAATTTCAGATCAAACTCAAAATCTCGGTTGTTAAATTACATATTCAATTGAAATCCTCATAAATAAAGTTAATTCGTAATAATCTTAAGTCTCAATCTTCATAACTTAATTAACTCCAATTCGGACCCACTTAATAAAATCTCAATTTTACTAAACTGTATCGAATAGTTAATTAAATTTCCATATGGTCTGATACTGGAAATTAAAATAATTCAATTCACCAATTATACTCTCTTGAGCCATTTAGGAAATCACGTTTTCTGTTGATCCACCAAATTTCATGCGATTTTGAGCCCAATCCATTTTTGGCATTTGTATTGCCTGTTCGTTTGATCCGAGAATTGTATGGCCATGCATGCTACATCATCATGGATCCTTCTTAAAATCACGTTTTCTATTGACTCACCAAATTTCGTGCAATTCCGAGACCGACCTGTTTTTGGCTTTTGCATTGCTGATCCATTTGATCCAAGAATTGTATGGCCATGCATACTACATCATCATGGATCCGTTTTAAAATCACATTTTTTATCGACCCACCAAATTTCATGTGATTCCGAGCCGGCCAGTTTTTGGCTTTTGCATTGGTTGTCTATTTGATCTGAGAATTGTATGGCCATGCATGCTATATCATTATGGATCCTTCGTAAAATCACATTTTCAATTGACCCACCAAATTTCACGTGATTTCGAGCCCGACTCGTTTTTGGCTTTTGCATTGCTTGTCCGTTTGATCCAAGAATTGTATGGCCATGCATTCTATATCATCATGGATCTGTCGTAAAATCACGTTTTCTATTGACCCACCAAATTTCACGTGATTCTGAACCCGGCCCATTTTCAGATCTAGTTTATGTTTAACATTTCATCTTCAACACTTCCACATTCACCAATTTTATTAGCTTCTTCACCTTCGCAAACGACATACTATTATTATCCACTCTTCCTCCTCTGACCACATCACCACCACCACTTTCGCCACCTCCATTGGCATCCCAACACAATGCCCTCAGCCCTAATGACAACTTTGGCTTGTACTGAATCGCCAACGATAGACTCTGTTTCAGAAAAATACACAACGATCTCCATGTCATATCTCTCTTTCTCTCTAACACGACCAAATTTTTTTTCTGTCTTTATCTATATATATCTATATATATCTATCATCTGCTGTTCCATAATGTTAATAATGGTAGTAATTGATTTGAACGCGAATGCCTTGGATCTCGAAGACTAGTGGGTGACAGAGAGAGAGAGAGAGAGAGAGAGAGAGAGAGTGTGTGTGTGTGGAGATGGTGGTGAAAAGGTTGGTGGATTAGGGTTAGAAAAATTAGGGTTAGCGTTAGGATTTGAGAAATTAGGGTTAGAATGTTAGGGATGAGGGTAAAAATGTAATTTTATATTTGGATAAAATTAGAATTAAAAAAATAAAAGAGATGGGGGTCCAAAGAAGAAGGGAAATTTTATTTCCACACACTACTTCCTCTTTTTTCACATCTTTTCTCAATACACACACTAAATAAATTTAATTTATCAACTTTCACTCAATACACATCCTACCACACCAAAAATACCCTTACCATCTTCATCCTCCAAACCCTAACCCTAGCAAGCCCCACTGTTGCCGCTGGCGGCAACACCTGTTTCCCTCCCTTTCACTTCCAGTTGTTACCCCCACCCCTCCTTCCACCCGCCAGCGCCACTTCTGCGACCTCCATCGCCGAAATCAATTCTGATTTCCTCTCTCTCTTAATCGCGAAGTAGGGCTGTTACTGGTGCCACCATCGCGACCTCAACCCTCTCTCCTTGAGATCGATCCCTCTCTCTCTTTCTCTCTCTTACAGCCGCGAAGGGGGCAGAAAGTGGAGGCGACAGCGATTTTCTTGGCAGCGGGGAGAAACGAAGGCAATGGAAGATCGTGGTGGTAGGCAATGAGGGCAGAAGGAGATCGTAGTGGTGCGCCAATCTTTTTCTTAGGCAAAGGGGGGGGTCGCAGTGGTGGGGAAGAGGCAACGGGAAGAGTAGAGGAGGGGAGAGACGGCAACAATGATAGTGATGGTGGAAACTGATGGTTTGAGAGAGTTAGAGTTAGGCTTTTGGGAAAGGGATATTTTGGTAATTTAATTTTAAGACAAAAATGTAATAAAAAAATATTAAGTATGGAAAGAGAGGAAGTAGTGTGTGAAAACAGAATTACCCAAAGAAGAAAGATAAATGCTAATAGCAGCACTCTTTAATTATTCAAATTTGCTACTATAACCCTATAGTTATATGTTGTTGCTTTGTGCATTATGTGGTGGTATTCATAACTTGTGGTGATATTAAAAAAATAGTTACATATTTTGGTTTAAAACATATTTGAGATTTATAATTTAAGTATTACAATTTACTCATATTGATATGGTAATGTAGTTGGGTCATACATAATTGAGTTTGTAACTAATTAAAAATTAATTCATATTTACCACATCATTGTGAGACCTAAATTATGAGTCTTAATTTTTTTCTCAAATCATCTGATCTTAAGAGTAATTCTAATGATGAAAGTTAAAATAATTTTGTCAAAACAAACAATTAGGATCTAATTATAGGGTTACACATATCCGAATAAGTTCATTTTTTAAAATAAATAATATGCTCCACGAACCTTATAATATAAACAATTCAATTTGTTTAATCTTCTCTTCATTTACTTCTCGAAAGCAATTTTTTTTATAATAATAATTTTAAATAATATTTAATTAATTGAAATGAAGGCTAAATACCATTGAATTGAATTGAAACACATTTTTTTTTTTTTACTTCTATCAAAAAATCAAATTAAAAGAAAAAGAACTGTGCAAGTTGCGGGTGATTCTATTTGCACCAAAATAGTAACTCAGTATGTCCAATTCAAATTTTGAAATTTGAATTCCTATTATATGCGAATGTAAATTTACTAATAAGAATAATATACATTAAACCCTAAAAAGAAATATATATATATATATATTTTTTCATGATACACCCTAATTATTTATACATATTCTTCATATTCAATTCTCTTCATCTTTTTTTTTCTCTTAAAGTTCAATTATTTTCTTTTTATCTTTTTCTTCACTCCTGAATTTTAATCCATCCCACCAAAATTCACAATTATCATCAAAGCCATTATTTCTTATTGTGTTGTTACATGCAAATAAAAAAAAAATTGAATAAAATCAAATAATGATTTTGTTTTCCAAGCAGAGACCCAGAACGAGAAAATGAAAGCGAAAAATAAAATAAAAAATCACAGATCAATACTTTCACTTCTTTATCTAGATATGGCAACAAACAAACAGACGAATAGAAAAAAGGCAAACAAAATGTAAACCCACAAAGACTCAATAAATATGCTATAAATCAACCATTACGACCACATTTAGGGTTTGCTCAGACCTTGATTAGAGCACAGAGAAAAAAAAATAGAAAGCTAAAAATGAAGAAACAAACAGGCTCTTAGTTTCTTGGCCACACTACCTCTTTTCTCTCTCTTCCATGCAAGGCATGCTTGAAGTGATTTTTTTTTTTATTTTTTTTTTATTTTTAAAGAGAAATGCTAAGTGCACCAAACCCTCTGCAAACCTAGCATTGTAATATTTGACATTTTTCAAGATAATATACAAACTCATGCAAGAGATACCTCATTCAAAAACAAACAAAAATTTTTTTTTTTAATAGAGAAATGCTAAGTGGACCAAACCCTCTGCAAACTTAGCATTGCTCTTTTTGGTAAGGTCGATCCATGGATGAAGATAGAAAAGTAGATTTCTAATCGTAACTAAATATTCAATTTTAAATTTGTAGAGAAGAAATTGCAGAAAATTTTCACTACTCGTGTAACGCCCTCAAAATAATGACATTAATCCCAACAATATAGACATGCTATGATATATAAAAGATCCACATCTTTCCATTCATCAGAGTTGTATTACAAAAAGTATTACATGTTAACAACAAAAGCAAATGCCCTAAGGGCTTACAGCTTTCCAAGTTAACACTTGGTTGCACAAAAGTAGAGTGCTAACTCATTTACACCTTAAGCCCTTGGCTTGAATTTACATGTAATACAACAAAAGGAAAGACAACCAAAAAGTCTGTCCGCCACGAGCCTCCCAAGCTAAGTCCTTGGAGGTGGCATGCTACCTGTACCTGAAAATGATGTTCCCATATAGGGTGAGCCACAGCCCAGTAGAAATATACTAAACCAGTTATGAATAATGACTAAAAGATTAACAGTTGATAGATGGTCAACACTTTTACATTCTTTCATAACATAACACAATTCCAAGACACTTAAGTCTATATTTCCTTTCGTTTCCATTTCCATTCCTTTTTACTTGCCATTTCAAAACCTTGGCTCAGAACCTGGCCAAACATCTCACATGAAACAAACATTGATGCCAACACTTTTCACTTCAACAATGATAAACATAACAGTTATATCAATACTTCCAAAGACAAGCATATACGCTCTGTCAATACATTTCTAGATAAGCATACACGCTCTATCTACGGAGTTCATCCCCTATCTCCTCCCAACAACATCCGGTTTAGAGGTCCATCCCCTATCTTCCCCTAAACCGTGGAGTACATCCCCTATCTTCTCCAACACAACACAATGCATATAAACAACAATTATATACATCACAAATCAATACAATTAATTAACCAAATTAATTAATCAATGTAATTAGGACATTCTCCATAATTAACATCACAACCCTTAGGTTCCAATTTCATTAATGTTTCAACATTAATTCCATGTTTCTATACCAAACATGCTTCTAGGTTTATTATAGACAAAACCCCAACTTTTGTAAAATTACACAATGGCCCAAAGTTTCCCAAAATTACACAACAACTTCCAACATATCAAAATGCTAAAATTTAAAGACAAGACTCATAAAGAGGAGTAGGATATCCCTACCTCAAAAGATGAGCTCCAAAGGAGAAGGACCCAAAACCAAAATGCTCCAAACACCAAACTATTCGGATCAAAATGACGCCCTCGACGATCAACACCCTTTTTGTGAAGACCAAAGGTGAACAACACACCCTAGCTAGATCAACACTTAGAGAGAAGTTATGGTTTTTGAGTGAGAAGCTCTGAAAATGGCGTTTTGGTAAAGTAGGAGAAAGAAGATAAGTCAAAAAGTGATTTAAAATGCCCAGTCCCACTCAGTTATACGACAGGTCCGCTCGAGCGTAAGACACTCCGCTCGAGCGTAAAGACACATAAAACAGGTTCCGCTCGAGCGCAACATTGTCCGCTCGAGTGCCAAGACACAGACACAAAGTTCGTCCGCTCGAGCGCAGATCCCAGCCCGCTCGAGCGCAGGTCTCCCCCTCCCAGAACTCTCGCCAAAAACACACTGTCCGCTCGAGCGCAACTTCCCCGCTCGAGCGCAACCCACTCGAGCTCACCACCTATGCTCGAGCGTAGAAACTACACCTGCAGAAGTTTTGCAGGTACACAAGAAACTGGATGGATGCATTCTCCGCTCGAGCGCCAAAACCTCCGCTCGAGCGTACAAGCAACAACAACCTCTCCACTCGAGCGCCAACATCTCCGCTCGAGCGGACCAGCCAAAACCTGGGCGACTAGACTTGGTTCCTAAGCTCAACCAACCTGTAACAAACCTGCCCAACACATCCTATAACTCAAATACAAAGCAAGAAAGGATGTAAACAAGACAATTCTCAACTACCAACATCCACGGACACATGTCCGGATCACTATACAACAAGGGGTAAACCCGGGACCGCTATAACTCTTGGCATATGATGCTTGCAAACAAAATTGTCAGACCTAATACTAGATTGGTCCACCATATTGTCAAGTTTTCATTTCTCATTGAATTTAGATGCCATTTCAATAATCTTTGGATTTAGATTATGGTGTTTGAATGATATGTGTGTCAAACATTTCTTTCTATGATGCAAGTCTGTTTAGTTGCATACCTTAAAATCTATACTTCTAGTTTAGGGTTATAATTCCTTGCTCTTGAATGATACTACATATACAAAATTAAATTATAAAAAAATGGGTAAATTATGCAAATAGTCCCTGTAGTTTACATGATGTGTCCATTTGGTCCCTGTAGTTTTTGCTCGATTTTGCCCCTTAATTTAACAGATTGTGTCATTTTAATCGAATAAATAACGGTTGTTAAGTTAATTTAATGAAAGGTCAAACAATGTGCCAATTTGGTCCCCGTACTTTACACGATATGTCAATTTGGTCCCTGTAGTTTCAATTTTCTCGATTTTGACAGGGACTAAATTGACACATTGTAGAAAATACAAGGAACAAATTGACACATTGTTTGACCTTCCGTTAAATTAACTTAACAATTGTTATTTATTGGACTAAAATGACACAATCTATTAAATTAAGGGGCAAAATCGAGCAAATCGAAATTACAGGGACCAAATTGACATATCGTGTAAACTGCAGGGACTATTTGCATAACTTTCCCTAAAAAATATTTAAAATGCATGTATCAGTAGGGTTAAGACCTACCTCTAACAAAAATAATGAGAATATTTGTAGAGAATTATGACGTGTGCATTCTTGATATGTGATTTAACTATGCAACAATGCTAGAAACATCTAAATTTTTAATCTTTAACTGTGTGTATATGTTTGGCTTAGGTTGAGGCCTTTGGTGGCAACATGTATAGTAGTTTAATCATCCTAGCTAGTGTACACTGCGTTTAATTTTTGGATTAAAGTTACTAAATTTTTTGAACAATTATGTTTTTAAACAAGAAAGAAGTCCATTCATCCTCATTACATATTGGTTGTGTTTGTTTGGAGAGATTAATGCATGGGATTGGATTATGTATCTTGTTCAACTTTGAATTTCATGTTTATATATATGAAAGTGGACCTATAGATTGACAAAATACTATTGAGTCTCATAAGAGGGGTAGGTTACAGAATGGGAGGAGTAAGGAGGTCTAGATTAGGGGTCAAAGTACAAAAAATCCTCAAACTATGATCATTATATTATACCATATAGTCCACTAATAGTATTTTCAAACAAACATGAGATTAGATAAGATTTTATTAATCTTCCATCTAATCCAAAGACAATTCAGACGTTACATTTTTTTTTTTGATCAATAAAAAAAGAACCTTTATTAATAATAAAATCATACATCAGATGAGATTACATCAAATAAAGGGGGGGAAGAGCAGAAAGCATCATAGCAAACTATCTCAATCCCAACAAGGTTGGCACTAAGAAGAGAGCCCAATCATTTGCAAGCTCAACTACAAAAGTTTGGTGAGAGACCAAACCCCACCGGAGGAAAAAAAAACGTTACATAGAATACATAATTGTAAAAGGACTTATAATCCCAAGACAATTTAAACGTTACATAGAAAATACAAATTGTTCATCTTCATAAAATAATATGCACCCTTAAAGAAAGTGAATCTTTTTTGTAATAGAAGTTTTGATTTTTTTTGGATAAAAATAATGAATGACGAAATTAGAATAGGTATGAATAACGAAATTATATTTTTTTTAAATAAAAATTATATTTTTTTGTGGTGAATTAAAAATTTTATTTTTTATACAAAGTACATAGTATATATATATATTTGAAATGCTTTTGTATATGATAATAATCAAAGCTCCCAAAAGTATTCATGAGTGGTCTCCATGAGCAACGGGTCACCAAAGGAAAATATCTAGAATTTGTTGGCTATGATTGACAGACAAGTGAGTTTTTAGAAATAGATTATGTATTTTTTTTTAGGATTTTTTATTGATAAATTTCATTTAGATGTGTTCTATCCCAATAAATCTACAAAGGAAAATTATAACCTAATTAGTCCCATGTGTTTATACTTTTATTCCATAAGGTCCTTTTTTCTTGATTTATATTTTTTGTTGGACTATTATACCATCATGTCTATATGTTGATATATATTATATACAAAAATAACATACATGTTTCTCTCTATTTTTGTTGTGCCAGGGTTTTGTTCCTATAGGAGAGAAGACGACGATAGAGAGTTCATGGTAGTGTTTTGTTGTGGTAGGGTTTCATTCATGTAGGAGAGAAGATGATGATTTAGAGTTTGTGCTCTGTTTTTTTTTTTTCCCTTTCTGCCATAGTTATGATTTCAACTGAAATCAAAGGAAGAGAAGAGGATTTGAATCGAAGGAACAGAGGTAATGGCTTACAAACTTGTTCAGTAAATTGATTGAAACCCACATTCGACTGGATTGAATCAAAGGGAAAGAGGAGATGAATTTGAATCGCAACTATTTTGGTATCCAATCTATATTGTTACATACTTATTCTTCGAAGGTGGGTTTGATTTGATTTGGATTGGTGGAATGGTGAAATTACGTGGGTTGTTAATGATAGTGATATAATGAAGATGAAGATGTGGGTGATAATCTTTTGTTTTTAGAGAGATTAAGGTTTTTTTTTTTGGATTTATAGTTCTATTCCTGTCATTATTTTTGGTTTTTCTATCAAATAGTGTGAATGGTTACATTTCATATTGTTTGGAAGTTTAAGAAATGAGTGTTGGAATTGCGAAGAGTCAGGTCTCTGATACAACAATGGGGCTTTCTTGTAAAGAGATGGGGTGTGTTTGGTTTGATTTGGATTGCTATAATGATAGAATTGTAGGAAGTGTTAATAATAGTGATAATAATGAAGATGAAGATGAAAATTATGAAGATACAGAGGAGGATGTGTGTGATGATTTTTTATTTTTTGAGAGATTGAAATTTTTGAATTTATGATTTTGTTATTGTCATTGATTTTGATTTTTTGTTATTGGATTTCAATGTAGCAATGATTTTTTGAGATTAGTAATGTCTCTGATATGAAAATGATGTAAATGTTCATATTATTAATCAGTGTTAATATTCACATTAATTTGAATTGAAAATTTGTCATTGTGTTATCAATTGGTGTTAATATTATTCACACACCAATATAATATTGAACGGTGAATATGTTTTCACTGTGTTCATTACCACTGTGACAAGGTGATGTTAAGGTTCACGTCAGAATTGCATCAACTTACACTGTCACGTCCCGTATTTTATTATTCGGATAACCTTACCAATATTCATTAATTAAGTCCATTTACAAATAACATTTCATCATTGGATGAAATGATGAATAATTAAATATACATATTCCCTCTCGTTATACAACAATGACATTTACATACAAATAAAAGAAATGTCCTGAGGCTTACAATAAAAGAGAGGACACTACTCTTTACAAAAAGATAGCACTCAGCCAAACAACAAATGAAGTAGTACAATCCATCTCTACATTACACTTATGAAATGGTAAAACCCATTGTTTGATCTTCAAATCCTAAAAGCATTCCCTGTACACATGTACAGGCAGAGGGTGAGCAAAACTCACTGAGCAATCTCATATTAAAACATTAAAAGATATGCGAGTACAAAAATACTCATACATTTTCGTGAAATCATATCATGTCATAATCAGAAGGTTTTATCACATAATCTCTTAAATCCATTTTATTTTATTAACCACAACCAGTTAACTTAAATAAATAAACATGCTTCAATAGTAACATGACATCCTTTTTAATCCATTCAATTATCTCATTATCAAATGAATCAAATAATTAAAAAATTCATCAAATCCATTTTATACAGTCTTATGAGATGAATGCATATGCCATGCTATGTCATTTTTGAAGATAAATCACATTTTCATCATTTGAAAACCATTATGCTCAATGATGTCATGCAATTTTAATTGTTCAAAACTTAATAATTTATTTCAAGGGCGGTAAATACAACTCTGGTAATTCCTAGGTCAGTGTCTGCAAGTAGACTATACAAGTACTACCAATTTGTCATTTTTACCAGTCTCAACCGGAAGGCTCGACACCTATCATCTACACCACCTATCAATCACTAGGCTAGTGTCTGCAAGTAGACTATACAAGTACTACCAATTTGTCATTTTTACCGGTCACAACCGGAAGGCTCGACACCTATCATCTACACTACTTGTCAAGACTTACCACCGTATTTATCCCAAAACCATTTCATGAAAACTTTTCTCAACATTCTTTTCTCAATGCAAAGTTTTCAAATCAACTTTCAAAGTTCTTCATTTTCAATGAATTGATATGCCAATGTATCAACAAATGCAATGCGACATTTTATCCATTTTCCATTATTCCACACAATATTTCCATTGTGATCAAAACTTTCATTTCTCCTTTCAATACAATTTCACAAGATGAATAAATACATTTATTTCAATTCATCAAGGGATAATATAATTCTCACATTTCAAACATTTCCAAAACCTCAACAATTATCTTATTCCATGGAAAACCATCATTTTCATGAAATAACTAAACAATTTTCAAACATCATTTTTTTGGCATACAAAATAAATATAACAACATATTCCAAAGATTTTTAACATCTTTCTTAAAAATCCCCAATTTTTAGGTTTTCTTATCAAAACTATTCATCTTCAAATATTTGAGAAGATCTCACCAAAACATCTTTCTTTCGTCAACATAGTTCAAAAATATAAATTTCTATTTTTAGAAGGAAAAAGAAAGTAAACCCACTTTCAAAATCATTCACCTTCTTGAATCAACAATCCATTTTTCAAAACAAATCAAAGGATGATTTCTAAAATCATTTAGATCTTGCAAATATATATATATAACTCAAAGAAAATCCCTACTTATTAAATATTACCATTTCCATCCTACTATGTCAAAAGTTATCGTATAATCTTAATAACACACTTTTAACCATAACGAATATAACCTTTTAACCAAAACTAATTTAATCCACTAAATTAGTAAGTTTATTATATTCAAAAATTTTTAAACAAATAATACCAAACCTAACTTCACATGGAGATCACGTAATCTATCATCATAAATAAATCGCTATAAACCATATACTGTTGTGCCATAGTAAATTTGTGGGCCCACTTAAAATATATATTGATATCAAAAATTCGGCCCACGGTTTGGCAACACAAATAACCCAAATATATATATATATATATGGGTCCTGCTTAAGTGTGCAACCCCCTTAAGGTTGCACACCATATGCAACCCAATTGTTAGCCGTTAGATTACAATAATTGATCAAGACCATTGAATTGTTTAATCATGAAAAAGTTAAAACCGGGGCAACCGGTTAATGCTTGTATTTGCATGATTGCATCCCACTCACTCTCTGTATTTCGTCTTTATCTCTCTCTGTTCTCCTCTCTGTGTAAGGTTGAGTCAGTTTAACTGTTGATTTCCATTAACAGGGAGAAGCCCCTGTTGGGTTTGTTCCATTGACGAAGCTCTGTAGGGAACAGTATAACGGGCGATTTCCAACAACAACGTAACTACAAGGCTGTGTTGGTTCCATTGCTGAAGTGAAGCCCTTCTCTCGAACTAGATATGAGGTATGGAGCGGTCTCCCTCTCTCCTTCTCCCTCTCTGTCTCTCTGGCCTGTTCACTTCAGCTATTTTCCCTCAACTAAACCCCCATCCTAACTTCAACCGCTCTAAGCTTCGCTCCAACGGAAACCCCTCCATTGGCAACTAACCTTTCTCTTTCTCTTTCTCAAGCGAGTGTTTGTGTTTACACAAACAACTAAACCGTCTGAAAATGTCATGTTTGTGTTTGTGTTAAAAATTTTCGGTCATCAAGTAATTGTTTGTAGTAATGTCATGTGCAGTATGGCCCCAGCGGAAGTTAAAAGGGAAGGTGATGATTATGACATTCCAAATGAAGCAGATGACATTCGTTTGATGAATGAAAGTCGGGCAGAACCTGATCATGGCTGCGAAGCTGGTCCGAGCAATGAAGAAGCAACCAACATGAACGTTGAAGATGGCGGAGCCGATGTGAAAAAAGAAATGGTTGACAATGCTCATCGCAATGACATGGTTGGTGATGTTGAACGTGCTATTCTGGAACAGAAATTTGATTCGGTCGAAGATGGAGAAGATTTCTACAATGCATATGCTAAAGCCAAGGGATTTAGTATACGAAAATCCAGATTTAACACAAATAAAGAGGGAAAGGTCGTTAGTAGGCTGTGGTTGTGTTCAAGGGAAGGTCAGAGATTACCAAAATACTTGGACCGTGTTGCTGAGAAGAGTAGAGCTCCCAAGGCACTAACAAGAGTAGGTTGCAAAGCCCAATTTCGCATACGGTACGATGCGGATGCTGGTGAAGGGGGAAAGTATGTTGTGACTCACTTCGTCGCAGACCACAATCATGAATTGGTGGAACAACACTGTGTGATGTATCTGAGGTCAAATCGCAGTTTAAACAGCGCTAACAAAGCTCAAGCAATGGCTATGTGCAACGTTGGTGTGAAGACTAGCCAAATTATGGACTATATGGTTAATCAATCCGGGTCTTATGAGAATGTTGGTTTCATCCGTACGGATCTGCACAACCATATTCAAGCCGAACGTAGAGCAGAAGTTGAGGATGGTGATGCGCAGGGTGCGCTGGTTTACCTATGTGCAAAACTTGATGTTGATGCACGTTTTTTTACAAGTATGATGTGTGTAACGATAACAAGTTACAAAATCTGTTCTGGGTAGATTCCAAATCGTGGGCCGACTACGCAAAGTTTGGTGATGTGTTGATATTTGACTCAACTTACAGAACCAATGCATACAAGAAACCTTTTGTCATGTTGGCTGGTGTGACTAGCCACTTTAGGACCACGATATTTGCATGTGTTTTGCTAGCTAATGAGACAATTGAGACATACACATGGGTTTTGGAAACATTTATGGAGGCGATGGGCAATAAAGCACCTGTGTCCGTACTGACAGATGGGGATAAGGCGATGCGAGAGGCAATCAGAAGAGTATTTCCAGACGCAAGACATCGATTATGTAATTGGCATCTTGGGAAAAATGCTGTTTCAAATGTTCACATAAGTGGCTTTGCACATGGTTTCAAGCAGTGCATGGACATGTAAACGAATGAGACAAAGTTTGAGCATGGCTGGACGACAATGGTCGAAAATTTTGGACTTCAAACCAACAGTTGGGTGTTAGAGACATATGAGAAGCGTCATATGTGGGCTAAGGCATATATGCGTGGACATTTCTTTGCTGGGATGAAGAGCACTCAGCGCTCGGAGTGTATGAATGCTTATTTCAATTCCTTCCTCCAACACAAATTGAAGCTATATGAATTTGTTAGGCACTATGATCAGGCTCTTGCAAGGATAAGGTATAACAAGGCTGGAGATGATGCTGAAACAAATAACACTTTTCCGGTATTGATTACTCCATTGCGAGATATAGAGAGACATGGAGCTGAGCTATTCACCCGAAATATATTTAGAATGTTCCGTGATGAAATCTTAGAAGAGGAGAAGTTGAATGTCAAGGACGTGTTCCCTTTGCCGGATGGTCAAAAATGCTACTATATTCATAAGTACAAAGTGAAGGACAGATCATGGATAGTAACACACAATCCAGTGGATGCTGCAATGAGATGTTCTTGGATGAAGTTTGAGTCGTTGGGGCTACCTTGCTGCCACATGATATGTGTTATGAAAGCCAAAAATTTAACGCAAATTCCCCCAACTTGTGTGCTGCATAGATGGACAAGGGCTACAAGCAAGGATGGCCAGCAATGGCCTCAACCCTCAATTGATAGCACTACAACACAGACGGTCCGGTATGAGATATTGAGTTCTTCCTACAACGAAATGTGTTTCTATGCCTCACAATCAACGGAAGGTTTCAAAGAGGCTAGGGATGCATGTCTTCCAATGACGAGCCGGATGACGGAGTCATATGAGAGGAATTTGAACGGTGGGAATGGAGACAAAGGGAAACATTCATACCCTCGACAATTTGGAGTAGAAGATCCTAATGTTGTGAAGACAAAAGGGAACCCAGGACGGGCCTCGTCCAACTGTCAAAGACCAAGAAAATGTGGGAATTGCAAATGCATTGGGCACACAAAGCGAACGTGTCCTAAGGTTCGGTTTAGCCGAACAGTGGGTACTAACTCAGATGCAGATACACCCCACATAACTGACCGTGAGTACAATGCGGAGTCATTGCCCATTCGCTGCAAAACTGGGTTGGTGGATCCAAGTACACCGCACATTAAGCAACGGCGACTATTTTTCGATGTTTCTCCTGATTCCAAGCAGCCTGTGGGCTAATACGGTAGTGTTGAAGCAGCAGTGTGGAAAAATGATTCAAACACAATTGATGAGGTGAATCAGGTAATTGTATAATTTGTATGATTTACTTATTCCCTTAATTTATTAGGTAGACAGTACTAGCTATTGAAAACACATGGAAATAATGTATGTAGTTTTTTTTTTGCATGGATTGCTGTACGTAACGTGTAAATAATTGGTTATGTACAATGCCAGGAAATGGCACAACGTTACTTATGTACAAGGCCACGAGTTGTAAATTTCCCATATTGTTTAGAGTGATGTTGTCATTTGTGTTTGCAGTGACTTGTCATTTTGAAAACTAATTGAAGGTGAGATATATATGGGTTGTCTGTGTATTGTTTTGGGTGGGAAATTGGCTTATGTCTGTATTCCAAGATTCCTATTGCGGGTTGCTTGTTTCTATTCCATATTTGGTTGGATCTAACTGAAGGGTTTTTTGCGGTGTGGTTTATCAACTAACGATGTGTTTGGCTTCGTATTGATTTGTTATGACTTGTTTCGGTAACTTAGTATTATATTTTGAGTAAAATACGAATTTTGTCCATGTGGGTTTGCAAAATTACATACCAGCACATGCATTTTGTATATAATCCAAGTGGCAGTTAATTTTGGGTGTTACTTGGAGAAAGTAACCCAACGAACTCATTACTTTATCTCCATGCCAATTGGTATATGAATTTACAAACAGGAGTTGTGAAATTATTTAATGTTTACTATGAAAGTATGGGTTTATTGTTAGTAAAATTATGGTGGGCCTATATCAACAGCAACAAAGCAGTAATTTAAAGTTGACAAGTTCAAGAAGAAAATCAAGCAATTGTGGTATTGGTTTGAATGCCTGAAAAGGATGAAGACTTCTTTCGATGAACTGATGGTAACAAAGTAGAAAGTAGAAAGTAGAAAGTAAGTTGTTGTGTTGTTGTGTTGTTTGTAACAAAGTAGAAAGTAGAAGGGAAAAAACTACTCAGAAGTTACAATGTAGAAAGTAAGTTGTGTTGTTATTCATGTCCTCTCTCTCTGCAAACATTCTGTCCTTTATAGCTATTATTTCCCACGACCCCATGATCTGCCAATTCTGCAACTGCTTCTGTGCAACTTCTGTAACTGCACGGTCATTTCCGTGTATTGAAACCACATAAAAGCTTCACTTGTACCTGTCGAAGTGCATATAATTGAAGTTGCCACCTGTGCCCAAGTCCTTTTAGCCTTTCCTTGACAGATCCAGACTCCCAATTCGTTCATGTTTCCTCTTGGAGGTGGCCACTAAATCCATGAGCACTGCCAGTAACTGCTCCAGCGTGTAAGTCAGGTGGCATGCAAGATTCAATGTTAGTTGAATGGAGCAGCTGTTGGGAGGATGTGGGAAAAATAGGTGCAAAGAGGAATTTTTAATCTAATATCCAATCGTAATTTAGCTGAAAATATGAGTGAACTTTTTTTTTAAAAAAAGTAGTTCCCATTTTTTTGATTATAAACATGAGATGTATATTTTGTTTTTGATATAAATAAGTTGTGTATTTTCGTTACGTAAAATGTAGGACAACAATTGTGTTTAAGTCATTACAATACAGAAAAAGGTTATTTCAAACATATTTTCAAGTTTACCGACATTGAATATATTTTGATTAAATTACAGGGAAAATTTAATATTTGGTAGAGTTTGATGATTCATAGTCAGGGGCAGTAACAGTGAGTGGCCAAGTGTTGTGGTTCAGTGGCCCAGTTTGCAAGGATTGTGGTTGTGTTTAGTGGACAATATTCTATCGATTTTTGTCTCATAATGATGAGGGACATGCCCCACAATGGTGAAAAGGAAGGTTGACAGGGAAGAGTCAATATTTGGCAGAGTGGACTTGAAGATTCGAAGTCAGGGGGCAGTTACAGTGGCAGTTATGGTGTAGACGTGTGGGATCATGCAATGATGGGCCACAAAAACAGTATACGGATATCGAAACCAACGATCTCCCTTCTAGGCATTCCAAGTATACTAAACCTCCACTTCTATCTGTCGATCTCTCTTTTCTTGTGTTTATTTCATGGCCACCAACTGTTTGAAACTTCTGTCAACAGAGCAAGGCTCTTGTTTTGTCTCATGCTTCCTCCTGAAAGTATGCCCACTAACTCATAATGATGAGGGACATGCCCCACAATGGTGAAAAGGAAGGTCGACGGGGAAGAGTCAATATTTGGCAGAGGAGACTTGAAGATTCGAAGTCAGGGGGCAGTTACAGTGGCAGTTATGGTGTAGATGTGTGGGATCATGCAATGATGGGCCATAAAAACAGTATACATATATCAATACTAAACCTCCACTTCTATCTGTCGAGCTCCCTTTTCTTGTGTTTATTTCATGGCCACCAACTGTTTTAAACTTCTGTCGACAGAGCAAGGCCCCTGCTTTGTCTCATGCTTCCTCCTGAAAGTGTGCCCACTAACTCCATCACTGGTGGTAAAAACTTCCCCCATCACTTCTAGGTGACCCACATGCAAAGAGCCCACTTTCAGGTGGTGGACATTCCTTCAGACTTGGCCACATGCCCTCGATTAAGTAGACCATCTGTCGACAGAGACTGGCAAAACTTGGTGCAAACAATAGCCCCCATGTTCAAGTTAAATATTGTGGAAGTGATTAAGACCCCCTCCAATCACCACCTGCACGACCACCACCACCCCTTCCTACACACACGTGGGGGCTGCTGATTAGAGAAGGAAAAAAAAGAAGAAATTAAAAAAAAAAAAAACTTGCCAATCAAAGAGAGAGGGGGTCATGGGGGTCCCCCCTTGTGGGGGTCCAAGTCATATGATATTTAACTTCAACGAGGGGGCCATTGTTTGGGCCTAATAGCAAATTTCTTAATACGGGCCCAAAACAAACATAAACTACAGCCTAATATAAGAGCTTTTAAATATACTGGCCCCATCATAAGCTATGAAAGACCCACCCTTTCAACTTCAAACCACTTCATTTCCCTCTGATTCGAACTCCCCAGACTGTACTCCTTCTTCTCAAGCATTGCCGTTCAAAACCAGAGCACCACAAAACCCTAAGCCATGGCGCCGAAAAAATCTCAACCATCTCCATCTGAGGAGAACAATGAAGACCTACTCTGCTTCCCAGATCCTATCAGAGCACGTATCTCTCCTCTAAAATTTGGTGCAACCCTATTGCCCAGCACAAGCTCTGTCGCTAAGGCTACTCTAGGCCCTACCTTCGCGTCTTACTTCCCAGACGAGCTAGCTCCATACTATCCCCTTGGTAATGGTGAGAACCTTCTTCTCAACCAACCTGGACTTAAGTGGACTAACTGGAATGTCAGCGAAAACCCACTCAGAGAGTGGAGGTCACCAGACTCTGATTGGCGAAGCTGGGCCAGGAGAATTGAAGGTCACGACGCTGAAGTATGGAAGCACCAGGGCATTGGTGAAGCAATTAGACTGTCGACTAAAATTTATGACATGGACAAAGGGCTAATTGCTGCTGCTGCATGCTTTTGGTCGCAGTCTAGTAACTCCTTACTCCTCAATTTTGGTATGATTTCCCCTACCATCTTAGATGTAGCTCACTTGACTGGTCTCCCAATCTTGGGCAATCCAATTCATGCTCTCCTTGAGCCTCCAAAAGTGACATTTACTTTAAACACTGACATGTGCTATACAGATTTTGCCAAAAAATACCAAGGCAAGCCTGGTTCCTCTGTCGATGACAAAGAAAGAACTGCTTTTTACTTACTTTGGCTTTGTGAGTTTCTTTTTTGTGTCCCTGGGTACAAGATCACGAAAGAATACCTCCCCCTTGCCTTGTGTATGCAAGATGGCCAACTTATGGCTTTAGCCCCTTATCTTCTTGCCACCCTTTACAAGGCCCTATTTTCCTTTGTCGACAAGAAGATTTCTGGCAACTGTGGTGGCCCCTTTTGGCTCTTCCAGGCCTGGTTGTATGCCTATTTCCCTGAGGCACGACCCCCACCACCTAACACCTTGAAACCTGTTTGCTACTCCTATGCTGAGCAACTGCTCACTTATAACAGCCAACCCATCCTCACTTTCAGAAATCATCTTACCATGTTTTACAACCTTCCTTCGCAGAGACCTTCCAACCTGTACATGCCATTTCAAAACTTTGAATTCTCCTCCAGTAGACTTCGCTTCCTCTTCACAGACCCTTCTGATTTACACAATGAGCAAGTCCAAGAACAAAATGAGAGTTGGAGACACATTCTCACCTCTAGACATGTCTTGGTTGGCTGTTCCATATCCTCCGCCAAGCTATCCAGCTGCAGTTTTGAGACATACTGTCCCAATCAATGGTCCATGCAATTTGGTCTTTCCCAGGCTATCCCTTATCCTTATTTCCACCCAACCATCCATGAGGAGATTGGGTCCAGAATCCACTTCAAAGATCCTACACAAGCTGAATCCATTCTGACAGAGAACACCAAACTTTTCCAAGATTTTGGCCTCTTCTTCTTCAAACCTGCTTCGGACTGCTCGGCTGCTTTTGACCATTGGTGGGGACTTATGTTTGCCATTATTTTCTGCAAGCCACTTGAAAGCTGCCTTAACGATACTTGTATTCATATTCAGGGCCGCATATCCTCGCCTTCCAAGCTTAAGGCTACAGGTATCCTTCCTTCATATACTTCATATCCCTGACTGTGTCATGCAATTTGTTTTGTTTTTTTCTCTACAACACTAACTTGTTTAACCTTTGACAGCCAAAATTGGGCCTGTTGCTGAACCATTGGTTAGGGACCAACATAAAGGCAAGGCTCCAATGGATCCAACTACTCAGACAAACACCCCCTCAGTTCCGAAATTAATGGCAGACTCTTTCGCAGCCTCGCAGACAGAAGCACACAGAGGAACTACCACCCATACCCCTGCCGAGACAGAGGTCACGGCGAAGAAGAGAGAAGACCCTTCCACTGCTCCTGCTCTAAGCACAGATCTAAGTGATTGGGATATCCCTCTCAGCCAAATGGTTGGCCAAACAACATCAAATCCTTCAAGGCAGCTCTACCAAGTATGCCTTCACTTTACATATTTACATCATCTTAATTTCCATTCACGCCCGACTGATCACTTACTTTTGTGCAGAGAAAAAGAAGGAGATTACTCCTTGTTGCTGCTGATGATGAGGATGCTTCCACTTCTCCTCAACACATTCATCAAATTCCCAGTCCCATCAGCAATGTACCCACAAAACCCACTGTACAACCAACTCCACCACCACCTGAAGCATCGCAACAAACTTCCTTACAACCTGCTTCATAGTCTTCGCCATAGCAATCTACACAATCTGTATCACAACATCCTTCCACTTCTCCTCAACACATTGTCCCTTCTGTCTCTAGCCCTCAACCATCACCATCCAACCCCTCCAATTCCCAAACTTCAAACAAAGAATCAGATAGGATTGAATTTGACATTTCAATCAACAGCCAATCCTCTCCAACAGAGGACAACACAAAATCCCCTCAACCAGAAGTTCACCACAACCAAGGTAAATAGAAATACAAATGTTACTGTTCGTTTGGGAAAAAAAAAACTTCTCTTTAAGTAACTGGTATTGTTCTCCAATTTACAGGGATGGACATAATACAGGACTCATCTCCACGACCAATGGGCGAGACAGAACTTGAAGGTCCTGATGACTTTCCCCTGTTAGCAGAACCAGAGAAAGAGCCTGAAGGCGCTGATGCTGCCATTTCATCAGTACCAGAAACAACTCGTCCTGATGCCACAACCACAGCTGAACAAGGCCAACCGTCTGCGCGCACGTTATCAGGACATGTACTACCATTTCCAACCTCATCCTATTTACTCTTTATTACTTGCAAGCATATATTCTTACCAAACTATTAATGTTCACAGGCCATCGGTCCATGCCAGGATATTTGGGCCAAACTTTCTATTCTTCAACAAGATCAAGACGAAATATCCCCATTGCCTTAAAGGCTACATCTCTTTCATGCTGAAACTCAACAAACTGAAACTCAACAAACCTTAACCACCTTCATCAACCTCATTAACACCCCAGTTGAAGAAATCATTCTCCACAAACCTGATGAAACCTTGGCCTGTCTTTCTACTGTTGTAAACCTCTCCCCTAATCCTTTCAACCCCATTCAACTAAAGCAATTGGCCAAGATGATCACAGAATGGCTAACCCTTTCAGAGATGGTTCAGACTTGCTCGAAGGATATTCAAACCAAAAAAGATTTCCTAAACGAAGCCCACACCATATCTACTTCACTCAAACTCAGCCAGCAAACCTCTGCAGCCATTCTTCAGCAACACTCAGCACTTGAACTTGTGGAAACCAAACTCATGGCAGAACTTGCCTCTGTCCGGCAAAGAAAGGCTCATCTGCAGCAGCAACATGACCAGCTTAATCAAGAAGCAAGGATGATGCTCTCCCAAATTAGACATCGTTCTGCATCAATTCAGACAACTAAAGCTGAGTTGGACCAAGCCCAAGCCATGCTGGCAGATGCTCAATCAGAATGGGGTGTTCTAGCCGTTCTGTTCCCCAAATCCTAGGCTAGTTTATATATGTATTCTTTTGTATTGCACACCTAGGAATGATTTGGAAAGGTATGAATGATTGCCTTTTTAATGATAAGATTGTTGATGGGCCTGAATTGGCTGAGATGGTGAAAGTGATGGTTGCACTTTGGTGTAAGCAAAGTTATAGAGGCCTACAGTATTCAGTGGACGACATATATTGTAATCTGGATAGTATGAAAGTCTGATTGAGGGGGTGGTGTTTGGTGTTTTTTGCTGCAAGGGTGCAGGAGTTTGGTCAATCTATGGTATGTAGGATTTTGGTCAGTCTGTGGTATTACCATATCTTTTTGGTGGCTACTTTTGCTCTGCTGTGCTTCAATGTTGCTATGCTTTGCCTTATTTTTGGCTTGTTGCTCTGCCTTAGTTTATGGGGTCAAGCATGCTCATTTCTGGTTGCTGCTCTGCTGTGCTTCAACTCTGCTCTACTATATATGTACTCTGCTGCTGCTATATGGGATCAACGAATAGGCTTAAGTCTGCTGCTGCATATTGGCCTTTTTACAATTGTTGGAATGATGTTTTGGTGTGCTGTATTGGAAGTCTGCTGCTGGCCTTGTTGTAATTGTTGGTCTGCTGCTGTAGTTATTTTTTTGTTTTGGAGGTTAAAGGATCAGGCTCAAGTCTCAATGGAGGTTGAAGGTTCAGGCTCAAGTCTCAATGGTGGCTGTATGGTCTGAAGTTTGTTCATGCTGCCTTGGAGTTTCATCTGGTTGCCCTGTTATGCGGTTTTGTGAGGATGGGCTTCGAGTTATATTCTTATTGTTTTCCTTCTGCTTTTGTTTCTCTTCGTTGGTCTCTCACCAACTAGGAGGTTGGAGCTTTTTTAGCTCCAACCTCCTCTTTATTGATGTATCATTGACACCTTGTATGTGCTTTTTCATCAATACAGTTTTTTGTTTTGTCGAACAAAAAAAAAAATTGAATATCAATACTCTGTGTTTTTAATGGTCTGTTGTATGGTTGTTTTTATTTTTTGTGCAATTTTTCACCGTTTGTGCATTGTTATGAAGTGATCAATTCCCCTTCAAAGTTTCCGACACGGTTGGATAATTCTTCTTGACATATCTTCCATTTACATATCTCCTATGCGGTTGGTTGCCCTTCCAAGGATTCGTTTATGTAAAGGATGTCATACTTCTTCACACCAATATATCTGTAATGTACAAATGTTTACTAGTTTTTATTTAGTATCAAACTCTGCATGTTTAGTGTGCAAAGTCAGTCAGCCAAATATTTCTAAAAATATGTCATCTACAATACACAATTGCCATAAAACAGTTAGTTACCGACTGATATACTGGAAACAACCAGGCAGTATGCAACATGACATTGATTGCAGTTTAAAATTTGTGGCACATTTGCTGTTTAAAATTTGTACTTGCTTGTACCTGTTCACACGTGGATCAACCACAACATGACATGTGTGAAAGTCAGCATCAGAGTCCATCAGTTACACATATGAAAGGGGTTTAGTTTAACTGCACGTGAGGTCCCACATGGTGCAATGTAGCAGTTAGGAGGATATTGCATGGACTAACTGGGTGGATTGCAGAAACGGTCATTGGCACAATACAGTGGTTGACCTGAAGATGTGAAGTCCACAATGTGCAGGGACAGTTGGAAACATAATAGTAAGGTGGTTCGACTGGAGAATTACAGCAGTTTGTTTACCACATGAATTCCTGTGGACAGGTGGACCCCTGTTGGTGCATTATAGTCACCGCTATTTGTTTGTTATGTGGGCTTTTTTTTGCTTTGTTTTGGACAAAATCATGGCATTCAAAAAAATCGAATAAACATAATTCATGTGGTAAAAGCGAACAAACATTACTACTTTCAACTTGCATTGTTTGTTGGACAAATATCACATTGCACTGGACAAACATTACTATATTCATTTGGGCAAATATCACATTGCATTGTTTGTTCTGTACCCATAACATTGGAATTATGTGTATCACATTACGTACAGGCCACGATAAAAGCAAACAAACATTACTACTTTCCCTCGTTTGTTCCAGTCCCAAACATTGGAATTATGTGTACAATCAATACGCGTGGGAAATTAGTATTATCACAGCTGCGACCTAAAAAGTTGTCACGACAAGCTGATGCAGTAATCCAGTTGTGGTTGGGCATCGAAATTACTCTCGTACTGGCAGGCCATGATAAAATCGCTGCCCTATTTGTTGTAATTGCAATCAATCACATGCACGAAGGATACTCGCCGATCTTTGTATTGTTCACATCCATAACGAAGTCAAGCACCAACTTCTGGCGCACAGAAGGATAAAACTATGTACAGAAAGCGAATAACACAAATCAGGTACAGTTACAGCGGAAGGAAATAAACGGATTTATTTCGCAATTAGAAATTAAGCGGTACAATGTACCTTGTGCGGACCGCTGGGTATATCAGGCCGCTGCATGTACTTGATCACAAACATCCCACAGTCGAAAGTGCTACAAATGAAATGTAACATTCAGTTTCTCGTAAAATATAAGCAGGTTCGTTAAATGAGTGATTCAGGAGTGAAGTCAATGTGACGCAGGGTTTGTGGATTACTCGTCCAGCTGTTGTAATGGCCTTTGTTCTAACATGCGGACGTCAAAGGTACGCACGTCTACAGCATATTCATTTCCATACTGTAGTTGCAGTAAGGCATGCATTGTTTGAACTTGTTGCAGAATGAGACGGTTAGTTTATGTGAAGGATGTGACAGTGTGGAAGTAGATTTCTGAAATTCAGCATGACATACCAACATTTTTGCCGCGTTCAGCTTGTTGGTGTCTAGTGTGGCGGATGCCAATGAGTCAAATAGGTACGCCACACGGTCTACCATATCTATTTTTAGGCACAACCAATGTACTCCTCTATAATTGAAAGGCATGTAAATCTACACATAAACACAAGTGAAGACATTGTTTAGAGGGCATGCGAACATGTACGCACTTTCATATTTACATTGACATTCATGTAAATGGGATCGACATTCATATTACCGACGTTCATATTAAATCTACTCGCTTCAATGGGATGGACATTCATATTACCTTCTGGCATGCATCAAGTACCCCAGTATATCTGTCATGTCCAAAATATGATTTGACAATATTTTCATGGTTCAGAGGTTGAGTTTTTTGATTTAGTATCAAAGTCTGCATGTTTGGTGTGTAAAGTTCAGTCAGCCAAAGTTTTCTGAAAATATGTCTTCTACAATACACAACCGACCTAAAACACTTACTTACCGACAGATATACTGGAAAGAACCACGCAGTATGCCTCCCGTCTTTGTGTACTTGCCGCTGTCCGTTAGTCAATTGAACCGCGACCAAGTTGATTGGCTGGAACATTGTAACAGACCAGGCAACTGGCGAAATAAGGTTTGCCATTTGTTTAAATGTAATACGAAATAACAATGTCCCTACATGGATATGTCCATCATGCAAATATAGTGGAAATAACATTGTTAGATGCCACGACTTACAGTGTCGGATAGCCATGCCCCTGGTTTAAGCGTGCGCATGTCACGTCGCGTAGCACATTCGCAAGGCATTTCATGCAGATTCATAGACACGACAATGTCCCCACATTAAACGTATACATCAACCAGTAAGAAGCAACCTACAGCCTAGTAAAACTTAAACGTATCTGGCTTAACTCTACAATATAAGATTAGTTTTTTCTGTTGTAGAACTATGGCAGATATTCCTGATTCTACTAGGCTCCAGTCCAATGAAGATTAGTTTTAAGTTTTTAAAAAACAAAATGAAAAGAAAAAGTTTTAGATATTACAACTTATGACATGTCCAATAGTATTTGCTAAAATAATATGTGAAAATTGAAATGCTCATTTACAGGTCAGCAAGTTAAAAAAAAAAAAAACACATGTTTTTTACAAACTGGAGCCAATAATATCCCAAAATGATCAAAATGGAAAATGTAAGCAGAGTAGAAGAAAATAGCTAGGGAAAATTGCACTTCATTATAAGTTTTAAAAAAAATTTGCAAATCATTGGTAAACTTTATTAAGTTTCATAATTAAAATTATAAAGGTTTCCATGAATTTGTAAATATTTTTGTGAAAATATCAGTGGTTTGCAATTTTCCCAATAGGTACATGTGTGCAGGATAAGACCAAAAGAAGAAAACTTCAAACAGGAAATTTAGCCACTGATCTTTCTCTAGCCCACTGCATTAAATTCAAAGAAAATCCTACATACGACATGGATAAACCCATCATAAACCCATCAAAATCATAGAGAATGAAAAATTAAAGAACTGATACCTACAATAATCAAATAAACATAGCACGACACATGAAAATTGTGGAATTCAAACTTATTTCACAAATACTACGAAACAGGTTAATTGCGAGTACTAAACTCATCCGTACCTTTCATTTTTTCTGTCGTCAAGTACAGAGTCAACAACTTCGTGTTCGGCCGCTAATAAAACCTCTCTGCTCTCCAGTGTCATCAAGTCCTTCTATCAATATAAGCAATCAAGTAACATCAACTCCTCCTATTAATATAAACAATTAACTAACTCGACACTGTTCAGAAATTTAATTTGCAAAGTACATAACACATCCTTATGCATCTAAAATTGGTGAAGCGATGTCTAACCTCTGAACGGAACCGCTTGTCCAACCTGTGCAGTTTGGACAGGACTTTGTTCGAAATCTGTAAGACAATTGTACAACATTTGTTACTGCAAACTTGCACTAGAATGACAAATATTAAAATACAACACAAATAATGGTTCAATTATGATCAGTAATGCTGTCGGCATTAATTGGTAATGAAACATACGAAAGGTGAAGTGATGTGGCGACTTGGGAATTTTTCTGCAGTAAGTCGAGTACTTATTTTGCTATCGTTGCACGAATGCATATCCCCTACGTCTGTCGCTTCAACACCTCTTCCTCTTCTTCTTCCCTTTCGTGTGCCTATTACTATTTGTCCATCTCCCAATGTTTGGGCAACCTTACCAGCAGAAGGATGCACATTGTCTTCTTCTCCTCACATTGGTGGCAAGGTTTGCAAATCATCAAAGGAAGATAAACTCTATTTTGCAACGTTTTTCATGGCCAGAAACTGAACCGAAAGAGATTTGCTTTCTTTGCTTGCGTATGTTTCCTCCAACGCAAGGCCACGGTTGTTGTACATGTCCCCAACTTCTTGGACGGTATGCAACTGTCCAACGTGCATATCAATTATCTCATTGGACAACATTCCATTCACATAATTATCCTTCCAATCCACCCCCTGTAAATCTTGAACATTACCCTCATTTGGGCTACCATAATAATTTGGGAAGACCACGCTGCCATCATGCAACTCGACTCCCACGGTAGGGTCAACACCCTTTTCCTCTGCGCGAGGCAATTGTGCTGTTTCCGATAAACCTGCCAGCACTTGCTGCATCATTTGCTTCATTTTAGCAATATGTGTCTGTTCATTAAATGGTTGTTTCCCAGACAATATAGCTGCAACCAGTTCGTTCAGCATTTCTTTCAGTTCACCAATGCTGGAGGATATGTTAATGTTACAATTTCTTTCAGTCGACTCCACCTAATCACACAAACACATACATTAACTTACTACGATATTTCATCTTCAAGTAACCTCTGTGAACTGTGTGAAGCATGTGTACTAATTGCTATTGCTTACCTTTGCATTGTCAACAGCTTCCTTCCCTCGGAAATTGAGCAACATGTCCCTTATTTCCGCATTGCTGTGAAGCACTTGCTTCATGGTTTCCTTCAGTTCACCAATGTCGGTCTCAACCTTGCTCAAACGAACATCATCAATCCATGGTTTCTGTTTGTTATTGACATGGTGTGTGTCAATTGCGTCATCAATGTCGTTGCTTTTCGCTTTTGTTTGATGAAACTCCACCTAACATAGTTGTCAAATCGGGATTCAAATCATAAATGAAAATGGTAATGTACTGAATCGTTAATCGATCTCAACTGTGAATCGTAAAGTTTCGGTCTACTTTCTTGAGTTGCACACAACGTATGTGTACACACTTTACATATTAAATATATCTAATAAAAATTAATTACTCCATTTGTCCGAAATGAACAAAACATTTGTTGTAAATGATGCTCATCTGGTGTGGATAAAAACTTCACAGTCGATCCCATGTTTACCACTTTACCTTTTCCCAATTACATAAACAAAGAGAAACTTTCAATTATAAACTAACTAACAATAACTGAACGACAATGTTTTGACCTTTTTACAAGGTTAAAAAACCAAAATCTTCAAGTTTTTCCAAAAATCTGGCTTCAAGGCTTAACCAAAATTCATTTCATAACGGAAGTAGTACATAAAATTGAATTTGTAAGGCTACAACATTGTCCAGATGGAAACTTCATGTTTTCCCCCCAAAAGTTCGAGTATTTGAGAGTAAATAGGGAGGGACAAACTGAAAATATGACATACGCTAAGGAATGGGTCACTGTTTGTCACTGCTTGTCACCTAGTCATAGGAACACAAATTCTGTCTGTCACCGTTATCCATAACACAGGTGGGGCAATGCTGTCAAATGTGCACAACGAATGGGTTGATTACCTCATGTTGCTCCAACATTTGCTTCCTTCCCATACGTTGCCTCGTCTCCCATATTGCGGCATCACCCCAATCATTTAGCCGAGGGATGGAGCGTGTAGTAGCCGACGTAGTCTTACAGGGAGGGGCAAAACGATCCAAGTAAAATAGCTGCATTATAAGGGGGAAAAGATATTTACTATACACTGCCGAGCAAAATAATCAGTATTCGTTAACAATGCATACAACTTACAACACAATCATATGTATGTGTTTATGTGTCTCGATGGCAGAATCCCCATGCAGCTTTCCGGTTAAAAAGATAAGCTCTTCGTGGTTATAAAAAATGTGGCCCGTACAGGTATATTTGTCATGCTGTTCAATAACAGGTAAGTTTGTATTTCGCAACGACTGCCATTTTATTGAACCATATGCACAACAATGGATGAAATATGTAATCGGCATGGTACAAACAAACAACGGTCGATTACGTTACCATTAGAAGGAAAACACATCCAGTTGCCTCGCGTTGAACTTTCATCTTATACTTTCGAACACCTTTGACAAGGAATTGCAGTGTCACCTTTGCCCAATTACATGTCCCCATACCGGTCACGTCCTTCACGCATGAACGAACGACAGGCTCAAGGCGGTCATTGTGGTAGGACACAACATGGCCCCCAACACGTACAGCGCAAACTTCCGCTGAAACTCATCATCCGCACCATCACTCTCAGTCAGATAAACTCTCAACTGGTTCAAAGGAATGATTCCCTTAACAGCTCCAACCTCTTCGTAGATATTGGGATATGCGTCTATTGAACCAGTGAACTGCACGTCATTGCCTTCTGACCGTATACCCAATAAGACATGCACTTCCTCACAGGTGAGCCTCAGGTGACGACCATGAACAGTCAACGAACACGTGTCAGGATCGAAGTTCTGTACCAACCATTGGCACAAGTTGTGATCTATACGGGTACACTTTAACCCGAGGAGGCCACCAAACCCAATATCAATGACTGCCTGCTTTTGTGCTTCGTTACACCGGTTCACGATATCAACAATTGCCTTCAATGATATGCGGACTTGGATTTTACTCTACAATGTTATTAACGTGAACATTAATATAAAAAATTAACCAACATTGTGTCGATAGCAGGTCCTCCCCAAATGCAGTTACGAAAACACTAAGCACGTAAGTACCTTTGCAGATTTCTTTGCAACTTCTTCGCCCAATTCCTTGGCACTTGCCTTAGCCATGTCCTGGAACCTCTTCTTCTCATCACAGGGGAGTTCCTTCCACCTTTCCCCAATATCCTTTCGGCTCTGTAAGTGTTACACCAACGTGACGCACATACAGGACAAATAGGAGCTGTAAGTCCAAAATAATTGTCACCAAAAGTTGTATCACTCGCAATGTGTGCACATTTTGTGGTATTTACATATGTTTGCACATACAAATTACTATTTCGCACACAGTTGAAATAAAATCGGACATGGAATTTTACAAATAATCGGAGTTTATAAGAACATGCAATATGGCGTCTATGACTGCTGGAAATTGCTGAATGCGACACAATAGAAGCACATGACTGGTGTGCGCATGGAATAGAAGTCCATACTTTGCTATCACAGCAGTCACGTGTTTCCATCACTGTACTCTACTTACTACATGTCTGCACACTAACCATATTCGATCCGGGGTTGTCTGCTTCTCGTCTTTCCTTGAATTGTTGCTGGCTGCAACCATTGTCAATTTCAGCGTAAGTATATGTTAGATATGGATGGATATATATATACATATATGTACACAAATCGCAACCATTGACATTTAGGGACCAATTTGTGACACAAACAAATTTGGTCCCAACTACATAATAATGCATCCGTAATGTCTAATTGTCGTTGCTAAAAATATAATAACCACATGATTTCTGCAACAACAATTATAAATGGTCCAAATTATTTTGGCCCTTACTTTTGGTCTCTAAAATCTTAATTTCTTGTGAGTACAAACTGAAATCTGCACAGGCGCAAGCTATGAGTTCAAAATATGTAATGCACAATTGTGCAAAAATACTGTCACACGTTTCTGACGAGAGGGATTCATACTGTGAGCTGCTTTGAAGGACACGGATCGAACCTGTAAAAAATAAATGGTCCAAGTGGCCGTTTTCGACGAGGGGGCTCGGTAATGTCAACCGTTTTGATTCGTGAACCTTTGCCACGTGCCTTCAATGTTTTCCTTTGCCTGTAACAAATATTAGCGTAAATGAAATTTTATTGAAGGCCAAATTACATCGGTGGTATGTACGTTTTGTGCATTCTATCATCTTCGTCGGTTAACTTTAAAGGCAGTCAATCTTGCCTTGTCATTTCAAAAGTTGTACCATTTTCGTGAAATTGGTAACGTTGTTTTCCGTTGTCACCGAAAATTATGAACTGAAGTGGTTTAGTATAACTCAGTGAATTACGGATTTCACAAATTCTCTCCGCAGAATACGCGACATGTGCCGTATGTGCACATATTCTGGTAAGAAATGGACACAGTTTTAATCCATTACACGAAATTCATGGTGCAATTTGAGGCTATCGCAAATGTGTCAAACTCAAATCGCACAACCTCCTGATGGCAGTACATACCGGCACAATATGCCATACACGAACAGACCGTGGAATTTAGTACGTACATGAAACATAACCTTGCAAACCTAACTGTATGAAATACTGAACGACATAAACTCACAGTTGCTTCGCATTGTCTGACATGTCGCCCATATCCAATTACGATAATTCCTGCAAAGAATTTCATGCAATATTCATAAGGATGCAGAAAGAACGTTACTCCCAAATTGTAACCAAACGAAATTGACTATTAACAACTTACAATCAACGGACCATTGAGTCGTACGTACATTGTACGAGTGGTACTTTTCGTTTATTGTTCAAGTACGATATGTTGTCGTTAATTTATGCAGATATGGCATGCCACTGTTTTACGAAAATTAATTGCCCATATGTTGTACTCGTTTTATAGTATTTACGACTTCAAGCTAGAATCAACAACCAATACGCACACTTGAAACAGGGCCGCATCGGACATTCAACCCAACAGCACCCATACGCAACTTACATTCATGTAGAGAAATAAAAAACCGACTACACTGCTCAACGAAGACCGTTTGTCACTATGGAACTCGTCAATGGCAATATCAGTTTGTCACCCGTGTAGTTTGTATACCTAATCGTACGTATGGTTTCAATGACCTAAGGAGGAACAGTTTAATAGTTGAGAAATGGTAATGTCGTGCGAGTGGAACACAGTAGGTCATAATAATAATGTGCTCCGAAATAAAAAATAGACAGACTCATACATGCCCGAGAAAATGGTGACTGTTACCGTCGGCGACCTGGCGCAGTCGAAATGGAGAGACAAAGAGAGAGTGTGTTACTGGAGGTGGACAGCAAAACCGAAATGGAGAGAGAACGAGGGACAGCAAAGTTGCCAAAATTGTATGTAGGAAATGGAAATGAGTTGGTGAGATTAGAAAGGCTACGACATGTGGGTCATCATGAAAAGTACTGCATCTGTGGGATTTCAAAAGCGTTGTTTGGTGACTTTGGTTTTTGTTCCAAATTTGGGAGGGAAACAGAAACGTACGTGACACTACATATTAAGGCCAAGTTTGGCAAGTTAGAAAAAAAAACCAAATAGTCAAAAAGTTATCACTATTCATCAAAAGTCAAAAATTACGGCTGCACAACTCCGAATTCTAATTTTCCCTTACACATTAATTTATACAATTTTGTAATACACATTTTTCCATAAAAGTCAAAAAGTTAACCCAAACATCCATATTTTTTTCCTCAATTTTTTCGTCCACAAAGACAAAAATTGCACTTTTTTAGTCCAATTTTTTTCCTCAATTTTTTAATATAAATAAATGTACTTTTTCACTTTTTGTGAAATATGGGTTCTGTTTGGGTTGGGTGTTGAAATGATGTGTGTGAGAGGTGATGTGACTTAAATTAAATGATGTGATTGAAGTCAAAATAGTGACTTTTTGACTTTTGACTTTTTGTAAACATGCCAAACCAGCCCTAAAAGGTGGTTAGGAAGTTGATATTTTTATGTTATTTTAGTATTTTCATATTTTTTAAATTTAATTTTTTGTATTTTGAAAGTAATAGATTTTGTTGTACTTGGATATGATGTTTGTGATAGGAAATTTGCACTGATTATATGTTTGACGTGCCAATTTATGTTATTAACTATTTTTGCTATTTTTTTTAGTTTTTGTTTATTTTTCAGAAACGAGGCGTAGCGTAAGGTAGGGTAATGTTAAGTTAAATTTTTGGGCTAGAAATTAAAAATAAAATTTCGTATAGGCCGATGAATAAAATTTCGTATAGGGTAAAATTTCGAACCGACTGGTCAACGGACAATGTATCGCGCGACTAACAGTCTGGTGGATTACAATCCCCGTTTATGCAGGTCACACAAATAGGGCAAACTGTGTGAATGATGATACAATGGATGGATTACAGGGTGTATTAAGATCCGTGTCTGAACGAGATTGTATATATATGTGTGTGTGTATACTTAATTTCAGTTTTTAAAAAATTGAAGGCGCCAAAAAATTGCGCACAAGTACAGAAAACTGCAAAAAACAAAAAATTGTAGTTCAGCTACCGGTACAAGAATTGTCGTAGTGGACGTCCGGTGGGACTCTCGGGCGGATGTCCGGGAGGGCTTTCTCCCAGCATTCCCCTGCCTCCCCTCTCACTGTAAATACGGTAGCTACTGTTAACGAGCAATCTAACAGTGCACAGTAATTATGGTCAGTAACGTTGCCCTTAGCCGCTGCACTGCATCAACAAACAATAAACTTCGTTGGCCAAAAGTTAACAGCTGACAGTAACAAATACAATAACACATCCATTGTGGATGTAACTAGAATATTAGCGCTAGAATTATAACAAAATACGTCTTCACAGTAATAAGTAGTGGACATATCAGCGATTGAATTATAACGAAACTGTTACATGCGAAACGAGTTGTAAGTTATTTTCGTTCATGGCTGGACATATCAATCGCATAAGTACAAACAAACTGAAACAGCAAATTAATTACTAAGGAAGTACAGTAAGTACATTACATAGGATAACAGGGGCCAAACCAACAAATCTATATAACAAATCGAGGGTATCATAATCCCAACGTATTCTGAATACACAAATATTGGGCATTGCATTGGATAGTGTTGTTCGGCCCGTGGGGGCAATCAGGGAAACCGTTTTGATAATCTGAATCATTAAATGGGTACAGTTCATCGCGTACTGCATACCTATGGAAAATCACGTTGATCGAATATCGAAAGCTATTTGATCGGAGTAGTTTTCTTTCAACTGTTAACTATAACACCATCATTCCTTATTTTTATACAAAACTGATTTGATCATATAGTTACCGATATCCGATGAGCCTGATTTTTAATAGACATATAGTACTCGACGAGTTGTACACATTGAACGGCTTGATTTAGAAATTTCTTGGCTATTTGGCTAAAATATGAGGTAGAAAAAACTAGTGGGCTTGTTTGGTTTGTTTATGGAAAAAATTTTGGGGAGACAGTTTATAATCTTTTTTGGTTTGTTTGGTTGTACATTTTGAGTGACAAATTTTTTTTGGGAGTTTGGGATGATTTGATATTTTGGGAGAATTGAGTAGATGTGTGTGAGAGAAAAAGTGATTCAGAATGAGAGAGGAGAGAGAAAAAGTGATTGATTGATGTGTAACAGAGAAAGTGATTTTGGAAATTTTTTGTAGAAAAATGTCAAACCAAACAATTTTCTGAATGTTTTTTTGGTAAAACTCATCTGTAAAACTCAAACCAGTATGTTTGGGATGAATTTTTGGTTTTTTACGAAAATATGTGCAAAAAATAGAGAGAAAATAAAATCATTCAATTTTGGTATGAGTTGTTGCTTTTTTTAAATCAGCAGTGATTTAGACCCCCTCGAACTTCAACCCCAACCATCCCCCACACACACGTGGTGGGTGGTGATTGGAGGAGAAGAAAAAAAAGAAAAAAGAAAAAGTGACCAATCAAAAAAGAAAGGGGGTCAAAGGGGGTGGGGCGAAACAAGTCAGGAGCCTCTCCTTGCAGGCTCCTCCTTGCGCCTGTCCTTGCAGGGCCTTCGGGCCTACTTTTAGGCCCAATTTTGATAATCCGAACCGTTCATATTTTATGATTTATTCAGTATATCATACCTGTAAAAAATCAAGTTGATCGGATATCAGAAAGTATGTGTTCGAAAAATTGAACTAAAAACTATTTTTTTAACGAATTTAATAAACAGTTTTCTGAACATATGCTTTCTGATATCCGATCAACTTGATTTTTTACAGGTATGATATACTGAATAAATCATAAAATATGAACGGTTCGGATTATCAAACTTGGGCCTAAAAGTGGGCCCGAAGGCTCTGCAAGGACGGGCGCAAGGAGGGGCTTGCAAGGAGAGGATCCTCGTACGGGGAGAGGGGGCCCCAATCTTTATTCATATTTTGTTAGTGATTTTTTGGCTTCTGGACTAAAAATTAAAATAAAGAAATACAGGGCTTGTTTGGTTTGTTTTTGGGAGAGTTGTTTTTGAAAAAAATTTTGGGGAGAGAGTTTAGAAATTTTTTTGGTTTGTTTGGTTGTATATTTTGGGAGAGTTGTTTTTTTGGGAGTTTGGGATGATTTGATATTTTGGGAGAATTTGAGTAGATGTGTGTGAGAGAAAAAGTGATTGGGAAGGAGAGAGGAGAGAGAAAAAGTGATTGATTGATGTGTAAGAGAGAGAAAGTGATTTTGGAAATTTTTTGAGAAAAACTCAAACCAAACAATTTTTTAGAATTTTTTTTCTAAAACTCATCTCCCAAATGCAAACCAAACATAAATTTTCGTTTTCCCGCTCTGCTATACAGGTTATACAGAGTATACACCTCAATCTCACTCTCACTCCCCCTCACTCTCACACTCACTCCTCCTTCACCGAACCCAGCCTGACCGGTGACCACTCCCGATGGCGACCCACTCGTAAACCCAACCCACCGCTGTAGCCCTCATTTTCTTTGCTTCGCGAACCATAGCTTGACCGTGACCACCATCGGCTGTAGCGAAGGAATTTGTTGACGAGAACGTGGGCTTTCAGGCCATAGATGAACCAGGTTCGTCCTCCAAACGCTGAAATCAAAAAGTTAGGGTTGTGATTGACAAAATATATTTGAAATTTGGAAATTAGGGCTTCCAAAATTACTCATTGAAAATTAGGGCTTTGAAAATTACGGCTTCCAAAATTAGGGCTTTGAAAATTACTGTTATGCAGATAGATAAATGGTATGATTGAAAAATGTGGCACATATTGTGAGGAACATTTATGCATTTACCTTTTAGAGTTAAAGTATAAATTTTGCAGAATGTAGTATGAATACGCAGAAAGTGATCCAACATAAAATGAAAGGATCACATCTTTGCAGAACATAGTATGATTATGCAGATTGATAATTAGTTGAACAAATGCATATAGTTGTGTAATTTTCAATGTGTGATTGATAATGTGATTTTGGTGAATTTGTTGTCAATCACGCATGAATTGTTGTATTGAACTGCTATCAACTAATGTGTTAGCTACGTGACTTGAATTAACTATTATCAACATTGATAACTATTATCAAGCTGAACTTAAATGTTCATAACTATTACTGATTTGTTGATAAGTATTTCAGTGTGCTTTGTTGAAAATCACATGTGTGATTTGTTGATAACTATTTCAGTTTGATAACTACTGAATCACACTCTCCAACAATCTGCCCATAATCATTTCACTTCAGTATGATTTGTTGATAATAGTTGTCTAACATGTGTGATTGATAATTTACTTGACATTGAACTGATATGTTTGTAAAACTGCCATGTTTGTTCAGATTGAAAACGCTATGTGTGTAACATGTGTGTAATTAATCACAAATGCTATGTTTGAAACTGCTGTATTTGTTCAGTTTGAAAATGCTATGTGTGTACATTGAGCTGCGATGTTTGTTCAAATGCTATTAACAGTTTAGTTTGTGTAACCTCTGTGCAAATGCTATTAAACATGGCTGTTTGAACAAATAGATGTTTTCAGTAAACACACTCTCTCCCTCAAATTAAACTAGAACTGTTATTAACCCCATCAAACAGAAGCATAGCAGAGCACTACAAATTTCTCATGTATGCAGATTTAAAAAATGGCTTCTTCTTCTAACATTAGCAACATAAGATTACAAACGAGGCTGTGCAATTGTGGAAGAACCGCTGCCATACGTATTGTAAGAACCAATGAGAATGGAAATGAAGGGTGTTTGTTCTTTGTTTGCCCATCAAAATATGTAAGTATGTATTGGAAATTTTAATCCTTTAGTAGTTACAGTAATATTTGTCGTATTCAACTAACTGATTGTCATGCATTGTAGAGTACCACTCCCACTCCCCATTGCAATTACTTCAAGTTCGTGGATGAAGATGATGAAGACGTTATGTCCAGAATCCCTTCCAACACTAGAGCTTGTGATGCTTTAACAGTAGAACACTTCAACGATGTAAGGACGAGGCTTGATGACTTGGAAAATGACCATGGTCGAAGGCTTGAAAGGATAGAAAATATTATCAAAGCGATGGCGTATTTCATTATATTTTCTATCATTTTGTACTTGATCATGTAACTTTTGTACTTCTTTGTATTTTGGGAAATTGAATGGAAGTTTGTACTAGTTTTTGTTGTATTGTACTTCATAATGTAAGTAATGTTTATGGAATGAATTTTATTATGATGTAACTTATGTAACTTACTTAATAACTTTGTGGAATGAATTTTATAAGTTATTATGATGTAACTTATAATGTTATTATGTAATGAATTTTGGGAAACGTTGGTGTCACTGTAAGAGCTTTGTGGATGCTATTTGGCAGATCTGTGGACGAATTTTGTGGATGGTATGTGGATTCATTTTTGTGGATGGTATGTGGATTCATTTTTGTGGATGCTATGTGGATGAATTTTGTGGATGCTTTGTGGATGACTGAATTTTGTGGGTGTATTGTCACTTATCTGTGGCCTGTTATCTGTTGCAGGTTCTCTTATCTGGGTGCATGAATTTTGGTTGTAATGAACAACTTCTGTTATCTGTTGCAGGTTTGTTTGTAATGAACAGATTTGGCAAATCTGTTATCTGTCAACTAGTATCTGTTTGTCACTTATCTGTGGCCTCAACTACTATCTGTTAGCAAGTTGAAAGCAGATATAGAATGCGTGGTATATTTCTTCACCATCGTGCTGACTTCTTCATTAATGAATATCAATACTCTGTTTCTGCATAGTCTATTGTATATTTTTTTGTTTGAAGGGGAGCTGATTAGTTCATAACAATGCACAATGGGAGAAAAATTGCTAATGCACAAGTTGATCCCATAGGGTATGCTTCCACACAACCGTTGTGTTTGAAAAAACAAAACATTTTGTGCCCATATTGATGTTAGAGTGTATGAGACCGTTGGCCGGTTGTGCACAATTTTTGTTTGCAATTACAGCTTGTGATTCTATTCAATGATTCCGACACTTAAACCTTATTGTCCATATTGAACGATTCACAAACATGAAGTAATCAACAAAACATAGGTTAATGATAGTTTCTGATATCGGTCATCGACATTACAAAAAAATTACCTTGTCATCGTACCAACAAAAATCATAAGACAGCTTTCAGTCAAGGACGGTGACCCAAAAAAAATACCTTCAACAAAGTGGACATGACGAAGACATTAACGCATGCACCGTTGCAATGGTTAGCAGAGTATGACGGTCTGTTAGTTTCTAAGTCATTTATTTTCGCACGACGATGGCATCTTACAAGACTATGCTTACTATGTCATACACATGTCCAGGTCTGCTAATCCTCGCTCAAATCAACAACCTCGGAGTCTGAGTAATCTGAAAGGTCAGGGTCCGACACCAATGCAGGATCCTCCATTATAGCCTTGATCGCAAATGCTGGGTTCGATCCATGTATCTTCGACTCTGCCTTTGCGTCCTCTATCCGTGAGTGCCTAATGAGTCGACGAGTCATTTGATCAACCTCACTTTGCAAACGATGCCTAACTTGGGACTCGCTGACATGAGGGAATTGCTGCTGCATTTCAATCGATCGGGCTTTTATGACCTTGACAAAAGCACATCGACAATGGTGTTCACACTGAACTCGTTTGGCAAACAGTGAAACTGGAATTCCAAAATACTTCCCCAGGCAAGCATCTTGTATTGGGGTGCAATTGTAATCCCGTAGAGGTTCAAAACTCTACAGTGGGTACCCTGTTTCAAAGAAACGTCGATCACCGAAGGAATCGATATACCCATCTGCATAATCCAATTTTGGTGACTTCGGTCGGGAGCTGTCAGCCGTTGCAAGTGATTGTCCACGACCGCGTTTACCGTGGTGTGCATCCATACGTGTGAAGGTTCTTGATTGAGTCCAACTTTGTTTTCGCAGGTTCATGAAGAATATATGGACGCAAAAACAAACCCAAAGGCAAAGGAAACAACACTGGTTGCAAACTTTTTTGTGGTTGGTTGTAAATGTTAAATTACCTTAAACCCGTAGTCATTAATACGTTGGTGGTAGGTTTAAAGATGTGAACACACTTATTGTTGTTTGGTGGCAACACCTACCCAAACTGAGTAAAAGCAACTTAATGACTACGAGTATTTCATTTAATAGGTTCGGTGCAATTGGAAAGGCATATGTATCTGATAAGAGCAATTTTGCTAACCTTTATGGATGAGTAGACATGTAATTGGGTTGGGGCACAAATACAAATGACGAATGTCAATGTATGATGAACTGTGGGTGTGGAAATCAATGATAGTGGGATAGTACTGATGGAAGGTACAATGCATGTGTGTTGGAAATGCCAAATAATGGATGATCAGGGGTACTGAACGGATGACTTGGTGCATGCAAGAAGGAACGAATTTTTGCAAGATGAATTCGGCCAGTTTGAGAAATTAATACAATGTATGTCACAATGCATGAGGTCTTCTGCAAACATACAAGTCATGTACCATATATTACAAATACTTACAGCATAGTGTTGTGTAATATTATGAATCTGTACATTCCTTTAAAAAAGTAGTCAGTAAAATAAACCATACACATATTCCTACAAAATGTCCGATTCGAACAAGATTGAAGCTATTGTTGAAGCTCATGTTGCTCCTGTATTGCAGCAGTTGCAAGCTATCTACGAAAGGCTGAATGAAGTGGACACACGGTTGTCAAGTTTGGAGCGGCAAGTCGGTGCTATGAAGCAGAACGTTGATTAGCTGACCGATGACAAATTGGCGGCGGACGAAGCGAAGTCTGATAAGACAATGGATGAGGACAGTCAATCAGACAGTACGGACAACTCTTCAGAAGACGCTGCTGATGATGCAACAGATATGTAGATTTGATTTCTTTTTTTTTTAACCTTCCCTGTAAGCCATGAAAGTTTTGTTTTGGCTGGAGTCATATGTGCTAATGGGCTGATATATAACTTACCTACGAAGAGTATTGAGTTTTCATTCATAATGTGGTTTGTTTCATTTTTGAAAATTAATTTTCCCTTTTTTGTAATTAAATTATAAATTCACTTCGGTAACAAAAGTAGCCGTAAATTATATACAGTTACAGTCGCATTCATCCGAACAAGAAACATGCGTAAACAAAATAGTACTAAGTTAGCAGCCACATCGACATGTTTGATCCATGTTTACATTTGACTTGCACTTTGCAGTTAGTCCATATTTACATCGTCCAGCAAAAACAATACTGGGGAGCCATAATTAACATCCATATTGAAATCAAAGAATAAAAAATTAGTGAAGTCCTATTGCCACCCAAATTACTGGCGTACTGGCAGCCCATTCCCATCACTGGCCTAGCTTGTGGCATTGCTCATATGAAGGCACTCTCGGTACTCTGCAATCTTTGCATTATTGACATCCATAACGATGTCAACCAACAACTTATGACGCACAGAGGGAGCGAACTTTATACAGAAAGATCATAAGACAAATCAGTTAAAATTGCAGGACATACAAGGAAGAATTTGATTGACAAATGGAAATTAAGCGGTATAATGTACCTTGTGTGGATCGGGGCTTAAATCAGGTTGCTGCATGAATTTGATGACGAACATTCCACAGTCAAACGTGCTACAAAAATAATTTCACATTAAAGTTGTCGTCAATACTTAATAGGTTCGTTAAGTCAGTCATGCAGCATACACATTAATGTGAGGGAGGGATTGTGGATTACTCGTCCAGTTCTTGTACTGGCCTCTCATCTAACATGCAGAGGTGGAAGCTACGCACGTCTGTAACATAATCATTTCCAAAGTGTAGTTACAGCAAGTCGTGCATAGTTTGAACCTGTTCCACAATGTTAAAGTTGGTTTATGTAAAGGATGTTCAAGTTTTTTGTATTGTTCAGAAATGCACCAGAAGGACATACCAAAATTTTAGCCGTATTTAGCTTCCTTTTGTTCGGTTGGTTGGATGGGACCGAGTCGAATAGGTAGGCTACACGGTCCACCATATCAATTTTAACGCACAACCAATGCACTCCTCTGTAATTAAAAGGCATGTAAATCTACACATAAACACAAGGGCAGACCTTGTTTAGAGGCCATGTAAACATATAATGGCTTTCATATTTTCGTTTTAATATAACGGGATGAACATTGATATTACCCTCTGGCATGCATCAATCGCACCAGTGTATCTGTTATGTCCGAAAAATGATGTGACGATATGTTCATGGTGCAGAGGTTGCGTATCTTTATTTAGAATCAAAGTCTGCATATGTAATGCATAAAGGTCATTGACGGAAACATTTGTCAAAATATGTCATACACAATACACAACGTAGCTTTAAACACTTACTTACCGACAGATATACGGGAAAGAACCAATCAGTGTGCCTCCCATCATTGTGTAAATCCCTCTGTCGATTAGTTAATTGCACCACCACCAAGTTGATTGGCTAGAACATTGTATGTAAGACACAAGGCAAGTTGATTAGAAAGGTTTCTGAGTTCAGGGGTACTGAAAAACGCAGATTCATATTTGTGCAACCAACACTTACAGTGTCGGATAGCCACGACCCTGGTTTGAGCGTGCGCATGTCACGCCGGGTGCCAACTTCACATGCCCGTCCATGAAGATTCATGGAAACAACAATGTCCCTACAAGGAATAAATGATCCTTAGAACGATAGTTATTTCACAGTGGACTGTCATTTAAAATTTGCAAGTAGTAAATGAAACAATACATTTCATTTTTGCTATCGTCAAATACATAGTGAAGAAGTTGTTGTTCCTCCGCCGATAACAACCCTTCGCTGTCCAACATCGTCAACGAGTCCTACAAAAATAAACAGCCAACTAACAGTGCACATTTCATAAAAAAATTGAAGCTTACATTACAAGGTCGGTAGTCATAAAAAAGAACGTGAAATGATGTATAAACTGTGAGGCTCAAAGTTTTCCCAACTTGTGATGTTTGGTCCGGAGTTTGTTAGAAATGTGTACTAACATATGGCAGCAGTCATAACTGCAAACATGCAATTCTTTGACAACTAGTACATTACAACATAGATGATTGTAAAATTACTGATTCACATTATTGATGTGGGCATGAATTGGGTATTCAGAACTTGTGGGGCATTAAAGGCAGTATTTGTACCTTGTTCACCTTGTCCACACCATCAACATCCACAGGTGAACTGATGTCGTCAACTCCACTATTTGTTTTGCTATCGATGCACAATTGCATATCCCCGACCTCAGTGGCTTGAACTCCACTTCCGCGCATTTTTCCTTTTCCTTTTCCTTTTCGTCTTCCCTTTGCACTTCCTCTAACGATTCCAGTTGCTCCCAATGACTTGCCAAGCTTAGTAGGAGAAGTATGCACATCGCACACCACGTTCTTCATGCCCACTGACTGAAGGTCAAGAGTGTATTTATCTTCAGTTTCGCATGTTTCCCCTAACTGAAGGCCTCCCTTCTTGTGGTTGTCCCCACCTTCTTCGATGTTCATCTTGTGCCCATCATGCAAATGACTTTTGTCCCTTGCCAAGGTTCCCTTCAAATTCTGTTGTTGGTGATCCACCCCTTGTACATCTGAAATATTACACTCCATTGGGTTAACTTCGTCAGATGGTTTAACCACGCCATCGTCATACGCCTCGACTCCAACAGCAGGGTCCACACCCTGTTTGGCCACGCCTGCCGGTTGCGGTGTAGAGAATATACCTTCGATGAGGTGGTGTAGCATTTGCTTCAGTTCACGTAAATTGGTTTGTTCAGTGAACGGTTCGTTGCAGCCCAAACTGAAACGTTGAAGCAGTTGCTTCAGCATTTCCTTCAGTTCAGCAACATTGGAGGAGAAGTTAATGATACACACATCATTGCCTTCCACCTAATCATACATACACATTTGTGAACTTAGTCTTATAAACCATCTTCAAATGATGTGGCTCAACTGTGTCAAAATTGCGTAATGCTTGGATGGATTACCTTGTCATTGCCAACAACTTGCTTGCCTTCGAAATGTCGCAACATCTCCATTAAATCTGTTTGGTTGTGGAGAACTTGCTTCATCATTTCCTTCAGTTCGCGAATGTCGAACTCTAAATTGCTCATATGGACTTCATTGTACTGTCCTTTTTGTTGGTTCTCGACATGGCATGCATCCATGTCAGCATCATCGGCGTTACTGTAATCAAACTCCACCTAATCATAGAAACGCATAAATGAAGTCTAACATTGTATGTTGAAGACAAGTGGGTCGATGGTGTGAAATGTGCACAGTGGTAGAAGTGCTTACCGCAATTGTTGGGAAATTTTGCTTCCTTCTGATACGTCGCAACGTCTCCCATCTTTGGGTATCACCCCAATCATGAAGCCGAGGTGTGGACCGCGTCGTAGTCGAGCTCAGACAAACACAATCAAGGTACAACAGCTGTGGACATTAAGGGGCACACCATAATTAAGTTGTTCTTCCCACAAAAATCAACTATATTCAGTAACAATGACATTCATTATTCTCAATTTTGCAGCGGAACGTACATAGAATACCGATTTTGTTGAGGATGCTGTCAACTTTATAGGCACATATCATGCAATGTTTTTTTGGGGAAAAAATGTACAGCATACCAAGGACTTTATTGATGAAACCAAGAAAAAAAATTTATGTACATGTTTGTATATATGAATGGCTGCAACCCAAAAGACCTTTCCCAGAATCAGTTCGTTTGGTTTGGTAATGGTCCTATCAAGGTTTCTTCTGTATATTATTCTTCAACTCTGCCTACAAATGTGTATAATTATTCCTGTGTCATTCTGTGTCTGATTGATTATTCCAAACCGATGAAAATCAATCAATTATGTTCCCCTCTTCGCAACCTAGTTTTAATTGGTTCCTCCATTGAGGTCCAGCATACTTTTTGCCCTGTACTCTTTGTTCTTAAATTCATGACGGTAGTCACAGAAAATATTTCTACGAGTACCATACTTGGTCAGGAAGAGTGTTGTTTGTCGTACTCACAAAGCAGGTACCATTGTATGTCCCAATCAAGGCCAATTTGTTGAACCATGACAGAACAATGCATGAAACATATGAAGGGGGGAATGGAAAAAAAAATCAAGTTATTGGCATACCATTAGCAGGAAAACATATCCAGTTGCACCGCGATGACCTTTATACTTGCGAACACCGTTGTGAAGGAATTGCAGTGTCAACTTTGCCCAATTACAAGCTCGCATACGATTCACGTCCTTCACGGCATGAATGAACGATGGCTTCAAACCGGTCATTGTGGTAGGACACAACATGGCCCCCAACACGTACAGCGCAAATTTTCGCCGAAACTCATCCTCCGCACCATCAGTCTCGGTCAGATAAAGTCTCAACTTGTTCAAAGGAATGACTCCGTTAACAACTCCAACCTCATCGTAGATATTGGGATATGCTTCTAATGACCCAGCCAACTGCACGTCATCACCTTCACACCGTATTCCCAATAAAACATTAACTGCCTTACAGGTGAGCCTGACTTGACAACTATGAACATTCAATGAACTACTGTCAAGATCGAAGTTCTGTACCAACCATGCGCACAAGTCGTGATCTATACGTGTACACTTCATCCCCAGGAGGCCAGCAAACCCAATGTTAATGACTGCCTGCTTTTGTGCTTCGTTGAACCGGTTAACTAGCTCAACAATTGACTTCAATGATATGCGGAGTTGCCTTTTACCCTGCACATTTTTTACCCTTAAATTAATACAAAAATACAACCAACAATATCAGCAAAGCAGGACCTAGCCAAATGCATTTACGAAAACATGAAGTACGTAATGGCCTTTTCGGACTTCGGTGCACATGGTACTACTTTGGTGTGTTCCTCAGCGCTCGCCTTAGCCATTTCCGCAAACCTCTTTTTCTCATCAGAGGGGAGTGCCTTCCACCTTTCCCCAATCTCCTTTCTACTCTTTAACCAAGATAATGACAGACGTACAAGACAAGTAACAACTATGAGTCCAAAATTACTGTAACTACAACTTTATGCCAAACGCAATCCGCGTGCATTGTTGGTAATTAAATAAGATTGCAAATACAAATAACAGTTGCAGCAAAAAGTCAGCGACAAAACGTAGCTGGACTTTTACAACGAATTGAAATTTACAAAAACAATAGGAAGGTGACATTATTACATGCTACAATCCTACAAACGTGAAACAATCACAAGCCCACTACGACCATTCAATACAACGTGTGGATAGCAACCCAGCGATGTGTTTCCATCATAGTGTATTATAGAGAATATAGATTTCGACACTCACCATTTTTCGTCGAGTGTTGTCTGACCCTTGCATTTCCTTTAATTGTTGCTGGCTGTATGCAAGCATCGTGAAGCTTATCATCACTAAATCTTAAATATGAATATATATATATGCAAGTTTTTATGTCAAGCTGGCCCCGAAATCGGCATAAGACACCTTTCGTACATCCGGGGCTGAATCGACACCAATTTAAACATTTTCAGACATGCGGAACAAAACCAATTTGAAACATCACAAACTGAACTTCGACGAGGTGCGTAATTTCAGTACAAAAAATGTAATTCCAGATTGTCAAAATAAACAACTAGTACCTGTAACAAATGAATGGTGCAACTGGCCGCTTTCGACAAGAGCCAGCGATAGTGTCAGATATTTGGATATGTTGTTCGGCAATTGTCTTCAATCTTTTCCTTCCCCTTATGGAAGAGCAAATCATACAAATTAGATTGAAGGGAAAATTACAGGGTTGTCAGTTGTCTAATTTGGATCGATGCACTTTAAACTACCTAAATTCTGACAGTCCATTTCAAATTTCCTGGACATTTTCGGTCAAATTGCTAATGCCGTTTGTGATTTTTAAAACAAAGATTGTAATGTCAATTGATTGAGATTATGTAAGTTCAGTAAAGTTATAAGTTGACTACAACAAAAAGTACAGTTGCCACGTATATGCATATTTTCTGATACAAAACAGTGAAGAGTTGTAATCAAATGGACGTAATTGAAACAAAAGTTCACAATTGATGATGCAAAGCGAGGCCATTCAAAATTTGTGCAAAACAAATAACACAAACACAAAAGAACATGGGCTGCTGTAAGAATTGATCCGAAAAAAAAATCAGCGTATTCCTTGGTGATAGATTTCGTTTGTTTACAAACATATGTACGAATCCAACTGGTAGCAAGTCTTTAAGGAGAAAACTAACATTGTTGGTGCGAGGTGACCAATATCCATCAAATGCAATGACGACAATTCCTGCAAAGTATTCCAATCAATATTTATAAGAATACAAACAAACGGCTACAACATGTGGCTGTTAACCTCAAAATTTTGCGGAAACACAGACAACAACACGCAGAATTTCCCAACACATATACAGATTTTGAAACAGACAAAAGAAAGGACACACATCCAAATTTTGCATTTAGTTCACACAGCTTACAATTAAAATAATTATGTGTACAAGCGATAAATGCATAATTTCCCAAATATTGAAGAGGAAGGACTACATTTTGTTTTTCATTTAGGGCTGAAGGACTACACGCACATACTTTTATGAAGGCCCGACTACAAAGGACAAAGAAGCAACTAAACTATTTCATGACGGGGTTAAACAATCTGGGCACGATTCTGCTGTCAGAGAAATTGGTGCTCATCCTAGGCACAAAAACCAGATGAAACCCCATCAAGTTGAGGGCTTCAATTTCCTACTGAGCAACTTGGTTGCAGAGAATCGAGGTGGCTGCATCCTGGCCCATGCTCCATTACCTTCGGGTGCTCAGAAAGTGGGCAGATCAGAGAAGAATACTTTTCCGGGCGTACAAGCAAGTTTCATCAATTGTATGTGACAATGAAACAAGCAAGACTACCACTGCCTGCCAACAAATATTACTAACGTACCCATCCATTCTCATTCTGCACGAAGGTCATAAAAAAGACAAATGAAAGTACCCATTTCATGAACTCGCTCAATAAAGTCCAGACAGCCCACAACTCATGAATGACAGCTACCTTCCTCTTGAAATGTAACTGCTATTCAACAGCAAGATGATAACTTCAAGAGAAAGGTAACCGTCATTCAAAAGTTGCGTGCAATGACAGGCAAGGTTGTCCATTTCTACGAATGAGATTTTCTTCGTGAATTGCCTGGGCTTGTTGACTTTTCTGAATTTCTTCACCTCACCCTTACGACAGTTCGTGAAGTTGAAGAACTGAACAACTTAGTTAAGAAGTTGAACATCACCTGGGATGGGAGCACACTCTATGTGCACGCACAGTTGAGATCCCTCCTAAAGAGTTCACCTATAGACACGTCAACCACAGAAACAGAGGGCATTGATGATGCCCGGATGGACCACATCTTAGAAAAGTTGGATATTAGAGAAGGACTGAAGGCAAACTTCTTCCTTAATCTGTTAGGCTTGTCCGAGTCAGGTGGGGAGAAGGTATTGGTTTTCAGCCATCGTCTCCAGCCGCTTAAGTTGTTGGAAAGGCTAGCCATGAAAGTGAACGCTTCAACTCTTGATTCAAAATTGGGTGTGGGAACGAATAGCTCTCTACAAAATTTGGAAATCGTCATCCTCATTTCAACTCTTTCAATTGGCTTTCCTATGTTTTAAGTTGAATACCGTTAACTATGCATGAACTTCAGCACTGAAAGAAAGAGTTGTTTACTGTGTTACACAGACTCGAGTACGGGTGTCGGGTGCGGTATGTATGTACAGGTCCGACTCATTAAATCTTAACCCTACATTCAATGGTACGCGGTGTGGGGAAAAAATATCATATTTTTAATCTGATATGTGACATAAAATTGTACTATATGTAACTCACAGTGTCAAAATCACATTTATAGTAATTTCACAATAATTTGCACATATAATAATTGTGTTATATACAATTATATAAGAAGTGTCCGTTAAAAAGTATCCGACACATATCCCATACCCTTGTTCGACTCTTAGGTGTCCGACACGGGTATTTGATCTATTTTGAAGAGTCCGTGTAACACAGATTGTTTCTAAACATAAGTTCCGGCAATATAAAATCACTGAGTACTACAAAATTGAAAGCAGAATTCAACAGAGTGTGCTAGCCGTTGCGGAAACAAGATTAGTCATTGTTTGTTTATCGAGTTTCTTATTTTTGCTTTTTTGGCTACTCGAAAAAAAAAATTGTTTTTCCCGTGCCAACATTACACAAATTTTTTTTAAAGTCTTCTTTCGTTATATATAACCTAACCTAACAAGTTCGCCATGTAAATGCAGAACACCTTTTATGCTTGTTGCTAGCTACTATGATACCTATGTTCAACTTGCAGCACTGATAGCAGAGGGAAGACTTCCTATTCGAAAGGGAGAAAATACAAAAATCGAGTACAGAACAGTTCCTATTGGGTCCATTTCAGTTAGCAGAGGGAAGAGTTCCTATTCGAATAGCACAAAATACGAAAATGGAGTACAGAACAATTCCTATTGGGTCGATTTCGGGTTGGGTGTGAAGATATATGCGAATGAAAGAAGACAAACAAGGAGACAGATAATGTACTAGCACGAAATAAAGGAAATACCAACCGGATCAAACGAACTGACGGTGGTGCTCGATTAACCCTTGCGGTTGTGCTCCACCGACAAAAAATCAACTTAAAAAAAGAATTTATGCATCCACTTCCATGGCTAGCCTTCCCAAGAACTTAAGCTCGGCCCTCAAATATTTTTCTCTGTAAAACCCTACAGCTACGGGGAAATGGAACAACGGAGAGATGGGGAAAGAGAAAGACAAACAAAGAGAGAGGTCCGAGATGGAAGAGAGACGGACGGGCTGACGGAACTTATACCTCTTCTGAACACTTCGGCATTTTTGAAAATTTTATACTTGTTCTGACAACTTACACCTTTTAATGAAAACTGACATCATTTATAAATTAATTTTCTTCATAAAAGTTACACCTTGGAACTTATATCTTTAAATTAATTTTCTTCATAAAAGTTACACCTTGGAACTTATATCTTTTCTAAAAACGAAACATTCAGCTTGATTGGGATTGGTCTTCTTTGGGAACTTATATCTTTTGTAAAAACGAAACATTCAGCTTCGATGATTGGTCTTCTTTGGGAACTTATACCTTTTGTAAAAACTCACAAAGTTTACAACTATTCCTAAATTTTACACCTTTTCTAAAAATTTACACATTCTCTCGGAAATATTTACAACTTCTTGAAAAATTACACATTTTGTAGAAAAACCTTTTTCATAAAATTTACACTTATTATTTCAAGTTACACCTTTAGTGAAAAACAAAACTTACATATTTTCTATGGTCATTTACACCTTCGGAAAAATTACAGCTTGATTGGGATTGGTCTTCTTTGGGAACTTATATCTTTTGTAAAAACGAAACATTCAGCTTCGGTGATTGGTCTTCTTTGGGAACTTATACCTTTTGTAAAAACTCACAAAGTTTACAACTATTCCTAAATTTTACACCTTTTCTAAAAATTTACACATTCTCTCGGAAATATTTACAACTTCTTGAAAAATTACACATTTTGTAGAAAAACCTTTTTCATAAAATTTACACTTATTATTTCAAGTTACACCTTTAGTGAAAAACAAAACTTACATATTTTCTATGGTCATTTACACCTTCTTTGGAAAAACATACACCATATTTGAAAAGGTTATACCTTTTGTCAAATAATTTCTTTTAACAAACTTTATCAAAAGCTTATTTTCCATAAAACGTGTAAATTTTCAAAAAAGGTCTAAGTGTCTTCACCAAAGATGTAACTCCTATTTAAAAGGTGTAAATTTTTTTAAACATGTTTGTTTCACAAAAGGAGTACCTTTTTAGAAGAGGTGTAAGCTTTTAAAATAAGGTGTAAACTTGATGAAAACATATTTTCCATAGAAGGTGTAAATTTTTTAAAAAGGTGTAAGTTTTGCTAGCAGAAAAGGTGTAATATCCCATAAAAAGTGTAAATTTTATAAAAGGTCTAAGTATTTCCCATATAGTAATATCCCATATAGTAACTTCTCACAAAAGGTTTAAGTATTTCAACGAAAATGTCTAAATTTTATAAAATAAATTATTTCACAAATGTGTAACCTTCCACAAATAGTGTAAGTTTTTTCACAAGAGATGTAAGTAACTTTGCAAAACGTGTAAGTTCCGTTTTTTCCCCCCAAAACCTGTAAGTTCCTAAAATCCAATCACACTGTATTTGTCTTGTTCAGATAATGGCAATGTGAGAGAGAAGGGCATTTTGGAGGGCTTCGCCTTTCTCTCAGTAGAACTCCGTTTCAGAGAAGACGAGTCTGGGAGGGCTTGGAATAGCGACTCCAAGTCCAAATCCAACCAAGTATGTTAATGTAAAAGAGAACCGTTTTTAATATAGAGCAACGGACAGACAGAGAGAGAGAGAGAGATAGACTGAGATCAACAGACATAGAGACCTAGATGGACAGTGATCGACAGAGACAGCCACTTCGAGATCGACAGAGGGACCGAAATCGACAGAGATCGATAGAGAAGAGACCCACATGGACACAGACAGACCAAGATCGCTGGAGACAGACCGAGATAGAGAGGGATCGACAGAGAGAGACCGACATTGACGGAGAATAGGCCGACATCGACACAGAGAGACCAAGATGGATAGCCAGAGAGAAAAAAAACCTTTGATTTCGACGGCGGTGGCCGTGGAGGTGCCGATGTCAGAAGGCTGTGAGCACCGGAGGCCACCGACGCTTGGGTGGTCAGCGGGGGTCACGAACCCTTGATTTGTTCAGTGGTTGTCCCAATTTGTTTGTTTATGAACACTTCGAAATGTTACTCCTTTTGTGTTTACTACGAATACTTTGAAATGAACACTTGATGTTACTCCTTCTGTGTTTACGAACATTTTGAAATGAACCCTTTGTTACTCCTTTTGTGGTTATGAACACTTTGAAATGTTATTCCTTCATACTTTTCGTGAAAATACTTACACCATTTTTGAAAAGTTACTCCTTTTGTGTAAGAATTTTTGGCATAACATTTATACTTTTTCTTCGAACTTACACCTTTTGTGAAAACCCAATTTAAAACTTTTTCGGAAGTCACTTATACCTTTTGTAAAAAAAAAAAAATTCATCAAATTCACACCTTTTGCTTAAGCTTAAGCTTACACCTTTTCGTTAAAATACTTACACCATTTTTGAAAAGTTACTCCTTTTGTGTAAGAATTTTTGACATAACATTTATACTTTTTCTTCGAACTTACACTTTTTGTGAAAGCCCAACTTAAAACTTTTTCGGAAGTCACTTATACCTTTTGTGGAAAAAAAAATTCATCAAATTTACACCTTTTGCTTAAGCTTACACCTTTTCGTGAAAATATTTACACCATTTTTGAAAAGTTACTCATTTTGTGTAAGAATTTTTGGCATAACATTTATACTTTTTCTTCGAACTTACACCTTTTGTGAAAGCCCAACTTAAAGCTTTTTAGGAAGTCACTTATACCTTTTGTGAAAAAAAAAATTCATCAAATTTACACCTTTTGCTTAAGCTTACACCTTTTCGTGAAAATATTTACACCATTTTTGAAAAGTTACTCCTTTTGTGTAAGAATTTTTGGCATAACACTTATACTTTTTCTTCGAACTTACACCTTTTGTGAAAACCCAACTTAAAGCTTTTTCGGAAGTCACTTATACCTTTTGTGAAAAAAAAAATTCATCAAATTTACACATTTTGCTTAAGCTCACACCTTTTCGTAAAAATATTTGCACAATTTTTGAAAAGTTACTCCTTTTGTGTAAGAATTTTTGGCATAACATTTATACTTTTTCTTCGAACTTACACATTTTGTGAAAGCCCAACTTAAAGCTTTTTTGGAAGTCACTTATACCTTTTGTGAACAAAAAAATTCATCAAATTTACACCTTTTGGTTAAGGTTACACCTTTTCGTAAAAATATTTACACCATTTTTGAAAAGTTACTCATTTTGTGTAAGAATTTTTGTAATAACATTTATACTTTTGTGCTTATATACTGTTTCACAAAAGGTGTAAGTTTGAAGAAAAAGTATAAATCTTATGACAAAAATTCTTACACAAAAGGAGTAACTTTTCAAAAATGGTGTAAGTATTTTCACGAAAAGGTGTAAGCTTAAGCAAAAGGTGTAAATTTGATGAATTTTTTTTTTCACAAAAGGTATAAGTGACTTCCGAAAAAGCTTTAAGTTGGGCTTTCACAAAAGGTGTAAGTTCGAAGAAAAAATATAAATGTTATGCCAAAAATTCTTACACAAAAGGAGTAACTTTTCAAAAATGGTGTAAGTATTTTCACGAAAAGGTGTAAGCTTAAGCAAAAGGTGTAAATTTGATGAATTTTTTTTTCACAAAAGGTATAAGTGACTTCCGGAAAAGCTTTAAGTTGGGCTTTCACAAAAGGTGTAAGTTCGAAGAAAAAGTATAAATGTTTTGCCAAAAATTCTTACACAAAAGGAGTAACTTTTCAAAAATGGTGTAAGTATTTTCACGAAAAGGTGTAAGCTTAAGCAAAAGGTGTAAATTTGATGAATTTTTTTTTTCACAAAAGTTATAAGTGACTTCCGAAAAAGTTTTAAGTTGGGATTTCACAAAAGGTGTAAGTTCGAAGAAAAAGTATAAATATTATGCAAAAAATTCTTACACAAACGGAGTAACTTTTCAAAAATGGTGTAAGTATTTTCACAAAAAGGTATAAGCTTAAGCAAAATGTGTAAGTTTTCGTTTGTTTACACGGGGTAAGTCAACTCACAAAAGAAGTAAGTGTTCATAAAAGGTGTAAATAATTTCACAGAAGGCGTTAGTTTTCAGAAAAAGGTGTAAGTTTTCACAAAAAGCGTAAGTTTTCAGAAATCAGTTATGCCTTTTTCTGAAATTGCTTACGCTTTTCGTGAAAATATACGCCTTTTGTGAAAATTTATACATTTTTTGTGACCATTTACACCTTTAGTCATATAATATATTATTTTATTAATTTACCTGGAAAGTGACCTGCTTAGCAGGTCACCAATGTGTAAGTTTTCAAATATTTTGGTATAACCCAATACATATAAATGTGTAAATACAAAATAGAAGGGTGTATGTGCCTTGCATACCATATGCAAGGCACACCTATAAAAAAAAGTCCTATATATATATATAATATCAAACCACCCAACTTTTTTTGAACTGATCAAACCACCTAACTTGGTCATGAAAGCTGAGGAAGTTTGAAATTCCCTGCCAACCAAACAACCCGTGGGCCTGAACAAAAAAAATAAATATAACCCACTAACCAAAAGCAGCTCCTCAAACATGGCTTTAACAACAATATTAGATGCCCAACATGTGTAGTGGCGGGCCCCATCTCCAATCAAACCACGATACGATACAAAACCCATTACTGGTTGTGAGCAAAAAGAAAACCCAAACTATGGGCTGGTTTTTTTGACCAAATCCGTGGACCAAAAATTTACCCACATTTTATGCCTAGTCATTTTTCTTAAATCTCTATAAATCATAATTTCACAATTTTTTTAAAATTAATAAATTAATATTTACAAAACATCATAAATATTACACTTTTAAAGTCTTAAATCCCAAAATCATTTTATAATCTCAACTTAACAATTCACACCATATTCATCAATGTCAATTTATTTTTCTTCTTAAAACCAAATTTCAAAACTCAAAGATGAGATAAATATGTCAACATTATTTTCCCAAAATAAATTATCTAACCATAATATGATGTAGATATAATCCATACAACTATTAAATTCTATTTTCGAATTTCTTTTACAAAATTAACAACACAAAATGATTTTTTTTTTAAATCAATCTAAAAATATCAACATTCTTAACATTTCAACATAATTTTTCTTTCAAAAATTACCAAACAAAAATCTGAAAATATACCTATATGCAATACCTCCTATAATGATATTTTCTCAAAATAATCCTAATATAGCTTTAATGTAAAAATATGAAGAAAGTCCCTACCTCAAATATGAAGAAAAACAAATTTGAAAATGCAAACGTCACCAGATCATGAATCCGAGAACACCATTGAAAAGATTACGACGAGTTCTCCAACTTTCATTTACAACACTTTTCTCACTCTAAAGACTCCCATTTGAAGCTCAACCATTGAGCAATAATGGAGAAAAAAGAAAGAGGGAGAGAGAGGTAGATATACGTTGGGAGAGAGACCAAGAGAGGAGAACTCTCTGCTCAATTCAACAAAGAAGAAAGAAATGATGAAAAGGAAAGGAAGGGGGAAAAGAGAGAGGAGTGGGGAACAAGCCCATGTGGTTTTGCTTTTTCAATGATGGGTTTTTTAAAAAAAATAATTTAATTTTTGTAATAATAACTCAGAATTTTATAATATAAATTATAAAATGATATAATTTTTCTCACCACAAAAATATAATATTTTTGTACACCACAAAATATAATATTTTGTTCATTTCACAATACATACATGTCTTATTCTTTATAAAATATATAATTTTTCACCGTATGGTACACACCATAAATTTAACTTTTAAATATTTATAATAACTCTATATAATAAATAATAGCAACTCCCAAGGTGGTTACTACCAATCATATAATTAAAAAGGACCAAACACCCAAAACTTACTTTCAAATTCTGCTATACACTAGACCGAACACCGATCAGTCCGCGAATTTTCATAAAATAAATACTCATCAATAAATTCCGAAATTTTTATCGGACGTGCTAGACTCGTATGTGAACAACATACAAATATTTCATAATTTTCTGAAATCGGTAAGTATTTTTAAAAAATACAAAACTGAACTGTTTTCGCACAGAATTTACACAGCACTCAAATTCGAAAATTTGCTCAATTAAATTATGCACTGGCTATTTAAAAAAAAAAATTTCTGGGTCATTACATACACAACCACAAACCTCAACTTTCATTTTGAATACAAACATGGTATGAATATTCACACTAAACATACGAATGTGAAGGTTCACATGAATTCAGGAATATAGATAAAGACCCTATGATTTCAAAGTGTTAATGACTAATATGGAATGGTGATATTAAAGTTTACATCAAAATTACATTGCTCACAAATGACATTAAGCTAATGATTATGTGTATACAATTGTAAAGCAGCTTACAATAATGTAAAAGTTCACATTGATTTTTTAATCTCTAAAAATATGACTACATCAACATTACAGTAATCACAAACCATCATTTTTGGTGTGTACACAAACATGAAGTATACATTATGCACAATCAGATTATTGATTTGAATGTTAATATCACGAACAAAACATCAAATGAATTAATTTAGTCACATTAAGCCAATGGTTATGTGTACATAATTATAAAATAACATAAACCACTATGAATATTAACATTGACTTTCTAGTAGCAAATATTATGGCAATATACCAGTGTATCTTATTAAGCACAATCAAAATAACTAATTATAGTTATTTTGTCCAATGTATTTTAATATTTACAAAATCACAAAGGATGAGGAATTCATATTCATATTCTTCTCGCTGATGTAAAATGTATCTTTGGATGCCTTGTAGGTCTCTAGCACGCATACGATGACATCATTGAACTTCATACATTTGTCGAGGTCAATTTTACATATCCTCAACACATTAAACAACTGCCAAAATGGCATTTCCTTCAAACAACCCAGCTGAAGATCCGAGAACTTAGTGCTCATCATTAGTTTCACTAACTCGATGATGTTAGATCGGTAGTTGACCTTTTTCATGTTCACTTTTCGCGCCCGGGGGATGGGGGGCTGGCTATTTGTTCAAGTTTGTCTTTGACGTAGAACTGTTCTTTTTTTATTTTGCCATGAAATCTATGAGCAACATCTGTTTGTTCAATTAGAAACAAATTTACTGTTAATGTTTACAAATGGTAAATGATAACAAATACAAACTATATGTGCTGTGAATAGTGGAATGATGTGACCATAGTTGCATTGAGCAAAACCATGATGTGAATATTCACATGAACACAGTACAACATAGGATAAAACAATAAAAGTCAAATACATGGTGTGAACATTCACATTAATCATATATGATCATGTCATTAGTTTATGTGTTTGAAAAATGAACAAAATTTTGGGAGCTTAAATCATTTGATCATAATCAACAACACCAACAAGGACAACAATAAAAAAATGGAACAAAAATAACAGATGAAATATGGAATAATAACATATTGTAACTATTAAACTAACATGATATATACATGATGTTAACGTTCACATCATTACATTATATATTTGACTGTGAACTCATTACATTATATATTTGACTGTGAATGTTCATAGTCAAATATATAATGTGAATATTCACATGGACCGTATTTCATGCCACTTTTTATTTTTTTATGAAAAATAATAAAAAATTAGGGATTCAAATTATTTGATCACCATCAACAATCAACAACATCAATAAGGCCAACATTCACAAAAGGGGAAAAAATAACTACAGTATTATGAAATAATAGCACATTACAACCAATCAACAAGAATGATGGCCACATGATGTAAATGTTCACATAAGTTCATTACAATCAATGTAAAGGGGAAACACAACAACGATAATATCAAATAGTTGTTTTGGAATTCACATTGAACCAAAAAGAGGGGGGGGGAAGAATAGTGTGAACATTCATATGGACCGTATTTCATGCCACTTTCAATATCAATAAGGCCAACATTCACTACAAGAAAAAACACTTTCGGCGACTAAAGTTTTAGTCGCCAAAAGCCCCATTTTTAGTCGCCAATACTATTTTTTTCACTTTCCCCGACTAAAATCTTTAGTCGCCGCTGTGGTCGCCGAAAAATTGTCGCGAAAAGCTTTGGCGACTAAACATTTGTTAGTCGGCAATACATATGTCTTCGGCGACTAAATAATTAGTCGCCAATACTCCATTCCATTTTGGGAAATTCTACTTTTAGCGACTAAACCATTAGTCGCCAATACTATTTTTTTTTTTTTAATTTATCTTTCGGCGACCAAAATGCATTAGTCGCCAATACTAGTTTTTCAAAAAAAAAAAAAGTTTGCCTCTGCTGGAGCTCCCAGGGCTCGAACCTGGGACGTCACAGCCAAACACGCCCCTGTACCTTCAGCAACACCTGTCCCCACTACGCCACTCACACATCTCATGAATATTAATGCAACATTTATTATTTATATACTATATTCACTGGTATATATAAAAATTGTATATATGAAAAATAAATTATTTTATTTAATATATTTCATGTAAAAAAATAAAATATTTACAAAAAAAATTGGGTAGCACTTTTGGCGACTAAATCTCAATTTTAGTCGCCAATTCTCCAATTTTTGGCTACTAATTTGTGTTTCTGTCGCTAAAACAAATGAGTCGCGCCTAAGGATTACACATTTGGCGACTAAACAGAACTTTTGTCGCCAAAACCTCAACTTTGGGCGACTAAAATGCATTTTAGTCGGCAAAACACTTGTAATGGGCGACTAAACTGTTTTTTAGTCGCCAAAACCATCACTTTTGGCTACTAAATGATTTTAGTCGCCAAAAACCGTGCCTTTTAGCTACTAAATGTTTTTCAGTCGCTAAAAGTGATACATTCGGCGACTAAACTGACCTTTAGTCGGTAAAAGTCCTATTTTCGGCGACCAAACTGCTTTAGTCGGCAAAAGTGCTGACGTTTGGCGACAAAACTGATTTTAGTCGCCATTTGTACGACTTTTAGCGACGAAAATAATTATTTTAGTCGCCAATGCTGCATTTTCTTGTAGTGATTCACAAAAGGGAAAAAAATAACTACAATATTACGAAATAATAGCACATTACAACCAATCAACAAGAATGATGGCCACATAATGCAAATGTTCACATCAGTTCATTACAATCAAATGTAAAGGGGAAACACAACAATGATAATATCAAATAGTTGTTTTGGAATTCACATTGAACCAAAAAGAGGGGGGAAGGATAGTGTGAATATTCACATGGACTGTATTTCATGCCACCGTTAACAATCAATAACACCAACAAGGCCAACAGTCACAAAAGGGGAAAAAATAACTACAATATTACAAAATAATATCATATTACATCTAATTAACAAGAATGATGACCACATGATGTAAATGTTCACATCAATTCATTGTAATCAAACGTAAAAGGAGGAACACAATAACGATGTTTATCAAATAGTTGTTTTTGAATTCAAATTGAACCAAAAAGAAGGGAGAATGATGGGTGCTTACGTTTGTTCCTCATTTTGGTCGATTTTACACATCGGCCGATGTGAACTTTCGTAGAGTTGTGTCTTCAAATCGTTGGTAATGAATGAACGATGGTTAGATGATGGGATGTTGGTGAGATCGAATCAATGTAAAATTCCGCAACAATGAAGCGTCACTTTGGCCTACGTTTCCAGTCGCAGACAATGACTTGGTGATAGTGGAATGATAGTAGGATGGTAGACGGCACGATGTGAAACCTAGGGTTTGGAAGAGATGACTAACCCTAGGGTTTGAGAGAGATGACAATGAGGGTTTTGGGAAGGAGATATTTTCTACGTGAAATATGGAATGATGAAAGTGGAGTATTTTGATGGGGTTTGATTTCGGGAATGGAAATATGTATGTGAGGGCTTGGGACTATTTGGTCTTATTACATCGATTAGGACCTAATGGAATATTCAAAAACATTTTGGGTTAGATGGAATAGAACTCTTAGAAATGGATTTACTAAAAAAGTTTCCTTTTTTTAAAGATAAAAGTATTATTATATTGATTTAGTTTTTTTTATTTTATAAATAGTATATACGGATGATTTTATAAAATAAAATTTTGAATTATCAAAATAAGAGGTCAAATATAACTATTCAAATTTAAACTTGCGAGAATGCAATCTATTTGGATTATTTTAGAATACACAATAATAATTCCAATAGATCTTTCCATCATAACAAAGTCATAACCAAACACTACTATTGTTTTGGAAATTAATTATTTTAGTTTATTTTTGACTTTTTATGAAAAAATTTGTAAAAAAGTATAGAGAAAAATTGATTTTTTGATAGTTGCTATTTTAACTAGTTTCCAAACTTTAGTATAATTAATTAATTTTTTTTATTATAACGAAAATAATAATCATAATATATCATAATTAATATTGTAATTAGTTATAATTAATATCATGAGTTATAACCAAAATAAAACTAATGTCACAACAAATTATAATCAAATATCACAAATATCATAACTAAGATGTATTATAAAATTTTGAAAAATTTATTAGAAAATCCTTTTTTAAGTATTTGTATCTCAATTAATCCATAAGATATTCTTATATTCTTATATTCTAATAAGTCCTATTATTTGGACATTTGATCTACCAAATCCTAATTCTCATATTTAAGGTATTTTGTAGACATTTCTATTCTTACAAATATTTTTTGAATGGTTAGCAATTTGGTGATGTGAAAATTTATATTTTATAATGTGAATATTCATATTGACGTATGAATGCTTACATTGATAATGTGAATATTCACATTGACATATTAACATTCACATTGATGGTGTGAACATTTACATTGATGATGTGAACATTCATATTGATGGTGTAAACATTCATATCATGGAACATTCACACTGTAAATGTGAATATTATTAGGGGTATTTTGGTAACTATGTCACCAATAAAATTTATTAGAATATAAGAAAATAATGTAAACTAAATAGAATATAAATAGGTGAAAAGGAGTTTATGAAAAAATGTCTCAAAATTTTTCCATAATTAGACACACCAATCATACTTTTGCTTTTGCTTTTTTAACATTGCCTTTTATGGCAGGCCACTTGGCGATAATACTGATGCTGGCAATGTGTGGTAGGGTTGTGTAATTAATTATTGAGGACTTTCATGGGAAAGCCAATTCTCTTTGTTTTTTTTTTTTTTTAAAAAAAATTTATTTTCTAAATGTTAATTAATTATCTTATTGATATATCATAAGATATAAAAAATAAATCTATAGAGTGAGTTTATACATCATTTTTCTTATCATATTAGGTTAATTTTACATTTTTATTTTCTAAATTATTATTATTTATTTCTTTTTATTTTTCCCATCAAATCTTTTAACCAAACGCAGATTAAGAAAATTATTATCAAGCTCTTTTATTTTTTCTCTCTCTCTTTTTTTTTTAAAATCTTTTCTCGCTGACTCACTCTATCCAAACAAAGTGTGATGAGTTGAGTCAATTTTAAGGATAAGTTATTTAAATTTGATTTGAAAATTTAATAAATTTTAAAATTTTCTCAAACTTAATTTGTTTGCATTTCAAGCTAATTTCAAGCAAGTTTCGATTGATCGGAACATGAGTATAGCTTAAGTAGCTTGATTTTTCATAGTATATACATATAATAAGGTTGAGTCAAATAGCAAGTTGTTCAAATTTAATTTAAAAACTTAATGAATTTTAAAATATATTCAAACTTAATTTATTTACCTAATAAACTGATTTCAAATAAACTAAACTGATTTCAAATAAATTTTTAATGATTTTTGACTTACTGAGTTTGTTTTATAGTTCTTAGATATGTATTACTTTTTTTTTTTTTTTTGATTGTTGCCCGTTTATGAGATCAGATGATGGTTCATAGATTGAAAGTAGTTCTATTTTTATTCAGGCCTATTGAACCAATGAAATGGCGGCATGGGGGTTATTGTGCCTTTAGCACAACAGTAATTGTTGTACCTCAATTTGAGGGTTATTATGGGTTTATTTTTATGATCTGAACCATTTATTTTGTAGGATTTGTTGAGTACTTCATGCTTACCAAACATTATATTCATCAGATATCAATATCTATGTGATCAGATTGCATATTTTTTATACTATTTTTCAAAAGAAAAACTTATTGTTTTTTTTTTTTTATGATAAATGTAATTCGATTATATAGTTATTGATATCCGATTAATATGATTTTTAGTAGGCATGAAGTACTCAACGAATCCTACAAAATGAACGGTTCGGATCATAAAAATATGCCCATAATAACCGTCAAATTGAGGCACAACAACCCTCATTCAGGGCAAATGATCAATCAAAATGCACCTGCAACAAATTTTGGAGGCTTCATTGTCATTCCTTTTGGAAATTGAACGGTTTAATAATGAAGTTTACCTAGCTTTTTTTATTAAGGGAAATTATCAATCAGTTTTAAAAATTTATTACTGATTCATGATAAAGTTTTTGTTTTCAATTTATCAATATTTATAAAATTTACTACATTTTTGTTATTACTTTTCAAAAGTAGCCTGAAGTGAAATTTTCCCTTTTTTTTTTTGGTAATTGGTTGTCTTTTTGTGTGGACCACTAATCTTGGCCATTGATGCTGACATACTTTCATGCTATAAAAGCTAGAAACTATGAAGCGGTGGAATTAATTATTGAGCACTTTATGGGAAGGATTGAGGATAACTTATTTATGGTATTTTCGAATTGACCGGCAACTTCCAAATAAATCATATTTTTATGAAATTTTTTAAATTATATCAAATTTTTATTTTTTTGACCAGTCTTGTATAAAGTATCGAATTTTTTTAAAAAAGTATAAATTTTTTTTAAAAAAATTCAAAAAAAAAAACCCATAAAAGTTTATTATTTTTTTACTTATTTTGTCATTTTGGTTTTTTTTAAAAAAATAAATTTTAAATTTTTTTTTGGTTCATCTCGTCAAGTAGAATTTAGATGGCTAAAAATTTTTCAATTTTTTTTTTTTAATAAAAATGTTCACCAAAAAAAAAAATAAACTAAAAAAAAAAAAAAGTAACAGAAAAGCAAACTCCCAACACTCCAAAATAAGGTCTCTGCTTTTCAGTACTCTTGGCATACATATGGTGCTTGCAAACAAAATTGTCAGACCCAATGCTAGATTGGTCCACCATATAGTTGTCAAGTTTTCATTTCTCATTGAATTTAGATGCCATTTCAACAACCTTTGCATTTAGATTTTGGTGTTTGAATGATATGTGCGTCAACCATTTCTTTCTATGATACTACATATACAAAATGGAAAATGCCCCGGAGCTCTAATTAGAGCTGAAAAAGGACAGCTCTAATGAGCTGTCACCCATTTAAAAAAAAAAAAAAAAAAAAAAAAGAAGCAGTGAAATAAAGACAAAAAAAAGTGGAAAAAAAGATAAATTAGTGCTATTTTAGTGCTCTTTTTTTAGAGCTCCGGAGCATTACTGATACAAAATCTATACTTCTAGTTCAGGGTTATAAGTAGAATTCCTTGCTCTTGAATGATACTATACATACAAAATTAAATTATAAGAAAATATTTAAAATGCATGTATCAGTAGGGTAAGACCTACCTCTAATAAAAATAATGAGTATTTCTAGAGAATTTTGTCCTGTACATTCTTGATATGTAATTTAACCATGCAACAATTCTAGGAATATCTAAATTTTTACTCGTTAACTATGTGAATATATTTGAACCAACTAGGCTTAGCCTAGTTGGCCACCATGCCTTCCTTAGGGCTTAGTCCCAAGGAGGTCATGGTTTCAACTCCCCTTAGGGGGGTTGAATTAAGGGAGGGCAAGCACTTATGTGCTTTGCCAAGGGTGGGGAGCTTTGCTCCCATAGGTGCTAATCTAACAACTAACAACTAACATTTGCCGATCAAAAAAAAAAAAAAACTATGTGAATATATTTGGCTTAGGTGAGGCCTTTGGTGGCAACATGTATAGTAGTTTAATCATCCTAGCTAGTGCAGACTGGGTTCAATTTTTAGATTAAAGTTAGTAAACTTTTTGAACGATTAAGTTTTTAAACAAGTAAGAAATTCATTCATCCTCATTCCATATTGGTTGTGTTTGTTTGGAGGGATTAATGCATAAGATTAGATTATGTATCTTGTTCAATCTTGAATTTCATGTTTATATATTAAAGTGGACCTCTAGATTAAAAAAATACTATTGAGTCTCATAAGAGGGGTAGGTTGCAAAATGGGAGGAGTAAGGAGGTCTAGATTAGGGGTTAAAGCACAAAAATATCCTCAAACTGTGACCATTATATTACACCACATAGTTCACTAATAGTATTTTCAAACAAACATGAAGATAAGATTTTATCAATCTTCCTTCTAATCTAAAGACATTTCAAACGTGATATAGAATACATAATCGCAAGGGACTTATAATCCCAAGACTATTACTTCTAGTAATTCAAACCGACGAAATGACAATGATCATTTTTCACAAACTAGTTTTAAATGCTAACCCAGAATTATCCAACTTTTCTTCCATGATCTTGTTTAAACGTTGGACCATCTCAGGTGTCAAATGATTGACCCAATCACCCACTTCACCTCTCCTGAAAAACGTCTGATTCTCAAATTGTAGAAGTGAACCAGATTTGTTCACCTCCAACTCTCTTAAATTGCTAATGCTACATAACTTCGATATGTCTTCTATCACACCTTTTCTTTCTTCTTCCAAAGAGAATGGAGCACCCATAAACTTGGCTACCCTCTTCATTTGAAGGGAAATATCTTCTTTTAGGTCCTCGTACATCAAAAACAACACCTTGTGAGGCCTTTCCAAGCTCTCCTTCCAGTGCCCCAATACATGATCCCAAAAGGGCCCAAAACCGATGACACCTCTACAAAACATGTCGAAAGCATCATCGCATGATAAAGGCCCGAGGCTCTTGGCTCTAGCCTTATTCACAAAGTGCCAAGCAGAGACGAAGGCATCATAGGGATTGCGACAGAGATAGACAACGCGACAACCAGAGTTCTTAATTGAGTCGGGCAATGAATGGTAGGGGATGTGGGTGGAAAAAATATTAGCCATAGGGGATTGAAAGTTGGAGACAATGGGAAGGTGGCGAATATGACAACCTTTTTCATTAGAATTGTGCTCGAGAAAAGGGACGAGCTCGTGAGGGTTGGAAGCGAGCAAGGGGTGTTGTGAAAGCGTGTTAGGGTAGCGATGGCGGCTGGCGATGGCGAAGGCTAAGGCCTTCAACCAGGTGGTGCCTGATTTGGGCATGGTGACGAGTATAAGGTCTGTGTCTTGAGCTTTGAAGTGTTGTTGGACTGACATTACTCCTCGAATAAGGACGTTCGGGCACCAAAAACCTTCATAAAGATGATATTCAAAACCTAGCAATCCCTTTACTTTGGGAAGTGATGCGATAAGTAGATCATCATCATGCCAATCGTTTTCTAGCTCATGGTTAGTTTCTCTCGCTGTGATGAGTGAATTGTTTTCATTTCTTTGAGTGTCTTCCATGGTAGGTGGAAGAGAGGTTTTTTTTTTTTTTTTTTGGATCAGAAGTGGAAGAGAGGTATGTTAGTTTGACAGTCACTCCACAAATTCTTTATCTTTATAAAATAATGTGGACCGTATAAAGGTGTGTATCAAGTTATGCATTTTTATAATAAAAGTTATGACTCAAATTATGGTATGCGTATTTAAAATTATAAAAATTATACATTTTGGATAGAAATTATATATATATTTTATAGGACTGAATAAAAAAATTGAAAAAATCACAACGATCTGATTTAGATCAAACTGTGTTGTTTGATTTGGTTTTATTAATGCATGGTTTGGTCTTAGTTCTTAAAATAGGTAAATTGTACCTTACGGTTTGGTCCATGTTTTTATAATTATGGTTCTAATTTTAAACTGAATGGGACTATTAGATATATACATATATATAATTTGTTAGTTATGGTAAACACTCAAGTATTCTCTTAATATTCTATAAATATTCATAAGTTGTTAACCATTTGTTTACAAGTGTGTTCTCGTAATAATTATTTAAACAATTTTATTTATAAAACGATGATATATTTATGTGATCTCTGAGCAAATTGTAATTGTTTTGTGAATGATAACAAAATTCAGCCAAATCGTGAATTGAAACCGAATTGAATTATATTTTCAAGATTGGGTTTAATTTCAAATTTTATAAAATCGTAAGTAATAATTGGATCTTGATTTACATTATAACCGAATTAAACCGATCACCTCTAATTTTTTATATAAAATATTTATATGCACATGTTTTTAAGGTGGACATATGTATGATTAGTTTGTTGCCTATGGTAAGAAAAATTATTAGCTGCTTGTGAGGCATCACGTGTTTATATTTTAGACCAATTACAAATTTTTATATCCTCTCATATTTTTCAATTATTTCATATAAAATTATTGATTTCATCCATTCCACCAATTACGATGCATGTGGAGCTGTATATGGAGCTGGACCAACCAATAACTTCTTCCATGGTAGGTAGTCGTGGGTTAGCACATGATGGTGGTCGTTTTGTCTCTGTGTATTTTTTTTTGTTGTTGTAAAAGCCAGAATATTAGGTAGTGTTTGGTCTAATTTTAAAATTATGATTCTAATTAAAATATTTTATAATTATTTTTAAAACTTATAATCAAATATACAATTCAAAACTCGATTTAAAAACTATTTTGAAAATTCATAACTAAACACATAACTTAAAACTTTTGTCAAAATTGATAACCAAACTCTTTTCAAAACTCTATTTAAAAAAGAAATTCAATTTTTTTTTTATTTTGTTCTTTAAAATTATTTTTTATTTTATATTTTTTTCAAAAAATATTGTTTATTTTCATTTTTGAAGACAAATATTTTTTATGTTTTATTTTTTTAAAAAAATATTTTGTTATTTTTTTAAGTATTTGTCAAATAATTTGTTTTTTTAGATATATGTGGGCGATCCAAAAATTTCTAAAATTTAAAAACAAATTAAATATTTAAAAAAAAAGTTAAAAATATTAAAAAAAATAAAAAATAAAATAAAATATTTAAAATAAAAAATTTAAAAATATATTTAAAATTAAAAAATAAATTTTTCTTAAACATTTTTAAATATTTAAAAAAAATAAATCCAAAAAATTTTAAAGTACAACTCAAAACTCAAAATACAACTTAAAACTCAAAATTCTTTTTCTAAACTCTTCTCAAAATTTATAACCAAATAAATTTTCTTTTTTCGAAACTCAAAATATAATTCAAAACTCAAAATACAGCTCTGTAACGCCCTCAAAATAAATCCATAAATCATACAATATTGACATGCTTAGACATAAGAAAATAAAGCATAATTATATTCCATCAGAGTATTCATTACAGAATGTATTACATGTTGACAATAAAAGTAAATGCCCTATAGGCTTACAACTTTCCAAGTCAACACTTGGTTACAAAAAGAGAGTACTAACTCTACATAAAATAAGCCCTTGGTTTGATATACATGTAATACAAAAGAAATAATCACAAAAGATGTCCTAGCCACTAAGCCTCTCAAGCTACGTCCTTGGAGGTGGCATGCTACCTGCACCTGAAAATAATGTCCTATATAGGGTGAGCCAACGCCCAGTAGAGATATGCTAAACATACTATGAGCAATAATTAAAATATTAGCATTTGATAAATGTTTAACTCACATAAATCAATCCACAATCCATTTCAATTACATGACCATTGTGTCCATGTTTCATTCCATTTTCCATTTCTTATCCAATTTCTCAATTCATAACCCTGGCTCAGAACCCGGCCATATACTTTAAATGAGATTCATCTCATATCAATAATTCTTCCATTTCATCAATTCAAATGAGATAACAACTCATATCAAAATACTTCCATAAGCATCAATAGATACACAGATTTGCTGTATCAATAACACATAAAACACTTTCATACTTCACAAATGATACACAGATTTGCTGTGTCAATAATTCAATAGATATACGTATTTGTTGTATCAATGGAGTCCATCCCCTATCTCCTCCCACACAACATCCGGTTTAGGAGTCCATCACCTATCTTCCCCTAAACCGTGGAGTACATCCCCTATCTCCTCCCACACAATACAATGTATATAAACACATATCATATACACAATTAATCAATACATAAATTTGATGTATTATTCCAACCATCATATCCGATGACATATTCAATTGATTAGTTTTAGTTTGCCTAATCATCATGCATTGTCTACAACAATCAAGACTATCCTCCACCGATAGCCCAAAACAGTTATTTCTAAACAGATAATAAATGCCTCAACAGATATAAAATCTCAACATTTTTAAAGTGAGCGATTAATAAATCCAACTCTACCATTCTAACTCATAATGAGCCAATTCTATTATTTCCAACTCAATTTCACATTTCCATAACAATTGTCATTAATTACACTAATGACCCAAATATACCCAAACATAGCATTTTTCTCCATTTTTCTCAATATTGACCCAATGGTCCAAATATTGTCATTTTAAGACTCAAAATACACATTTATGAGTCAAAATAACAAAACTCCTTTTTGTTCATTTGAAACCCTAACACCCAAAATCACCCAACTTCAACATTTATTCAAAATGACTAAATTCTTATGTCAAAGATCATAAGAATGAGTAGTTATCCCTACCTCAAGAGATGAAACCCAATGAAGAAGATGAAGAAATCTCGAAGTGCTCCAAACCAAGAAATTTTCGGATTGATAGATAGCCCACAACAAACTCCACACTTTTTACAAAGGGACAAAGGTGGGAGATCACTTTAACTAGATCAATACCTAGAGAGAAGTTGTGCTTTAGAGAGAGAGGCTCTCTAATGGAGGTTTTGAAAAAGTAAGAGAGAGAAAGGAAATCAAAAAGTGATCCAAAAAGTGAAATCTCGGAATGATATAAAAGTTGCCCCGCTTGAGCGTGGAAACCCCCGCTCGAGCGTCAGACACAGAATCACGCTCGAGCGTGAAAAGCGCCGCTCGAGCGTCGATTGCACACTTCCAGAAGTTTTGCAGACCATGGTCCCCGCTCGAGCGTCAAACTCCCCGCTCGAGCGGAGGAAAAAAAACTAAGGGTCACGCTCGAGCGTCAAGACTTCCGCTCGAGCGTCTGAAGACCTGCAGAGAAAATACTGGGAGATGGAAATTCACGCTCGAGCGTCAAAACTCCTGCTCGAGCGGAGAAGCAAAAACAAAGGGCCCGCTCGAGCGTCAAAAGCCCCGTTCGGGCGTAAAGGCCAAATTCTGGGCATCAACTTTTGGTTCCAAAGCACAACCAACCTATTTCAAACCTGCCCAACACAACTCAAGACTCAAATATGAAGAGTAAGGGAAGGAAATGAGAATGAGACAACAACACAACCACGGAACCAAGTCCGGAATACAATATACAAAGGAAAGGAAAATCGGGATCGCTATAAGCTCCGCACTCAGATAGATTATCCATTACCAGTTCTTTTAATAGTTTAAAGGCCTATTTTGACAATTAGAAAAAAAGTTAGTTTATTGGTTTATTGATTTATTTAGATGACATTACTTTTCTAATTTTTTTTTACTTTTCTTAAAAAAAATTAATAAGCTAAATTTTTTTTTTTACTTTCCAAAACAAACTAAAATCTTAAGAGAGAGAAGTAATTTTATCGTGTCTTATATGTCTTATAATTTTAACACCTTCGTTACATGTGGATGGGCTTTTCTTTATAAACGGATTAAATATATGCAAGTATTTTTAATTAGCGAGAGTAAACGACGATATTTGTAACGCCCTCAAAATAAGCCCATAATTCATACATTCATGATACAAGGAATTGACAATATATTTAAGAGAATAAAGTGTACATCTATTTATCAGAGTATTTATTACAAGAGTATTACATGTTGACAACAAAAGTAAATGGCCTACGGGCTTACAATTTTCCAAACCAACACTCGGTCACAAAAAGGAGAGTACTAACTCACACACATTAAGTCCTCGGCTTGAATTTACATGTAATACACAAAAAGGTAAACAACAAAAGTCCTTCAACCTCTAAGCCTCCCAAGCTACGTCCTTGGAGGTGGCATATCACCTGAACTTGAAAATGATGTCCTATATAGGGTGAGCCAATGCCCAGTAGAGATATACTAAACCAAATATGAGAAATAACTAAAACAATAGCATTTGATATATGGTTAACACTTATAAACCAACTTACAATACTTTACAATTCAACAACAAGTACATCCACTTTCCAGTTCAATTTCCTTCACTTATACAGTTTCAATTCATAATTATGGCTCAGAACCTAGCCAAACAATTCAATGAGACTATGACTCATATTAAAACACTTCCAAACTTCACAATTCACATGAGATTATAACTCATATTAAAACACTTCCATACTTCACAAATGATACATAGATTTGCTGTATCAATGGAGTCCATCCCCTATCTCATCCCAAATATTTGGTTTAGGAGTCCATCCCTTATCTCCCCCCAAAGCGTGGAGTACATCCCCTATCTCCTCCCAAACAACATACATATACAATTGTCACGACCCAAACCCGGCCCTATGGGTTTAGCACCGTAACTGGCCAGTAATCCGAGATTACCGAAGGCCTGCTGAACAGTAATACAGTTAAACAGAGTACAGGGCCTGACGGAAGCCAATACAGTAAGTAACTAGTGTCCATTGAGCTGTGAAAATCTGTATGCCAAAAACATTTTCATGCATTCATACAGTTCAAAACAGTACAGTCTATATACAGTCTATACCATCATATACAAACATTCAGTACGGGGACCTAATCCCTCGATAACAGCACAGTAAAACAGTAGACAGTCTATACAGTAGTACAAAACAGTAAGGAGACCGATGGGGGGACACAAAAACACCCCAAGCCATAGCATGGCAACTCGGAACCTCGCAGTGAGGCACATAGGCTGGCTTGACAAAACTGGGGACCAACCCACGCTCCTAGCTCCGGTCTGGCTGCTGAGAACCTACATATATATATATACAGTGAGCTAAAGCCCAGTGAATAACATAAAGCGTAAAGAGGTTATGAATGAATGTCCTGACAGTAATGAAAACAGTTCATTAAACAGTATTTCAGTCTTTCAGTATTTCAGTCAATCAGTCATATGTGGTACACCCATTAGCCTATAAACAGTAGGTCCAAAAGGACCGGGTCTTAACAGACCCAACAGTAATGATGGCCATCAATCAGTAAACAGTATGGTTCCACAAGGGAACCGACAGGACTCTGTAACAGTAACAGTAAACAGTAAGTGCTAAGGATGCCACAATACAGTTCAGAATACAGGACATACATTCATTCAGTAAATAATATCAGTTCAATAAACAGTTCAGTTCAGTATTCAAAAGATAACCATTTTGAACATATCTTTACACGATCGTTACTCACAGAGATTGGGCTACAGTATGCTAGAGCGCGTTTCCCCAGTCGCCAACCCTACACAGTTAACAGATCGAACACACTAAGCTATACAGTGGGGAAGGATAATAACTTAATCCTTAAATGCCTCGGTGTGTTCTACACCTACATCCTCATTAAGATGCCTTAAATACGCCCTAGGAATGCCTAGGATGGAAAGAGGATGCAAAGATGCACTTAGAAAACATTTGCAGAATTTTCAGTGAAACAGAGTCCCGCTCGAGCGCAGGTTTCCCCGCTCGAGTGGACAAGCAAACAAAGGTCCCCGCTCGAGCGCAACATCCCCGCTCGAGCGGACCAAAAAGTACTGGATAGGTGAAATCTCCGCTTGACGCCCGCTCGAGCGTGTCACCTAGTCCTCCGCTCGAGCGCCCAATACTCCGCTCGAGCGGACTGATGCACAGTGCAAGATGCTGGGAGCTCGATTTCTCCGCTCGAGCGCTACTTCCCCCGCTCGAGCAGACAACCAAAATCTGGAAATTCCAGATTTGAGTCCCAAGCTCAAAACCAAGTTCAAAAGCAATATTTTCGATTCTCTTGGGCTATTTTCTGGAAAAACTCTTGCAAACTCAATGTACAACAAGTTTCAAAACTCAATTTAAGAAATCAAAGCCCAAGGGTGTTTAATTCAAACTCAAACTCAAACCATTTTTCAAGAACAAGATGAACATGCAATGCATGAGTTTTTAACCAAATTCAAGGTTCAAATTTTGCTCTAATGAGCTCAATAGTTGGAAAACAAAATGAAAACATGGACTTTGATAGAAACATGAGCATGCATATACAATCCATCATGAATTCAACTTCAAAATGCACCAAAATGGCCATGCATGCATGAATTCAAGCATAATTCAACCTCTATGCACTAAATCATGGCTTGATTCTACAATGGAGCCTAGAACATGCAAGATGAAGCTTAAAGACAAGAAGAAGAAGATGGATTTTCTTACCTAAGTCTCAATTACAAGTCTTGCAAGCTCAGTTTAGCAATCTATGTTACAAATCTTCAAGTTCTTCTAGCAATTCACAAGATGAGCAAGATGAATTCAATTTTCCTCTTAATTCTCTCCCTCTCTCTCACTCTAAATTCGGTTGGAGTGGAGGAAATGGCTGATCAATAGTTTTGATTAGGTGATAAGGCTCAAACAATAATAATAAATAAAGGACCACTATAGGTGGCAATTTGGTAGATAAGCCTAAGTTTGCAATTAGCTCATTTTAATCTAGTTTAATCATTCCTAATCAATTTTTCAAATAAATATACCATTAAATCACAAATATTCTACTGATCCCAAAACTCTAAACGGTTCCTAACTCGGCCGCCGATAAGGCCTTCAATTAGCAGTTTAAACATATGAATTCAAACAGATAATCAATCAATCAAATAGATGCAATATGCAATTCAATAGATAAACTTATTCAATTTCAGTTTCGATTTCAATCAGTCCATTCAATACTTCAGTTAATTCAATTATCAGTCATTATCAGTTCAGTTTAGCAGTAACCAGTAGCTAATTCAGTAGTTTATCAGTAATCAGTACGGGGGTTGTTACAACAATGCATTTCAACACTTATCATATACAATGATCAATCAATACACACATTTGCTGTATTATTCCAACCGTCATATTCAATGACATATTCAATGTGATTAGTTTCAGTTTTCCCTAATTATCATCAATGTCTACAATAATCAAGACTATCCTCCATCGATAGCCCAAAGCAGTTATCTCTAAACAAATAATAAATTTATCAACAGATAAAATATCGACACTTTCATAGGTAAGTGATTAAATTATCCAACTACACCATTTACTCCCACAATTTTCCAATTTCATGAATTTCGCTTCAATTTCACATTTCTCCAAATTAATTATCCACCATAATTAGGGCATTTTTCCCTTTTTCAAATATCAACCCTAAGGTTCAATTTCTTCAATTTAACCACAATACTATCATTTTCCAAGATCTCACATACACATGGAGTTTTTAAAACACAAACCCCTCTTTTATAAATTGCATAACAAACCCTAACTTTTCCCAAAATTACCTAACAATACCCACTAATCAAAATGACTAAAATTTGTGTTAAAACTCATAGAATAGAGTAGGTTTATCCCTACCTCAATTTTCGGAGCTCAAAGGAGAAGAAGGACAAAGCTCAAGATGCTCCAAACTCAAAGATTCTCGGATCAAAACGAAGCCCACACCGAGCTCTAACTTTTATACAAAGGAAATAGTGTAGGAGAACCCTAGATCAAGAGTTATTGTAGAGAGAAGTGGTGTTTTAGAGAGAGAGGCAGCCGTTCCAGGGTTTGAGAGAAAGAAAAGAGATGAAAAAGGGTAGGAGAAACGAGCTGCTGCAACTGATATATTCGAGGCTTGCTCGAGTGAAGGAGTGGTCGCTCGAGCGACCAGATACAAAGAAACCTCGCTCGAGCGCACAAAGCCTCGCTCGAGCCAACAACTCGAAACTTCAAGTCTGCAACCCAGAAGCACGCTCGAGCGCAAGAATGCTCGCTCGAGCGAAGAAACCCAAAACATACAGCTCTCTCGCTCGAGCGAAGGAAATCTCGTTCGAGCCAAGAAATGCAACCTTCAGGTCCAGAACCAGACGCAGATGCAAGCTCGAGCGCAAGACTACTCGCTCGAGTCACCAGACACAGCACTCAACTCTCGCTCGAGCAAAGGAACCCTGGCTCGAGCGAAGGATCTAAAACACAAATCTCGCTCGAGCGACAAAAGTCTCACTCGAGCGAAGACACCAAAATCTGGGCAGCAACCATTGATTTAAACTCACTACCAACCTGTAACAAACCTGCCCAACACATCCCAAAACTCGAATATAAAGAATTAAAGGATGACAACAAGATATATACAACAAACAACACCACGAAACCTAAGTCCGGATACAACAACCAAATGAGGAAGAACCGTGATCGCTATAATATTTGAATACAAAATTTAGGACTCTTTAAGGAAAAGTTAAAAGTCAATTTTTAATCTATTTTGAGTTACATCATCTCTCACATTTTTATTAGTTTTTTTTTTATTTTTTTTTTATTTTTAAAAAAGGTCAAAAAAAATTAAAAAATTAACTTTTAATCATCTTTCCAAAATAGGTTTTGTAATACCATAAACTCATAATTTTACTCAAAATCATCAGTGCCTTATTCAAATTTATTATGCATAAATTTCATGACACACGATTTCAACCACCTATCATAATAACAATAATTGTATGTACCCTACCTTATCTACTTCAAATTTATTATGAATGAGATTGTTTAATTGTGATTAAAAAGTAAAAAAATAATGTGACCTAAAAAAGATAAAAAATGTGTACTTATTAAGTGATGCCAAACCACCCACTGAATCATAAAATAATAATTTTGGATAAATTCTAGATAGTTAAGTCTCAGTTTGTAATATTAATGTGATAACTTTTTTCCGAAACCTTTAACTTCACAATGTTTTGTTATTTCTATTTTTCTCAAAATTGAATTTTTTGTTTTCTGTATTTTTTATTTTTAGAGAATTTCTTTTAATATTTTATGCAAATTTTTAGTTTTTAATTTTTTAAACACGCCTAATCTAGATTCACTTAAAAAGTATAATAGTTGTAAAAACAAAAATTAAAAATTCACCAAATACAAAAAAAAAAAAAAAGAAAAATAAGAAAATTTAATATATTTTCATATTTTGTTATATTCAATAAATTTTTAAAAGATTTTTGTACAAATTTTATACTTTTTAAAGTATAATAAAATTAAGTAGATCTAAACAGTAAAAAAAATTAAATTAAAATATTTTAAAAAAATTGTTAAAAATACAAAAATATGAATTAAAAACTTAAAAAAATATTTTAAAAATTCCAAACAAAATGTTTTTATTTTTTTTCTTTTTGTTTAATTGTCCTTTTCAATGGACCATTATGATTATAATACTGATGGTGGGAATGTACGGTGATTAATTAATGAGTTCACGGAAGAAATGAGAACCACTTATTTATCACATTGGGTTACTTTTTATTTTCTAATTTATTATATATGTATATTTTTTGGTTACATATCAATTTTATTAATTTTTTTTTTATTTTAGTTTATATGGTTATGAGCATTTTCAATCCTTTATCAAATTTAAATTTGATAAAAATTTTGATAAAAATGAGGTCAAATTCTTTCATTGAACTTATATCAAATTAAGGGAGTAGTAAATTTTTTATCAAATCGAGGACGGACATCTCATTCATTTATCTCTTGAGAGCTTCTCTCTCTACCCCTTTTTCTTCTTCTAGGGTTTATGTTTTTGAGTGCCATTGGGGGTGGGGGAGGGGGGCTCCGGCCTCCGGCCGCCTCTCTTCTCATTTCTACCCTTTTTTTCTTCCGTTTCCTCTGTCATTTCTGGTCAATAAGTTTTGGAAGCTTTGCTTTCCATCTTCTCCCTCTTTGTGAGGTGTTTTGCCTCTTTTTTTTTTTTTTTGATCGGCAAAAGACGACTATATTGATGAAAAATAAGAAAAATTACATCAATAAAGAGGAGCTTGGAGCTAAAACAAGCTCCAACCTCCTAGTTGGTAAGAAACCAACAAGCAAAAACCAGAAAACCAGAAAAAATAGGCACTGCAGCCCCTAAACCAGATCAGGCAATCCCTACCAAGCACCAAAGCATAACAAGAACCAGCAGAGAAGAAACCAGCAGAGAAGAAACCTGCATAGCCCTTTAACTACACTCCTTGAATTCCCATGAACAAAACTGCATCCCTTTAGTCATTTTACAAAATCAGTAAAAATCAGTGAATGAACACCAGTTTCACCCACATAACAACAGAGCAGGCCACAGATGACCCAGCCAAATCTCCATCCCCTCAGACCTCCTGATAACCCAAGAGTGGCCCCAGCAACTGACATACCTCTGTTCTGCCTGAGCTGATTGCTGAAAAGACTTCACACAAGCAACCTAATCTGGTATAGGTTTGAAACTATGTCATGGACAGAATAATCAACCTTGAATGACCACTTCACCCATAGAGCAATCTGCAGTTTCATCCATTCACATAATCCTGCAAAATCTGGAGTTTCTCCCTTAAATATACACACGTTTGTTGTCTTCCAAACAGACCACAGCACTAGTGCTGGGATTGCCTGCCAAGCTCTATCTGCCCAAGACTTTGCTATGCCCCCTGACCACCAATGGAGTAGGCCCTCAACTGAACCAGGGATGACTAGATTCTGATCCCACTAGCCAGCCATGGCTGCCCAGCACTTCCAAACCAGAGGACGAAACAGTAACACATGCTCCATAGACTCCTCCGCAGATTGACAAAATACACACAGGGTCTGAACATTGGGAGGTAGAACCCCTATCCTTTGGAGGAAGGAAGATGTCTTAATTCGGCCTCTCCAAGCAAGCCAGCAGAAAAACCGCATCTTTGGAGGAGCCAAACTTGCCCAGACCCCAGCTGGCACCTTCAAACCAGGGCCTTTATTTGCCACCCACCAACTCCACAGAGATGAAACAGAGAACTTTCCAGACTTTGAAATAAGCCAAGAACAAGAGTCTTCAACTTCCTCTCTGAGCTCAGGAGATGATTCCAGTGCTGCATACAATCTCTGCAGCTCCTCTTCCTCCCATGCCAGCAGCCTTCTTCTAAATTGAAGCTGCCACACCCCAAGGCTCCTCTTGGGGTGTGTTTTGCCTCTTATGGTGGATTTTTGAATCTGTTTTCTCCACTCCTCTTCCTCTCTGCCTTACCCCAACCGAAGCATTCACCAAATCCGCCGTCTCCCTCCTCTTTGCTTCATGCCGGTGCTGGCACTACCACATCTACACCAAATCTGCCACCTCTCGCTGGATCTGCTGCCTCCACTAACTGGCTTCCTTGGATTTGGCCTATATGAGTTTGAGTATGAGCCCATGGTGGAAGTGTGCTGAGTTCTCCTCCTCCAACTCGTTTGGTGTAGATCTGCTACAGATCCGGTTTGAGGTTGAGTTTTCTGGTCTTCTTTTTGTTTTTGTTTTTGCTTTATTTTGGTTTGGTTTTGTCTCTGGAATCTATCAATGCTTGGTGTAGCTTACTCACTTTGTGGTTGTAATCTATGATCTATCCTCGGCATGCTTTACGACTGTTTGTTGGCCCCTGCTTGCAGTACGAGGACAATCACTTGTTGTGCAGCTGGGTATTCTTCGTAGATTTACTTTTGTGTTTTCTTTGTTTTTCATCTTTCCTTTGATGGTGTATGTTTATTTTGGATGGATTCCTCTCCTTGTAAGTGTCGTTTGGTTACTTTAATGGAAATTTCCTTTTCTAATCAAAAATAAAATAAAATGAGAGGGTGAACCAAATCTTTCACTAGATTTCCAATAAGCCATTTTTTACTTAAATTTGATGAAATTATTAAAATATGAAGGATTGAATCTAAGTTTTTTTCACCAAAATTGATGAAAGGTGAAATTTAGGAGTCGTTTAGCAATGACTTTTTTCGTGGAGTTTTTGGCCTTTTTTTTGTGACTTTTTTAGCTTGAGATTTTTTTGTTTGTTTGGTTTTCTTGTTTGACTTGTTGGCTTTGGAATGAGAAACTTTTTATTGGCTTTTTTATTTTTTTAACTTTTTTTTTCCTATTGTGATTATTTAGCCCAATGAGAAAACCAAACCGGGGCTTAGGATAAAGGATTTCGATGAAAATTTGACAAAAGCATTGGAATAACTCATTGTATCAAATCAAGCTTTTTATTCAAATTTGAAATCAAATTAAATGAAAAACTTGGTGAATAATTGGAGATAATCTAATGAGAGGTAATTGTAAATCAGTAAATCAAACACTAATTGACCTACGATATTTATTATATTCTACTTTCATTTTAATAAATCAAATATTATTTTAAAGAAAATCATTTTATTTTACGGTATAGGATCCCATTGAATAACTCACTTCTTTTAAAATAAAGAGACTTTTGTATGGGATCCCATAAAATAAAGAGTATAGTTTAGATTCAAATTTAATATAACGTAAACTCAAAATAAATTTAGATCCCACATTTTTATTTTAGAATAATTTTTCAAAACAAGTAACATTGTTGAAAAGAAAACTTTCTGAAGACGCATTGCAATACTTCAATTGAAAGAGGCCACAATTTTAGAAGGAAAAGAATTCAAAAGCTTTTGTTGGCAAGTGCTAGGATATTGATTAACAAATTATTAAACAAATGTGCATTCCTTTACTATCCAATTTAACGGGGGAGTTATTATTAGGTTCTTTTGTTTTTTTTTTTTGTATTTTTTTTCTCATCATTTCTCAGTCCTATTATCCTTTGGGTTCAAGTTTCTCACAGTAAGGTCTAGGGGAAGGATGTGAGAGATCAAGCATTTTACTGTCACTAGGTCATCTAACATAAACCATCTTGACCAAAATTATCTAATATTCTTATTGTTGTTGTGTTGTTGTTGCTGCTGTCATCAATTTCTCACGAATCACGTGCTTGTGATATTTTTTTTTATTGCCTCTATCCTTTTCCTGTGCAATATCGTAATTTCCATGTCTGCTCATTTCATGGGCTTCTTGGGTTTGGCTTGCTCTACATTTGTAGTCAACAGAAGGTTTCCTGTGACCTATGATTACTTTTGCTATCAACTTTGCAAATTTATTATATATATGATATGATTTATTCAATTTGCACTATTCATGTAGAAAGCTGATAATCCAGTGCACGATTTCACACCTAACAGTTGCATATCATCATATATCCCAAAGAATCGCTATTTCTTTTAGTTGTTGAATCTTTGTTTGATAGATCAATGTGCAATGTCCTGAATCCTCATTACTAATGGAATCCAAATGATCTCTGGATTGATCAGAAGATCCTTTCAATTGGTTAGAAGCCGATCCTTGTTTACCAACTGCAGACTGCAGTAAAAGTTTCCCACGTGTGAATGTGAGGGCTTGGGTGAGGCTTGCTAAAAAGGCATCATCTATTGGTGATAATGCACAATATACTTGAGTCAATCTTAACTCTTTAAAGAGATTTTTTTTTTCCTAATATTGCTGAGAAGAATTGAAAAATAGTAGAGTTGAATCACCATTTGGAGAAACTGAAATCCCAAAGTGGTAACTCTAAGAAATTACTGTTACATAAACAAATTAAATAGATTGTTGCCTATTCTGTGGGATATGTTACATAATGTTAGCTTTGTGCTCTCTTCAATTGTTAACATATGTGGCATGACGACTTTGTCTCAATGTTGGTAATCTTTTAACTAGGCTTCATCTACCACTGCTTTGGATGGTGTTTTCCTAAATCTGAATAAATACACCTAACATATGTTTTATTTATTAGGGTATAAGCGAGGACTTGAAGATTCATCATATAGTTGTGAATGATTGGGAGAGATGAGTCGATGCTGATCAAAATGTTGTTTTGATATCTATACCCAGTGTGCTTGGTCCAGATCTTGCACCCCCTGGGAAACATGTGTTACATGCCTATATGCCAGGAACCGAACCGTTTGGACTTTGGGAAGGACTTGATCGTAAAAGTGCTGAATACAAAGAACTCAAAGCTAAAAGATCTGAGGTATGCTTACTGGCAACTTTTGTCATTGGCTCTTCTTATGTTGTCATTCATGACAAATGCACTAATTGAAAGCCGTGAAATTCAACATTATCAGAAGGAATAATAGAGCAAGTTCAACTAACTCATTATGGAACATTTTAATGACAGTCCATTTAGAATTTTGCTATGTTGTTGAGGTTGAGGGAGTTTTACATGTTTTCTTTTGCCGATTAGGTTTTTTATTTGCATCTTAAAGCTTGATTTGTTTAATTAGACCCTATGTTTTCTAGTTGATTGTCAAGTTTAAGAACAATATATATGGTATGCATAAATTTTGGCATTGGAGGTTGTGATCTAGACCGATGACAAGTGTTATTAGCTCTGTGTGCTGTGGCAAGGCGTTGAGTCACATGAATCAGCCTTTCTACAAAAATGTGAAGGGAAAGCTGCCTACTTACTATCTCTCCCAAACCCTTTTGTAAGTGGGAGCCTTGTGCATTGTGTACAACCTTCATAAGTTTTGGTATTCTTTTGATTTTTACCTATGGTGGAACTTCTTAAGAAAGTCTCAAGGTGTACATAATTTTTTCCAATAATTGAAGCAACTCGATTTTACCATGTATGATGTGACAATATTTGAACCATAATGTCTTTTAGTTTCTCTAAAAAAATGGTCAAAATTGCATATAATTTTGGAGTCAGAAGTTCATATTTCTACGTATTCTTGGAATGTTGTCAACTTAATTTTTGAGTTTCCCATTAGCTACCTTGCTAATATCCCTGATTGTTCTCTTTTATTCTTTGAAATTCTCAAATGCTCACGTGCCATCAGATTATTTCCGGATAATCCATATTTAGTGTATGAAACAAGATAATTATTTTTCATATTAAAGTAGTTCTTATTATTCCTTACCAATCCAGGTCCTGTGGAGGGCCGTGGAGCGTGCTGTTGGTCCAGGTTTTGATCGCGAGAAGTGTGAAGTGAAGTTGGTTGGAACCCCCTTGACACATCGAAGGTTTCTTCGGAGGAATAGAGGAACTTATGGGCCAGCTATACAGGCCGGTAAAGGCACTTTTCCCGGACATTCAACTCCAATCCCACAGCTTTACTGCTGCGGTGATTCTACATTCCCTGGTATCGGAGTCCCAGCAGTTGCTGCTAGCGGCGCCATTGTTGCAAACTCATTGGTTTCTGTGTCTCAACACTCAGAGCTTCTTTTTTTTATCAGCAAAAAATGAAACTTTATTAACGAAGAAAGCATTACATGCAAAAACTTACATCAACAAAGAGGAAAGTGCAAAGAGCATCAACGCTAACCTTAACTATCCCAACAATGTTGGCACTGCTAAGGAAGCCTAATCATTTGCGAGCACTTGACCCAAGATTGGTGAGAAACCAATCAAGAGGAACCAAAAAAAGAAAGACAAAGCAACAACAAAACCAGCAGTGGTTGTGCAGACCAAACCAGCCTCATACAACAACAAGCCAGCAGCATACATCAGCTGGCCTCTAAACAGCAGCATACCAAAGGCCAAAAACAACCTCGGACCAAAAACAGCATACAACAGTAGCATATAGCAGCAGACAACAGTAGAGTAGCACAAGCAGTAGACCTTACTCGACAACAGCTCAGACCGTAACCCCAGCATCAAACCTGTCACCAAATCTTTTAGCAGACCTTACACACATTCCTTTACCTGATCAAGGTTGTTGATAAAATCATTAACAAAGTACGTGTTCCCTTTCATGGAAGCTTTAATGCATAAGGCAAATCGAACTTTAATAAGCTCACAGAGGTCTGCTCCACGAGGCTACACTTCATTAAATACACAATCATTTCTTAACTTCCAAATGGACCAGAGAACAATTAGAGGTAATGCCCTCCATAATCTCCTAACCTTTCCCTTAAACTTGCCACCTAACCACCAATAAAACAAACAATCAACAGACCTAGGCACCACCCACAGACACCCCCACCATTGTAACAGATCCGTCCAAACTTTCCAGGAAAAAGGATAATGCAGCAACACATGTACAGCAGATTCATTCTCAATTTTACAAAAGGCACATAATATTGAAGCACTACTATTAAAAATACCAATATGCTGTAAAAAGTCTCCAGTTTTCACTCAATTCCTCCAAGCTAGCCAACCAAAAAATTGAACTTTAGGGGGTAAAATAGTGTTCCACACATACTTGCTTAATGACAGATGAGGGCCAAGAAGAGAGTCACTGAACTTATACAAAACAGATGCCTTGAGGCTGCCACATCCTGACCCCCTCCATATAGCACAGTCCTCCACATTAAGTCATAAAGCAGGGGCATCCTTTAAAACAATAACCAATTTATTTCCTTCAGCCTTTTCCCAATCATAAAGATTTCTCCTGAAAGCTAAATTCCACTCCTCCAAACTAGATCTCCTAACATAGAAGCTAAAGAGTGATCCTCCCTTATCAATAGACAAACTAAAGAGTCTAGGAAACTCAACTTTTAAACATCAGCTTCCAAGCCAACAATCATGCCAAAACTTGATCCTTCTCCCATTCCCAACCCTTAACTAAAGCTTCTCTAAATAGAACTCCACTAACGGTTGATGATGCTCTGCCACTGTGATAATATCAATCCACATTCCAGAGTGTCTATAAGATAAACTCACAGGTGGGATCCAACTACCCTCCTTAATCATGTATTTGCTACACAACCTTCTCCATAAAGCATTTACTTCCTTCCCAAATTTCCATCACCATTTAAGAAGAAGGCTAGCATTGACATCCTTGATTCTTCTAATACCAAGACCACCCTGATCCTTACTTTTTGCCATATCAGCCCATTTTACTAGGTGGACCTTCCTCTTTAGATAATTTCCTCTCCAAAGGAAAGCATCTTGAAGCCTTTCAATCTCTCTAACAACTCCATTGGGCATTTTGAACATAGATAAATAATAAATAGGTAAGCTAAACAAGACAGACTTGATCAACGTTAACCTGCCTGCAAAAGAGAGAGTTCTTCTCTTCCAACCAGCCAACCTAACTCTTACCTTATCTAACACTGGCTTCCAAGTTGATTTCCTACCTGGATTAGCACCTAATGGAAGGGCCAAAAATTTCATTGGTAAGCCTTGGACCTTGCAATTTAGAATATCAGCACAGGATGTCAAGGTCGCATCATCCACACATACTCCACACACTACACTCTTATGAAAGTTTATCCTCATTTCAAACAGTATTTCAAAACATCTTAGAACTCTCTTTATATGAACTATTTGATCCAAGTCAGCCTCACAAAGCAACATGGAATCATCAGGAAATTGGAGATGAGAAATCATCACTTCATTCACCACAACTTTTACCCCCTTTATGAATCCTTTTTCATAAGCTCTGTTCATCAATATATTCAACCCGTCAGCCACTATAATAAATAAAAAAGGTGATAAAGAGTCACCTTGTCTAAGACCCTTGTGGTGCAAACTCCTTTATTGGTGAACCATTCACCAGAACAGACAACCTTGCTGTGGAAACACAACCCCTTATCCGAGATATCCATTTTGACCCAAACCCAAAATTGGCCATCATAGAAAATAGGAATTCCCAGGTAATTGAGTCATAAGCTTTTTCAAAATCAAGTTTAATAACAATCCCTTTCTTTCTAGAATTTTTCCATCCATCCACAATTTCATTTGCAATTAATACTCCATCAAGTGTACTTCTCCCACCTAAAAAACCAGACTATGGATCCCCAATGACTTCAGGGAGAACTCTCTTAAGTTTATGAGCACGGACTTTTGAGAGAATCTTGTACATACACCCCACCAAACTAATGGGTCTAAAGTCAGCTAATCCATTAGGATTATCATTCTTAGGAATGAGAGTGATAAATGAACTGTTAATTCCATAGGAAAGCTTGCAAGAAGAATGAAAATCCCTCATGAAATGCATAACCTTAGGATTATCATTCTTGACGCTGTCGGAATATGATAAATGCAGGTGAGTTCTGTTTAATGTTTCTTTTGAATTTTTCCTCATTTTGTTGTATGTGTATTGATATTGTATATAATGTTGTTGAGAAACAAGTATTTTTGTCTTGCTATAAAATTTAAATAATACACGTTTTTTTTAGCAGGCACTAAAATTAAAATGAACCTCACTGAAATTGGTTGAATAAAAATCTTGGAATCTAATTAGATTTTTGCCCACCTTTTGAATTGGAAGAAAAAATAAAAATTACTCAAATGTTTTATGATGCATTTTTTTAATAATTGGTAGGAGAGAAATAAGGGAAGGGGAAGCAACGTTTGCAGCGGTGAGACTCGAATTTCTCTCCCGGTGTGGGTAGGGGAGGAGTTTTTTTGTTACACACATAGAAAGATCAAAGTAGAAAATATTGTTAGAAAATATTGGTTTTAAGTTGTTAACATACCAATATTGTTATGATGATGATTACATTTACCTTCACTGCATTGGTAACATTTGTGAGTGGTGGAGCCTATTAAACCAATGAAATGGTTACACATAAGATGATGTTTGGATATATTTTGCCATAAATTAGAAGCACAAACAGACTGGGACTTATATAAGTTTAGACCTGCTGAAGTAACTATTTTTTGGAGACTTGCATAAGACTCAAGTAAAAACTTATTGGAATTTTTTTGGATTGAAATTATAAATTACATTTTGAACAATTAGTTTTTGAAACTAGAGAGTAAGTCCATTCATCTTTGTTACATTTTGGTTGTGGGGGGATTAATGCATGGGATTGAATTATATATCTTGCTTGATCTTGAATTTCACATTTATATATTAAAGTGGACCTCTAGATTAACGGTCTCTTTTGGACTGTATACCCTCTATATAGGTGACTATTGAGTCTTATAGGAGGGGATGAGATACAGAATTGAAGGATTAAGGGGGTCCAAATTAGGGGGTTGAAAGACTAAAATATTCTCAAACTATAGTTTTTTTGAGCAACAGAAAAACAATTTTATTGAAACAAAGATGATAACGAAGGGAGGACAAGAAGTCCTCCAACAAAGTCAGAAAATACAAAGTTGAAGACCAAAGAAACAAAACTACAACACATCACAACCAGCACTAAGCATGACAAACAACAACCCAATCCCGAGAGACCATTTCTAACAAACATGAGATAAGATGGAATTCCAAGGCCCAACTGTGAAGTGATGAGGATAGGGCTTCATCCAAGTGAGGTGAATGCTATGCATATTTAATATATATATATAGACATATTCTAGACAAAAGCTTTATTATTTTCAAGAACTATGATGCATCCAATATTCTAAATACTACATATTCATTAAAAACATAAAACTACCAACAAATCCAACATCCTAAATGTCAAAATCCTACAAAAACACAAAAAAATCCAACAAAATTGATCAGGAAAATCAAATAAAAAATGACGATTACTCTGTATGGTGATCCGCCTACGAAGAGTAGTTGGTGATCTACCCACCTAGATTCCTAAAAGACATTTTTGGTAAAACAAGAACAAAATATGAAGTAGAGAGAGGAGAGAGGAAAAAAGAGGAGATTAGAAATGTTACTATTTCTTTCCATCTCATCTAAAGTGCATATTTTCTACATATTTCATGTCCTTGTTCACTAAAGCCTCAAGCTCGCTATTCCTACATATTTCATGTCCTTGTTCACTATTCCTTTTGCCGTTGCTAAGAGGCTTGAGAGAATACAAGGAGACTTTCTTTGGGGCTGGTTAGCAGAAGAAATCAAATACTATTTGGTGGACTTGGAGTGATTATGTACACCTCTTAGAGAGGTTGATCAGTGATTATGAGGATTGGGATTCTCAATCAAGCCCTTTTGGGTATAGTTCTATATAGGGGTGGGGATTGGTCTTTAGTTGATGTTTCTACGTCTTTCGATATGGGCCTTTGTAAAGGTATCCATCTAAGTTGGAATGATTTATACTACTATACTGTGTAGGTTTAGTGACGCAACAAACTATTGTAAATAATTTTATGGTGTTATGCATATAACACCTTTTATAATACAAATTCATGAACTATCATGATTTTCACAAATAATAACATAATGCGGAAAATAAATAACATATCCGAATCAGTTATGTGAAACCTTCGAGTGACCTAAAATTAATTGAACATAAACCTAATAATTATATTAGTGGAAAAAGGGTTTCTCTCCTGACCCTCTTTAGAATACATTGAATTCAGAATCATTGATGGGCAGTCTGAATGTCCTTTTATAGGTAGAGAGTGGACCAGTTTCCTTATTCAATAATGATTTCATTTTCCCTTCAAAGTAGGATATTTGGAAAACACTCTTATTCTATTTACCAATTAATTGTAGCAAAAAAAATGGAATTATAATGCTGCCAAATCTCTAATTCATATTACCATATCATGTGGGTCAATATAATAACTAAATAATTAATTTAGTCTTACATTCTCCCATTTGGCCCATATGATAACTTACATCAAGATTTAACAAGGTTAACATTAGGCACGCAATAAATCATATTCAATATTACATTTAATTTGGTTGTCATCATAATACTATAATTAAATAGTTCACTAATGTGAGTCATGGCGATTCTACACCAATAGTGCGACATAGTCCCTTCCATGTATTACAACACTAGCAACTAGTTTAATATAGCCCTTTAAGTGAAGAGTATAAAGGGGTCCAACGACAATGTCTTTTTATGAAAGAATATTCCTATTATCATTCATTCATACGTACTCATTTCATAACAGGAAATATATCAGAAACATAATTGATGAGATCTCAATGTGTCAACAAACACAATCAATCATAAACAACTGTTATGGATTACATTCAAGACCCAATTGGCAAGCTTCTTAATTGTCTTTAAGAGTAATCCCTTCATCAATAGATCTGCACTTAAAAATTATGTACTTATGTGTTTTATTGACACTTTCTATTTCTGAAATTCTTCTTTAACGACAAAGTATTTCAATTATATGTGTTTAGCATCATTAAAATACTTATCATTCTAAGAAAATAAAACAACTGCGAAATTATTACAATAAATTCTCAACGACTTGACAATAAAAGTCGACAATCCCAAATCTTGAGATAAAGTTTCGCAATAATAATTCATAAGTTGTGGTCTTAAAGTACACCACAAATTCAACTTTCATAGAGAATACTTATGATAGTTCGTTTTATACTTTTCTTAATATTGCTTCCCCACATAAAAGAAACAAAGAACCAAAAGTGAATTTTCTATTATCAATATATCATCTAAAGTCTAAATCTAAGTAGCCAATCAATTCATGATTATCAGACTTCATAAATGTGAGCAAGTAATCTTTTATTCCTTATGATTACCTTATCACTTCCTTAGTTAAGCATTAAATTCCATACAATAACTGCATAAAGTACAGCGATCTCGGTTTTCCCTTTATTTATTGTATTCCGGACTTAGGTTCCGTGGAATGGTTGGTTGTATGTCTTATTATCATCCTTTAATTCCCTATGTTTGAGTTTTAGGATATGTTAGGCATGTTTTGAACAGGTTGGTTGAGCCTTAGTTCAAATTCTTGTTGCCCAGTTTTTGAGTGGTCCGCTCGAGCGGGTCCTTATGCGCTCGAGCGGAGATTCCATACTTCCGGCATTTCATGCCTCTGCAAAAGTACTGCAGGCTTGTTTTTCACGCTCGAGCGGGAGTTACTACGCTCGAGCGAGTTGCGCTAGAGCGGGCCTTTCGGCGCTCTAGCGGGTGTTCACTGTCTAAGAAAATACTGGGAGAGCAGAATCCACGGTTATAGCAATTCCGGTTTTCTCTTTCTGTATTTATTGTATTCTGGACTTTGGTTCCGTGGTGTTGGTGGTTGTATACCTTGTTGTCATCTTTTACTTCCACATGTTTGAGTTTTAGGATGTGTTGTGCATGTTTCGAACAGGTAGGTTGAGTTTTTGGTCTCAAATGTTGTTGCCCAGGTTTTTGGTGTTACGCTCGAGCGGGTCATTCTGCGCTCGAGCAGAGTTTGGTTTTTGGTTGTCCGCTCGAGTGGCCCTTCTTGCGCTCGAGCGGGGTTTGCTCACTCCCAGTATTTCGTGCCTCTGCAAAGCTTCTGCAGGTGTGTTTTCTACGCTCGAGCGGGTTTCCTACGCTCGAGCGGGTAGAGCTCGAGCGGGACTTTTGGCGATCGAGCGGGTAGTTCTTTCTCTGAAAAGTTCTGGGAGATGAAAAACTACGCTCGAGCGGACTGGTCTTTCGCGCTCGAGCGGGTGTGTTTTGTCTTTGTGTCTTGGTGCTCGAGCAGTCATTCTTGCGCTCGAGCGGACCCAGTTTTTGTTCTTGACGCTCGAGCGTCCTGTACTCCGCTCGAGCGGGAGAGTCGTATATCAGTTGACAGCTAGGCTATTTTAAATCACTTTTTACATCTCCACTCTCTCTCTTACTTTTCAAAAATGCCATTTGAGAGCCTCTCTCACTAAAACCTCCAGTTCTCTCTAGGTATTGATCTAGTTAGAGTGATCTCTCACCCTTTGGCCTTTGTAAAAAGTGTGTTGATCGTTGAGGGCTACATTTTGATCCAAAAATTTTGGGATTTGGAGCATCTTCATTTTCTTCATCTTCTTCGTTGGTATTCATCTCTTGAGGTAGGGATTCCTACTCACTCTTATGGGCTTTGACCTAGATTTTGAGCTCTTGTATAAGTGGTTTTGGGTTTTGAAAGTTAGGGTTTCAAATGTGAAATTTTGAAAAGAGGGTTGTGTTTATTTTGAACCATAAACATGTATTTGGGCTCCAAAATGAGTATATCGATGTTGTTGGTAATATTTAGACCCTTGGGGTTAATATTGAGAGATGGGGAAGAAAGCCCTAAATTGTGCATAAATTAATTGGTGTAATTAATTTGGGAAAGTATGGGTTTGTGAAATTGAGTTGAATATAATGAAATTAGCTCATTATGAGATGGGATAGTGGAGTTGGATTTATTAATCATTCACTTTTGAAAATGCGGATAATTTATCTGTTAGTGCTTTTATTATCTCCTTAGAAATAATTGCTTTGGGCTACCGGTGGAGGGTAGTCTTGATTGTTGTAGACAATGCATGATGATTAGGCAAACTAAACCTGATCAATTGAATGTGTCATAGAAGATGACGGTTGAAATAATACATTAACTTTATGTATTGATTAAATGTGTATATGATCTATGTTTATATACATTGTGTTGTGTGGGAGGAGATAGGGGATGTACTCCACGGTTTAGGGAAAGATAGGGGATGGACCTCTAAACCGGGTAATGTTTGGGAGAAGATAGGGGATGGACTCCATAGATACAGCTCATATGCTTGTCTATTGAAGTGTTGATACAGCTCATATGCTTATCTGTTGAAGTATGGATACAGCTCATAGGCTTATCTGTTAAAGTGTTGATACAGCTAGTATGCTTGTCTATTGTGGAGTAAAAAATGTTTAATATGAGTTACTGTCTCATTCAAATCGTTTGGCCGGGTTCTGAGCCATAGTTATAAATTGAGAATTGGAAAGGAAATGGAAAAATGAAATGAAACATGGACACATTTGTCGTGTAATGGAAATGGTTTGTGAATTGATTTACGCGAGTCAAACTTTTATTAATTGCTAATGTCTTAGTTACTGCTCAAATTATGTTTAGCATATCTCTACTGGGCGTTGGCTCACCCTATATGGGACATTATTTTCAGGTACAGGTAGCATGCCATCTCCAAGGACATAGCTTGGGAGGCTAGAGGCAGACGGACTATTTTGGTTGTTTTGTTTTCTTTTGATATATTACATGTAAATTCAAGCCAAGGGCTTAATATGTATTTGAGTTAGCACTCTTCTTTTTGTAACCAAGTGTTGACTTGGAAAGCTGTAAGCCCATAGGGCATTTGCTTTCGTTGTTAACATGTAATACTTTTGTAAGAACTACTCTGATGAATAAAAAGATGTTTATTTCTCTTATATCATTGCATGTCTAAGATGATGGGTTTTATGTATTATTTTGAGGGCGTTACAATCCACGCTCGAGGGGACTGGTTTTCGCGCTCGAGCGGATGTATTTTATTTTTGTGTCTTCGCGCTCGAGCGGGTTCAGTTTTTGTGCTTGACGCTCGAGCGTCCTATTCTCCGCTTGAGCGGGTCATGCGTATATCAGTTGGCAGCTTGGCATTTTTTGAATCACTTTTCACTTTTCATTCTCTCTCTTACTTTCCCAAAAACTGATTTTGAGAGCTCCTCTCTCTCGAAAATACCTTCTCTCTTAGGATTGATCTAGTTAGAGTGTTCTCCTACCCTTTGGCCTTTACAAAAAGTGTGTTGATCGTCGAGGGCTTCGTTTTGATCCGAAAGGTTTGGAGTTTGGAGCACTTTGGTTTTGGTCTTCTTCTCCATTTGAGCTCTAACTTCGAGGTAGGGATATCCTACTCCATCTTATGAGCTTTTTCTTTAAATTTTGACATTTTGATATGTTGGGGGTTGTTGGGTAATTTTGAGAAAGTTTGGGGTCATTGTGTAATTTTCAAAAGAGGGGTTTTCAAATTTATAAACCCATATGTATGTAATACATTGAGAAAGGGGATTAATGTTGGATCATTGATGAGAATGGAACCTTAGGGTTGTTATATGACTTATGGGAAAAAGCCCTAATTTATTGATAAATTGATTTATATAATCAATTTTGGGAAATGAGAAATTGAATAGGAAATATTCAAATTGGAAAGGTATGGGATTAAAAGGTGTAGTTGGATTAATTTATCGCTCACCTAGACATAATGATATTTTATCCATTTGGTGCATTTATTTTCCTGTTTAGAAATAACTGCTTTAGGCTATCGGTGGAAGATAGTCTTGATTGTTGTAGACAATGCATGATGATTAGGCAAACTAAAACTAATCAATGGAATGTGTCATCGAATATGACTGTTGAAAAATACATTAACTTTATGTATTGATTGATTATGTATATGATCTGTGTTTATATACATTGTGTTGTGTGGGAGGAGATAGGGGATGTACTCCACGGTTTAGGGAAAGATAGGGGATGGACCTCTAAACCGAAATTGTGTGACATTGATACAGCACTACAATGTGTATCATTTGTGAAATATGGAAGTGTTTGTTTGATTTGATATAGCACTAAAATGTATATCATTATCAATTGTGAAGTATAGAAGTGTTTCTATGTTATATTGATACAGCACCAAAATGTGTATCACTTGTGAAGTAAGGAAGTGGTTTATGTGTTATTGATACAACACCAAAATGTGTATCCATCATGAATTTCGAAAGTGTTTTAGTAATGAGTTATAATCTCATTAAATTATTTGGTCAGGTTCTGAGCCTTGTTTTCAAATTGAAAGTTGAATAAGAAATGGAAAGTGAAATGTAACATGGGCATGATTGTTATAAAACTGTAATATGATATAAGTTGGAATGTAAGTGTGGACCATCTACCGAATGCTATTATTTTAGTCATTGTTTATAGTTGGTTTAGTATATTCCTACTGGGCTGTGGCTCACTGTAGACGTCCCCGAACGCATCCCGGGCGAGGAGTGCGAGTCCCCCCCGTTCTGGTTCGATATTGGGTCACTACAGTTCGAAGGACTCAAAATGTCACGGTTCTAAATCTTGAACCAAAGAGTCCAACTCTGGCAAATCGTTTTGAAGAAAAACTGATTTTGAAAAGAAGTGCCAAACATGGACTGCTTCGCCAGATTACAGAGTCGCCACCTAAATATTTTTAAAATGGGGGAATTTAGGAAACCCTGACTCGGTGCCAAAGGCCACGTGTCCGTCATCACCAAAGTGGTATTGGCTCGGGAGCTTGGGTACGATCGGGGAAGGTCAGCTATGAGCACCCCCTTTCGCCCGGTCCGAAGACCGGCCTCTACTAACCATGATATCCGTTTTTGAAAACTTTATGCATTCTTATTCCGGTTATTAGCCTAGAATTACTATGTGATGCGCACAACACAAAAGTATAGACTAGATTGCCTAACTTGGAAATAAACATTGCATATCCGTTTTGTCTCGAAAAACGTGTTGGTTTTTGCTACTCGAAAGTAGGCTAAAATACGGATTTCAATGAGTTGTTCCAACTCACGCAATCCAACCTCCACCCACAGGCATTCAAGCAATTTATCACGTAAGCATTTAGCCGCATAGCAAGCATACTGTCATGGCAAAAGTTCACACGCATGCGACATGCTAAAGCATAAAAACTTACATCGTACTCCGTGCCAAAAACAAGAGACTGGTTAGCAAAACATGCATGACCTAGTTCATGTTAAGTGGCTAATGCAACACAGACATAGATGCAATCTAGAGTAGGCTCGGCTAACCCTAAACATGGCATATGAAATGCGCGAGTAGCACGTATTCAATTTGGAAATCGAAAGTACGATGCAGTTTGTATGATGTACCGAGCCCGGTGCATGTAAACAAATGCATGAATGTACGCATGCATTGCATAAGGTATGCTAATTTAAATGTGCCCTAATTTACCATCGTAAGCAGGTAAATAAAAGGGAAGAAAGAAGTGGGGATTGGGAGACATACATCCACTCACACACACTTATTACAGATACGCCCTCACTCGGAGGGACCGAAAGAATATACAATTTAATTAACTACGCAAGCTAATTAATTATTACAAATTAACTAAATTAATCAGATAAATTAATTAATCTAATTAAACAGTAAACCGCCTCGGGATGAGGGCCAAATGCAGCATGCGCTCGGGACTGGCTCGGAACCGCACTGCCATGCACGGATTGCCTCTGTTTCCTCTGCTCTCCTCCTCAGAAAATTGCCAAAGTCCCAGGAGTGCCTCTCAGGGCACTGGGGATCACCACCGGCTGGGGTAGGACACCACCGGCTGAAGGAGGAGGCCACCGGCACAAAAAGAAGCCATCGGCTGTTTGTTGACTGCCGGTCGGCACTAAATAGTGCCGGCCGGCACTTAATGCCTGCAGAACCTGCAACTCACAGCAGCAGAGGGGAAATCTATGCATGACAATATAATTCAAGCCATTTATGCACCAAACACATCCCTTATCATGTTTTTGACTCAAAGGAAGATGTGCCTCGGTTCTCGGACCACCAATCACGCACTTCCATGCATGATGGCCCAAAGAACCAAGAGTGCAATTTTGATTTCAAATGCATGTAATGCAAACAAACAAACAAGGGTGCCAAACCTCCATCATACTTCACTTCAAGAGGCTTAGCATGTATGCCAATATGATGCAATCCTAGACATGTCAACTAGTATGCAATATGGCAATACAATGCGAACATGCAAGTAAGCATACAAGGCAAGCGTGCAAATCAAATGGAGGATGGACTTAGACATGAATTGGGCAACTCTAAAAAGGCTCAAAACAGTGGCCAAAATGCTAAATCATGAGGGCCAAACACACATGCACACATGCACAAGTTAAGGCACCAACACTTAAGCATAACAAACAACCCTTAAGCACACTTAAAGGGGCACAACAATGGACAACTAGCATGCAATTTAGGCTCTGAAAATCATGCTATGAAATGATGCCAAATCATGTTAAGCAAGATAAACAAATGCATGCAACATAGGTTCAACACTTGAGGCAAGTCATGGAAGCATTGAACTACACTTATGCAAAACAAATATGGCATGCATTGAACAACCTAAAACAGAGTTTTAGCATGTTAAAACAAAGCCAAATGGCTACTTAGATGGCATCTAAGAGGCTTAAGCACAAAGGCATGCAACATGACCAATAAATGAAGCATTCAACACATGCTTTTAAAGCACTAAAGGAGCAACTAAGGTAAGCATACAAGCACACCAAAGGGACTGAAATAGCATGCTAGGTGGTTCCAAACTACCAAAATGATGCAAACAAAGGGCATGCTACATATTCATGCTCTTAAGGCCAACAAGCCCAATGCAAAGAGGCTATATTAAACATGCTATGGTTGACTCAAACAACATGAGACAGACCTAAAACATGGAAATATGAGCACAAAAACTTCACAAATGCAAGCCTAAAACATGCTAGAAGCTAAGGTATACAACCTAGGCATGTTAGAGGATCAAAAGGCATTACAAGGCAACTATGCTAAGCATGCATAAGGGACCTAAACCAACTTAGAAACATGTTACATCATGGCATAATAAGCATGAAACGCAGCCAAGACATGCTCAAAACACAACCAAACATGGTGCTCCTTTGGAGGCCAAAACTTGCCCTTTTCAAGGACATTAAGGAGAGGGGGTGGCCCTCTCCTTCTTGAGACTCTAAGGCATCATCTTCACCACTAAAATCCCTCAGGATTTCAGTGGTGAAGAGATCCTAACACCAAAGTCTCGGATTTCTCACAAAATGGCACAAAAAGTGGCCTTTTCAAGGCCTAAGGGTGGTCAAACCTACCCAAACCACCAAGCACTCTTAATGAACAATAAAGAGGCTTAAAAAACAGAACTTTTATGTGTTAAACACCAAGCACAAAAACAGCTCTAAGATATAGAAAAATGGAGTGCAAAAATGGGGTAAAAAGGGAGTAAAGTGATTACCCTTGTAGACCTCTTCAACAATGGTGATCTTGTTGCTTCCTTGAGCTCCAAACCAGTCAAAACCCTCAAGAACAAGCTCTGATCTTTGAGAACACCAAGGAAAGGTGAAAGACTAGGTGTTTAGGTGCAATAATATGAACTAAAACACCTAGAATACAAAGGGAAGAGAGAGATATGATATGTATCTAATCTAACCCTAAAAACCAGAGCTCCCTCTCACCTTTCTAACCAAAATTTTCTAACCCTTGAGCCAAGAGAGAAGCCCTTCTCTTATAGGCCACCAAAGCTTACAAGCTAAGTCAACCAAAGGCTCATCCCCTCCATACACGTGTATGGAGGGGAAGCAAAAGCTAAACAGCTGTCTAAAAATATCTCATAAAGTAGCTGTAAAGTGGTCGGCAGGGCAAAATGGTCATTTTGCCAAAACAAGTGCCGACTGGCACAAAAGAGTGCCGACCGGCACAATATAGTGCCGGTGGCAACAAAAACTAGCCGGTGGCCTCTAGCCACAGCCGGTGGTGTGTGGGGATGCCTCACAAGGCATTCCCTGCCCCTCCAAGACAAAGCACAAGTGTTTGGTGCAAAACCAGACACGAAACGGTCGAGTCGAGAGATCCTGAGGCAAGGCGCGCGAGCCGAGACCTCCGGGAACTCAAGACGAACACAAACATGGATGATCACCGAGTGTTCAGGCGGTGACGTCCAAGTCTTAAGGACGGTCAAAAATGGGGTGTCTACAGTTGCCCCTCTTTGACAAAACTCGAAAGTCATAACAATGACGGGAGTGAATGTCAAAGCCCAGAGACGACCCATTTTTGACAAGGCCGAAGACTTGGACAAACATGCAAGACAAGCAAGATATGCGCCCGAAGGCAGGGGCAAAATGCAACTGAAAATGCAAGAAGCCGAGCATAACTTATGATCATGCAAAGAAAGCTGTAACGAAACACGCATGCAACAGTTTTAAGCTAGCAAACTCCAAACTACACTACAATGCAGAAAGGGTGTATGAGAATTGCAATTCTCGATACGTCTCACTCGGAGGATACAATACCTGTCTGGTTCGTCTGGTCGTGCCAGCTTCAAATGAACCATACATACAATATCGTGCCTGAAAAGAAAACAAACTTAACAGGTGCAATATTGTTAGCAACATGCATGACAATGCAAATGAAGTGCACAAAACAGTGCAATGATATGCAATTGAATCTAAATGTAATGCAAATGATATGCAAAACTACAAAACAAAATATAAACAATGCAAATAATATGCAATGCAATTGAAAAGCAATTGAATCATGATCCAATCACGAGCGGTTCAAAACCACACAAATGTCAAATAGATTGATGGAGGTAACAAGTCTATCTACCATAGAAAAGGTGTCGAAGCCCTCAAGGCGCGAGCGCACGCAAAACTATGAGTAATGTAGACAGACACAAGAACAAGTATTGGGTGGAATGACATAAGTGGGGTGACGACCCGCTGGGGAAAGAATGATGATCCTAATGCCGGATGCAACAATTACACTACAATGTAATATGATGGATAGATGATACAATGGATATGGCACGCGGGCCAAACCAAATCTCGCCTAGGAAGGGCATGTACACGTACAAGCCATGTTTAACATAGAAAAGGTGTCGAAGCCCTCAAGGCGCGAGCGCACGCAGAACTATGAGTGTATAGACGTGAAAAGTATGAGCACATACCAGACCAAGCTCAACAAGGAAAGGTGCGAGCCATGGATGGAAGATGATGCAGCGGATGCATGCAACTAAAATGCAACCTAGATGGATGCTCACAAAAATGAATGCATGACATATGCAGTATGTTTTTTTTTGCGTTTTTTTTTTGAATGCATGACAAATGCAGTATTATTTAAATGATGCATGACAATGCACTATGATGCAACGACTATGATTGCAGCTTTCCCTATCTTACCAACAGGGCGATATACTAGGTTGGTTCAGTATCCAGGATTGAGGCGTAGACATGCCGCCTCAACCTATGGGGCTTCCATACAGATTTCAAGTCGAGGGTACACCCCCTGGGTATTTAAACCAGACTTTAGTCTCGGAAATCCCAAACCTTTGCGTTCTAGGGCATGAGCCGTTCGAACTCTAGTTTTCACCGTCCCCGTTGGTCTCCTAGGAACTCACCGCAAGCACGGAAGTCGTTCGGGCACGACAAACATCGAAGGAATTGCACCTCCAGAGGATTTAAGGTCTCCTAGACCGGAATGCCAAAATGTATGCATGACAATGCATGTGTTTTTTGTTTTTTGTCTGAAAATGCAAATGATGCATGATGGTAGGAAAAATGCAAGACAATGCATGTGCTTCCTTTTTTGGTTTTTGAAATGCAGATGATGCATGATATTTTTTTGTTGTTTTTTGGTTTTTGAAATGCAGATGATGCATGATAATGTTTGTTTTTTTGTTTTTTTTTGTTTTTTTGAAATGCATGACAATGCGATATTTACAATGCGATGCATGAAAATGTTCCAAGGGTTTCGCACCCTCCAAGGATTTTAAGGTCTCCTAGACCGGCGCGTGTTTTCGGTCCCGCCGGACCTTCGTTTCGGGGCAACGCAAGTGTGGTGCGCAAAATAGCGCAATGAAATGCATGCCAAATGCAATGAGGGGCAACTTAACACACCGAAGGTCTTGCACCTCCCGAGGATTTAAGGTCTCCTAGACCAGGCGTGTTAAGGTCCCGCCGGACCAGCTTTGGGTAATGCATGATAATGCAAATGGAGTGTGCGCACCAATGCGCCGAAGGTCTTGCACCCTCCGAGGATTTAAGGTCTCCTAGACCGGGCGTGTTTAAGGTCCCGCCGGACCTAGTGTGGGGCAACTGTGCGAATGTGACACGCGTGCCACAAGGGATGCAAAACAATGCAAGTGAGAATGAAATGAATCATGAGGCACGCATACCTCATTGGTGTGAAATGAAATGCAAAACGAGGCACGCGTACCTCAATGATGGAAAACGAAATGCGAAACGAGGCATGCGTACCTCGAGATACAATGAAATGCAAAATGAGGCACGCATACCTCGAAATGCGATGAAATGCAAGATGAGGCACGCATACCTCATCGGATGGAAAATGGAATGCAAAACGAGGCATGCGTACCTCGAAATGCGATGAAATGCAAGATGAGGCACGCATACCTCATTAGATGGAAAATGGAATGCAAAACGAGGCACGCGTACCTCGAAATGCGATGAAATGCAAGATGAGGCACGCATACCTCATCGGATGGAAAATGGAATGCAAAACGAGGCACGCGTACCTCGAAATGCGATGAAATGCAAGATGAGGCACGCATACCTCATTAGATGGAAAATGGAATGCAAAACCGAGGCACGCGTACCTCGAAATGCGATAAAATGCAAGATGAGGCACGCATACCTCAGCGGATGGAAAATGGAATGCAAAACGAGGCACGCGTTACCTCGAAATGCGATGAAATGCAAGATGAGGCACGCATACCTCATCGGATGGAAAATGAAATGCAAAACGAGGCACGCGTACCTCGAGATGCGATGAAATGCAAAATGAGGCACGCATACCTCATCGGATGGAAAATGAAGTGCAAAGCGAGGCACGCATACCTCAAGATGCAAAATGATGAACACGAGGGCACGCATACCTCATGAATGCGAAGTGATGCAAAATGATGCAAGTGAGGCACGCATACCCCACTGGAATGTAAAAATGATGCAAGTGAGGCACACATACCGCACTGAAATGTAAAATGATGCAAGTGAGGCACACATACCTCACTGGAATGTAAAAATGATGCAAGTGAGGCACACATACCTCACTGGAATGTAAAAATGATGCAAGTGAGGCACGTGAGGTAGCCACACCTCACGTGGATCAAGATGGAATGCAAAATGAAATGCAAAATGATGCACGTGAGGTAGCACACCTCACGTGGATCAAGATAAAATGCAAAACGAAACACGTGAGGTAGCACATCTTACGCGGATCAAAGTGAAATGCAAAATGATGCGAAATGATACACGCGAGGTAGCACACCTCACGCGGATCAAGATGAAATGCAAAATGAGACACGTGAGGTAGCACACCTCACGCGGATCAAAGTGAAATGCAAAAAGATGCAAAATGATGCACGTGAGGTAGCACACCTCACGCGGATCAAGATGAAATGCAAAATGAAAGACGTGAGGTAGCACACCTCACGCGGATCAAAGTGAAATGCAAAATGAGACACGTGAGGTAGCACACCTCACGCGAATCAAAGTGAAATGCAAAATGATGCAAAATGATGAACGTGAGGTAGCACACCTCACGCGAATCAAAGTGAAATGCAAAATGATGCAAAATGATGAACGTGAGGTAGCACACCTCACGCGGATCAAAGTGAAATGCAAAATGATGCAAAATGATGAACGTGAGGTAGCACACCTCACGCGAATCAAAGTGAAATGCAAAATGATGCAAAATGATGAACGTGAGGTAGCACACCTCACGCGAATCAAAGTGAAATGCAAATGATGCAAAATGATGAACGTGAGGGTAGCACACCTCACGTGGATCAAGATGAAATGCAAAATGAAACACGTGAGGTAGCACACCTCACGCGGATCAAAGTGAAATGCAAAATGAGGCACACATACCTCATTGATTGTAAAATGCAAAACGAGGCACGCGTACCTCGAGATGCAATGAAATGCAAAATGAAAGTGCAAGTATGACACGCATTGCCATACGGAACGTAAAACAACGCAAGTGTGACACGCATGCCGCACAGAAAGGTAAACAGTGCAAGTGTGACACGCATGCCACACAGAAATGCAAAATGGTGCAAGTCACAAGGGACGTACAAGACGGCGCGATGGGACGCACCGGGCAGTGTGATGAATGCAAGCAATGCACACGGGGACAACTTTTGAATCTTATAAAAGACAAAAGGATACAAAAGGATACAATCTTTGCTTGAATCTGAGTGCCACGCACAGAAGACAGGGTCCGAGGTCAAAACGGAGGCCGGTTGAGCATCGGAGACGGACTTTCTTGCACTTTCTTGAGCTATGAAGACCCAAAACTCCTCAATTTGCCAAAACAAGGCCTTGGGAACACCACCGGCTGGGCTAGGTGGTCACCGGCTGCCACCGGCTGCCTGAACTTATCCACCGGCACAATAATGTGCCGACCGGCACAAAATAGTGCCGACCGGCAGAAAATGCCTGATCGGGGGCAGATTCGGCATTTCGCTATGGGTCTTTTAAAATAGGGCTTGAAACCCTATTTTCCTCACTTTGCCTCCACCGAAAATCTTTGCTCTCTCTCTCCAAAGTGTTTTTCTCTCACTTTTTCGCTGTTTCTTTGCATTCCCGCGTGTTTTCTGTCGTTCGATTCGCGAAGTTCATCGCGTTTCGGACATTTCCAACCGATCGAAATCTCATTTCGGTGTCTCTTCTCGGTTTTCGTCTTTTCGGGACTTGTTCCCCTCGATTTCCTCTACATTTCCGTGTATTTTCATCTCCCGGCCTTTCCGGCCATTTTCGACCCGCTCGGGGTTGACTTTTCCAGTTGACTTTTCACATTCCGGCTTTTTCGGCCATTTTCTCACCACCATTGCTATGGCGGGTGATGTTCCACATGTCGGGACTCCCCCGGATCACGAGATGGATCCCGGGGTCGAGCTCCTCCCATTGAGCGAGCGCCCATTTGATCCGGCAACCTATCGCCCGGCGATCCACGTGCTACCACCCGATGGACTTCGCCAGTTCAGGAGTTTCGACAGGGCATTGGACCCAGAGCTTCTGCTACGCGAGCCTGCCTCTCATCTCTCATTCGGCGCTTCCGAGGTAACCCTTCTGCTCTGCTTTACTTTCTGCAATGTAGAACTGTAAACTGTCAACTGCCATAGCTGATTACAACCCTTAATTGCTTAGCTCTGATACACTGTACTGTAGTTGATTGTAGACAAACTCACAACTAATATCTGTTTGAGACGAACACATGCACACACACTGCACTAGCCTCAAGCACTCAAACACGCGGCACACCGTATTTCACTGCAAATTCGCCGACACCCGGCACTTATTTGAATCTGAAAAGCTTGCACGCATGCTATATCTATCTGTATTGAACCGATCAAACACGCAGACACATTCCACGTCGTAGTTTACTGAAAACACACCGGCACCCGGTATGTACTTGAATCTAAAAAAAAACACGCACACATGCTATGTTTATATGGACCCGCATGGGGCACTGACGCATCACAGGCCGTAGTCCAACTACTAGTACACTGAAACCTGATATCTGCTTGAATCTGAAAAATGTGCACACAGGTACCATATTTACACTGAACCACTCAAAACACGCTGACGCATCACACGTTGTAGTTCACTGTGAGCACACCGGCACCCGATATCTGCTAGAGTCTGAAAACCTGCACACATGCTAGATTTGTCTGAACCTTTCATGCCTTACAACTCAATGTGTTTAACATTAATTTGCAACTGTATTCTTGAAAACAGAGGGATTCCTATACCGTCCGCGGGTATGGGAACGTTGCCGCTCGCGACTGGTATGCAGAGCTTCCAGAGGCGGTTTGCCGGATCGTGGACCGGGCCGGCTTCGGCGCTTTCTGCAGGGGATTGTCCAGACTTACTGCTTGCAGGCCTCTCCTCGCGGCCCTGGCAGAGAGATAGTGGGACACCACCGATTCATTTCACCTATCGGCGACTGGGGACATGACGATGACCCCTTACGACTTCTCGATGCTCACCGGCATCGGGGTGGGGGGTGATCCGATCCCCTTTGATACAGACATGGATGAGTGGACCGCCGCTCAGGTCTACCTGCTCGGCGAGGCGCCACCTCTTGCTCGCCCAGGTTTCGTCCGCTACTCCTGGTTCGAGGTTCAGTTCAGGGTCCAGCCTACCCTTGTCGATGCAGCTACGATGACCCAGGAGGCCGTGGAGCAGTATGCACGCGGCTTCTTGATGTTTCTGCTGGGGACCACTCTATTCGCCGACCGGGCGAACACCGTGCCTCTCTGCCTCCTCAGCGCACTGGTGGACGTTCAGCAGATCGTGCAGTATGACTGGGGCGGTGCCGCTTTGGCCACCCTATACGGCTATATGAGCTCCGTCTCCCGCTGCAGCGGACAGTTGCTCGGAGGCTACTGGCGAGCCTGGGAGGTATGTCTTCTCCTCTTCCTTACATTCCAGTTCTATATTTTCTGTATTTTGCACATTGCACACACTGTAGTTTGCTTCGCACTGCCTGTATACTGTACACACGGCACACACATACTCTGCTTTACACTGGCTGGTCACTGCTCACACTGTACACTCTGCACAATACACTGCACAACACACGGCTCTGCTATTTCTACTCTTTTTCATTTTTGCTTTATCTGATGGTCATACTGACATCTGTTTTGCAGTTGTGGGTTTACGCCTACTTTCCCAGGCTGGAGCCAGTGCCGGAGACGGAGACTCCCCTGGTCATCCCTTTCTCGCGCCGCTACGATGGGAGGTGCACACGGCGACCTCGGGATACCTTCAGCTTCTACCGCCGATTCTTCGACACCATCACCTCTGCCGAGGTATGTTTTGCTTACAGTTCATTTAAACTTTGCTTTGCTACTGTGTATTTTGATAACCAGCAAATAACCAACTGTTTCAATTCAGGTCACCTGGCGGTCGTGGGCTGCGGTGCCGGCAGATATTCAGGATCGGTTTGCCGGTGCGGAGGAGACCTCTCGCTACCGGATTTTGCTGGAGGGCCCGGTCTGTCGGGCTTGGTACCTGGGTGAGCGCTTCCTACGCCAGACCCTAGGGTTGCCAGAGCAGATAGTCCCGGTTCACCCTCCTGAGCACATGAGGGACACCGAGAGGTTTTCTCTGCAGCAGATGGAGGACTACACCCTTGGCTGGGTCGTGGACGTGGACACCCACAGGGGCGAGGGCGACTACTCCGAGTACATCCGGACCTTTCTGATGCGGCCTCTGAGCGGGGGCTCCCGAGCTGAGCGAGAGAGACCTGCGGCGCCGGCGGCTAGGGCAGAAGTGGGAGCAGGAGCGGGATCGTCACAGAGAGCTCGAGCTCGCGGCAGGAGGGGAGTGCAGAGGGGACGAGGGACGGGCTGGCCCGCTCTGCCTACCATGCTGACATACAGGGGGCAGAGTGGGGAGACCTACCAGATCCCTTTTGCTCCTCCTCCGGCTGGTCATGAGTTGGCTGGCATTCCTGACTTGCCTCCGGTATGTACCACTTTATTTCTGCATCTTGCATTGTCATTTCAGTTTAGTTTATCTGATACTCCACAGAATATTGATGCATCTAATACTTTTGCAGGCTTCCTCCGAGTACACACGGCAGTCGGTGGAGTTGTGTGCCTCCCTGATGGGGATGCTGCAGCGGACCCTTGATGTCTTGGCTGTTTACAGTCTTCCGGTATGTTCTTCTGACCACAGCCTGATACCACACATTGTTTCATACAACCTGATGCATTACACAACATCTGATAAATTGCTCACGGCATTCACACACTGTACTCATACACTGCATTCTGCACTGATTCACTGCTCACGGCATTCACACACTGTACTCATACACTGCATTCTGCACTGATTCACTGCTCACGGCATTCACACACTGTACTCATACATTGCATTCTGTACTGATTCACTGCTCACGGCATTCACACACTGTACTCATACACTGCATTCTGCACTGATTCACTGCTCACGACATTCACACACTGTACTCATACACTGCATTCTCAACTGATTCACTGTTCACGGCATTCACACACTGTACTCATACATTGATAAGCTGCTTCATGTATACTGATGCATTTATCTTTTTGCACTTTTCAGCCTCCCTTCCCGATTCCTCCCGTGGGTGGTGGCGCTCCATCTGGACCTCCCATTTCTACTCGGGATGGCAGGATATTCCCTCGCACCAGAGGGGGGCGCGCTCATGTGGGGAGCAGCTCGCGGGCTCCAGTTCCAGGTGACGGTGAGTCGGAGGCGGAGGCGGAGGCCTCTGAGGAGGAGGCGGGGAGCAGCTCAGGCTCAGGCTCCGACAGTGACACTTCTGGCGACGTTCCTGTGCTTCTGCCCAGGAAGAGGGCGAGGACGGATCCTCCGGCGCGGGACCATTGATGACGCTACAGACTTCTGCTGTTTTTTTTTTTTTTTTTCTTCTTTTTCTTTTCTTGTACTTTTCTCTTTTTAGTAGATAGAGTACTATGTACTGCCGCAGGCAGATTTTGCTTTCAAAACTTTGTATTTGGAGAAGATGATATGAAACAAACTTTTATCTGAAAAGTGTTTACATTTGCATACCTCGTACTTTGCACTGCATTGCATCATATTACACCTCAATGTAAATGAAATTGATCTACTGTCTGAGAATGAAGCATTTGCACTGTAATAATCGGATAGCCAACCAACTAACAGCAAACAACCCAGGCAAATCACTGCTCAAACTGAATACACAGCCCACGTTCTGCTGGGGACTAGTCTGCACACAGCCCATAACACAACACTCGGCTCATTCTGCACACAACAAAACTTTGAACAATTGGCCCAATCTGACAAGACGGATCACCAAAACTGAGACAGTTGAAGTTGAAACACATTCGGATGTCCCAAAATTTCCTTTCTCTTCTCTTGCCTCGCATAAATGTAGAGAATGGCACAGCATTCTGAGCACAAACGATTGACTTTGGAAAAGGGATTTCACAACCGGGGTATCGAGCCTACAACTGAACGCAGTGGAAAAGACTCAAGTGAAGAAAATAAAAGGCACACGACCTAATCACAACGAGATACACTTGGAAAAGACTCAAAGCTAAATTGAGACCGACAAATCAAAGGACACGACACACGGACGTGCTTGAAAACAAAAGACCTTGAGGAGCCAATTCCTCCGGGCAGGTTTCCCACCCTTTCTGATTTGTGTGATTCTCACGCCACTCGGCCCTCAAGCTCGGTTTTTCTCTCAAAACCCTCTTGCTCACTTTTCTCTCGACTTACACCTCTCTATTCTTTATTCTCTCATTTTTCATCCCTCCCCAGGGTGATTGATGGATGAATAGGAAGCGGCAGATTCATGCCGAATACAGCTAGCTCACGGCTATTTCTTCTGATAGATAAAGTGCTTTCCTGGCAGGCGCGTTGATGACAAGGGAGAGACAGAACACCTGGCTCAAACTGTGCCCCTAGTTCATTACTCTGACCATTTTTGTTTGTTTTCTTTCTAAAACAGTTTTGATCAAAATGAACGTCAGATTAGCGTGCTTATTCAATTTTTGATTTGAAAATCATGCAAGCCAGGCTGTAAGCACTGAAAGTTTTCCTTTTGGGTCCATACATGGTCCCATTTTGGAAAATGGAATAGTTTTCGAGAAAATAGTCAACCTCAGTAAAAATTTTCAAAAACTATTTTCGCGAACAGTTAATGCTCAACAAGCACAGAACCTACCCTCGAGATACGCAACCTCGGATCGGAGGCAATTTGGGAAAATTGCCCCTTGCTTGAAGGGGGGAAGAGGGCAACGGAAAGTTGCCCCTAGTTTGGGCGGCAACTCAGGGCAACTTTATGGCGATATGAGGCAACGGAAAGTTGGCCCTTGCTTGGACGATGCCGCGGCATGCTCATCGATGATTAATCGCAACCGAATTCTCATGCACGGAGAGGACGAAGGCGGCCACAAACAATATATGGACACAGTCACCTTGAAAGCATTGGTGGCCGGGCCTCAGGAGGAAGTTGATCACGTAGCTCCTGTTGCAACTGAGACATCGGATTTGGAAGAAGCACAAGTAATCAAAACCATTGCATGGACCGAGACGCTATGAAAGCGTTAAGGGCTGGACTTCAAGATGAAGTTGCCTACGTATCCCAAACATGGGAATCAAGCCTTACGTAGTTCCGGTTAAGGTACTCTCGGGTATTTTAACCTTCACTATTTTTAGGCTCTTACTTTTGCCAAGGCGCCCGATGCGGGTTTTCGACCTTGCGAGCTTCTTTTCTTTCTTTTTCTTTTTTCCTTTTGCATTTTTTTTTCTTCTTTTTTTTTCTTCTTTTTTCTTATTTTTTGTTTTTTTTTTTTGATTGATTTTTTTTCTTTTGTATTTTTCTTTTGCTCTTACTTTTGCCTGGGTGCCCCTTCCGGGTTTTCAGCCCAGCGAGCCTCTCAAAGGGTAAAAGCGTAGCAGGTCCATGCCAAATGGTTTTCGAAATCGAAGCCTCTCCTTTTTCGGGAGAATGACCGTTGCAGTACTTTGCAGGAGAATCAATCACGGTTGCTTTGCCAACTTCTCCTGGTGAACTCTGGTCTTTTGCTCCGATCTCGGTGCCCCTTGATCGAGAGCTGCTTCGAGTCTGGCCACACGGGCCTTGCATTGATAGCTAATTATTGAACATTCTGGATGCTGGTCCAAGGTTTGAAAATGAGGGGTCGAGTCTCGAGGCTGAGAGCGATCCTAAGCTGCGTAATCTCAAGAGCGATTCCACACAGGTCTTCGCAGGACTGCGCAAAACATTTTGTTTTCGAAAGTTTTTAAGAAGGCGACGAATCGCTCGCGCCGAAGACAGTGTGGAACCAGTCTGGATCAAGCCAGGGTCCTTCTCAGTACTCACGCTGACAAGCATGATTTCGATCATTAAGGGCTTAGCATGCCTCTCTTTCTTTAAACTTGATCAAAGTTTTGCAAATCCCGAGGAATTCCTTCCTCTTCGTTTTTATCACCGCAGTGTTCAAAAAGATTTTTTTTAAAAAAAAAAAACTTAGGTCAAAGCAATAATTATCAGGGCACACAAGGGCGGGCGGAATGCGCTGTCACCCCATTCGAATTCTCTGGCACAACTAGCCCAACACAGATAGTACGGGAACACGATAGCCGCGGCTGTTTCATTCAGGTTCCCCGGATGTAAACTGGCTCCACAGCAGAGGTAGACCCAAAAAGAAAGCAAAAAGAAGTAATTACAAAACAAAACGGTGCTTGAGGCAACAACCCCGGAGTCACCTGGTATTCTATACAAAAGAGGGACTGACTCGTTACAACAAGACAGACCCTTAAGCAAAAAGGACTAACTCAGGACAGAGAGACAGACTCAAAACAGAACAAAAGGCTGACTCGACACCCAAGCCAGGATTTACAAAAGTAGCATTCGCGGATGCTCAAAAATGCGTGCCAGACGCCACATCAAAAACTCGAGGCGCTGCCCGCAGGCGGTTGAATCCCAATTACATACTCGCAGCATCGGTGTCCTCAAAATCCAACAACTGAGTGGTGACGGATTTAGCTGAGGTGGGTGGGAGGATAACCTCGTTGTCAATCAGATCTTGCACCTCATGGCGGAGGCGAAAGCAGTTATCGGTGGAGTGGCCAGTTTGCTGGTGGTACGCACAGTACTGTGTAGCATCGTGGCCTGCTGGGAGGTTCTTCGGCAGAGGTCGCGGCTCCAGAGGTGTAACATGCCCCTTCTTAGCCAAAATGAGAAGCACCCTAGACAGTGGCATGTAGAGAGCATTAAAGGCCCTGTGCCCCCGGGGCTGGTATTTTGAAGCCTGAATGCTCCTGCTAGATGTGCTGGCGAACGGATCGGCAGGTGCGGGCTTGAATTTCTGATCCTTCCCAGGTACGGGGTTGGGAGTGAGAGAGACTGTTTCAACATAACGGGGTCTATCCCGATTTTCCGACTGGCTTGAACTACCCTCAGGTAGAGTGGGAAAAGCATCCTTCACAATTTTGGTTGTCATCGCAGATACCTGTTGTTTGTTCATCCCCCCCGGCTTTTAAAGCCTCGACTGCCCATAGCAGCTGTCCCATGGGGTCGGCGTCTGCCTTTGCCACATTTTTACCTCTGGCCTCAGCCTGATGAGAGGTTTGGGTTGGTACTGGTACATCACTGTTGTATGTGGAGGCCATCTCCGGCTGATTAAGCTCGATCACAATCCGCCCCAGTAGCGGGGGCTCTTGGGGCTCAAAATTTCCGGCATACGGTGCAACCGGTGGCGAGGCTGACATCCCGTAAGCGAGATCTGCCACAGATCTTTGGAGATCACCTATCATCCCCATTAACTCGAATGTAGTGGGCTCGCGAGCCTGATAGAACTGGGGGGCCCAGATTGGGTGTGTAGCGGGCGACCTAGGAGGATGCGGCATATCTACGCCAGCCTCACTCTGTAGGGTGATCCCTTGATCCAACGCGGCTGTCATAACCACTATTTCTTCTGAACTTTGCGTCATCCCTAGTCCTGCCTCGGCAAGGGGAAACACTGACTATTCTGTATCAACTTTCTGAATTCTCTGAACTGAAAGGAAAAAAAAAACGGACAGCACTTCAGCCCAAGACAGATCAAACACAGACGCAGTCAAACAACTGATCTCTACTGCTGATTACTGTTCCCCAGAATCACTGTTCCCAGAACTGAACTGATACCCGCAGATATAACTGGTTCCTCAACAACACTGATACTGGTGCCCCTCGGGCCGGATACTCAAACTTGCAAGCTGACATGTACTTTCCTGTAGAGATACACTCTAGAAGCACATAGCAGATAAATGAGAGCCAAAACACCCCTATATTGGGGTAGGGTTTCCCTGTCCTATTTTGTCAGGAGCTAGGGTTTCATTACGCACGCAGCGGTTTCAAACAACTTAGCATCGGGTAAGCAACCTGTCCTAGTTTGGAATGGTTACTACGGATTCCGAATATGCACTAGGTCGAATGGTCGACAAGGGTGCCCCGGTAAAACCAGGGTTTGTGCTCCCATGCTGTCAGAGCCCATAACCGGTCAGCCTTTTGGTCATGCCTTGACAAGACAAGCCTCCGGCAAACCGTTCAGGAATGGCAGATGGCAAACACTGTGTTCCTAGGCGCACCAATGCACATGCAATCCAAAGAAACACATAAATGGAATCAAAACAGGATATCACGAGTTCGAGTCAAGCTCTCTAAGTTCCCCAGCAGAGTCGCCAGAAACTGTAGACGTCCCCGAACGCATCCCGGGCGAGGAGTGCGAGTCCCCCCCGTTCTGGTTCGATATTGGGTCACTACAGTTCGAAGGACTCAAAATGTCACGGTTCTAAATCTTGAACCAAAGAGTCCAACTCTGGCAAATCGTTTTGAAGAAAAACTGATTTTTGAAAAGAAGTGCCAAACATGGACTGCTTCGCCAGATTACAGAGTCGCCACCTAAATATTTTTAAAATGGGGGAATTTAGGAAACCCTGACTCGGTGCCAAAGGCCACGTGTCCGTCATCACCAAAGTGGTCTTGGCTCGGGAGCTTGGGTACGATCGGAGAAGGTCAGCTATGAGCACCCCCTTTCGCCCGGTCCGAAGACCGGCCTCTACTAACCATGATATCCGTTTTTGAAAACTTTATGCATTCTTATTCCGGTTATTAGCCTAGAATTACTATGTGATGCGCACAACACAAAAGTATAGACTAGATTGCCTAACTTGAAAATAAACATTGCATATCCGTTTTGTCTCGAAAAACGTGTTGGTTTTTGCTACTCGAAAGTAGGCTAAAATACGGATTTCAATGAGTTGTTCCAACTCACGCAATCCAACCTCCACCCACAGGCATTCAAGCAATTTATCACGTAAGCATTTAGCCGCATAGCAAGCATACTGTCATGGCAAAAGTTCACACGCATGCGACATGCTAAAGCATAAAAACTTACATCGTACTCCGTGCCAAAAACAAGAGACTGGTTAGCAAAACATGCATGACCTAGTTCATGTTAAGTGGCTAATGCAACACAGACATAGATGCAATCTAGAGTAGGCTCGGCTAACCCTAAACATGGCATATGAAATGCGCGAGTAGCACGTATTCAATTTGGAAATCGAAAGTACGATGCAGTTTGTATGATGTACCGAGCCCGGTGCATGTAAACAAATGCATGAATGTACGCATGCATTGCATAAGGTATGCTAATTTAAATGTGCCCTAATTTACCATCGTAAGCAGGTAAATAAAAGGGAAGAAAGAAGTGGGGATTGGGAGACATACATCCACTCACACACACTTATTACAGATACGCCCTCACTCGGAGGGACCGAAAGAATATACAATTTAATTAACTACGCAAGCTAATTAATTATTACAAATTAACTAAATTAATCAGATAAATTAATTAATCTAATTAAACAGTAAACCGCCTCGGGATGAGGGCCAAATGCAGCATGCGCTCGGGACTGGCTCGGAACCGCACTGCCATGCACGGATTGCCTCTGTTTCCTCTGCTCTCCTCCTCAGAAAATTGCCAAAGTCCCAGGAGTGCCTCTCAGGGCACTGGGGATCACCACCGGCTGGGGTAGGACACCACCGGCTGAAGGAGGAGGCCACCGGCACAAAAAGAAGCCATCGGCTGTTTGTTGACTGCCGGTCGGCACTAAATAGTGCCGGCCGGCACTTAATGCCTGCAGAACCTGCAACTCACAGCAGCAGAGGGGAAATCTATGCATGACAATATAATTCAAGCCATTTATGCACCAAACACATCCCTTATCATGTTTTTGACTCAAAGGAAGATGTGCCTCGGTTCTCGGACCACCAATCACGCACTTCCATGCATGATGGCCCAAAGAACCAAGAGTGCAATTTTGATTTCAAATGCATGTAATGCAAACAAACAAACAAGGGTGCCAAACCTCCATCATACTTCACTTCAAGAGGCTTAGCATGTATGCCAATATGATGCAATCCTAGACATGTCAACTAGTATGCAATATGGCAATACAATGCGAACATGCAAGTAAGCATACAAGGCAAGCGTGCAAATCAAATGGAGGATGGACTTAGACATGAATTGGGCAACTCTAAAAAGGCTCAAAACAGTGGCCAAAATGCTAAATCATGAGGGCCAAACACACATGCACACATGCACAAGTTAAGGCACCAACACTTAAGCATAACAAACAACCCTTAAGCACACTTAAAGGGGCACAACAATGGACAACTAGCATGCAATTTAGGCTCTGAAAATCATGCTATGAAATGATGCCAAATCATGTTAAGCAAGATAAACAAATGCATGCAACATAGGTTCAACACTTGAGGCAAGTCATGGAAGCATTGAACTACACTTATGCAAAACAAATATGGCATGCATTGAACAACCTAAAACAGAGTTTTAGCATGTTAAAACAAAGCCAAATGGCTACTTAGATGGCATCTAAGAGGCTTAAGCACAAAGGCATGCAACATGACCAATAAATGAAGCATTCAACACATGCTTTTAAAGCACTAAAGGAGCAACTAAGGTAAGCATACAAGCACACCAAAGGGACTGAAATAGCATGCTAGGTGGTTCCAAACTACCAAAATGATGCAAACAAAGGGCATGCTACATATTCATGCTCTTAAGGCCAACAAGCCCAATGCAAAGAGGCTATATTAAACATGCTATGGTTGACTCAAACAACATGAGACAGACCTAAAACATGGAAATATGAGCACAAAAACTTCACAAATGCAAGCCTAAAACATGCTAGAAGCTAAGGTATACAACCTAGGCATGTTAGAGGATCAAAAGGCATTACAAGGCAACTATGCTAAGCATGCATAAGGGACCTAAACCAACTTAGAAACATGTTACATCATGGCATAATAAGCATGAAATGCAGCCAAGACATGCTCAAAACACAACCAAACATGGTGCTCCTTTGGAGGCCAAAACTTGCCCTTTTCAAGGACATTAAGGAGAGGGGGTGGCCCTCTCCTTCTTGAGACTCTAAGGCATCATCTTCACCACTAAAATCCCTCAGGATTTCAGTGGTGAAGAGATCCTAACACCAAAGTCTCGGATTTCTCACAAAATGGCACAAAAAGTGGCCTTTTCAAGGCCTAAGGGTGGTCAAACCTACCCAAACCACCAAGCACTCTTAATGAACAATAAAGAGGCTTAAAAAACAGAAATTTTATGTGTTAAACACCAAGCACAAAAACAGCTCTAAGATATAGAAAAATGGAGTGCAAAAATGGGGTAAAAAGGGAGTAAAGTGATTACCCTTGTAGACCTCTTCAACAATGGTGATCTTGTTGCTTCCTTGAGCTCCAAACCAGTCAAAACCCTCAAGAACAAGCTCTGATCTTTGAGAACACCAAGGAAAGGTGAAAGACTAGGTGTTTAGGTGCAATAATATGAACTAAAACACCTAGAATACAAAGGGAAGAGAGAGATATGATATGTATCTAACCTAACCCTAAAAACCAGAGCTCCCTCTCACCTTTCTAACCAAAATTTTCTAACCCTTGAGCCAAGAGAGAAGCCCTTCTCTTATAGGCCACCAAAGCTTACAAGCTAAGTCAACCAAAGGCTCATCCCCTCCATACACGTGTATGGAGGGGAAGCAAAAGCTAAACAGCTGTCTAAAAATATCTCATAAAGTAGCTGTAAAGTGGTCGGCAGGGCAAAATGGTCATTTTGCCAAAACAAGTGCCGACTGGCACAAAAGAGTGCCGACCGGCACTATATGCAACAAAAACTAGCCGGTGGCCTCTAGCCACAGCCGGTGGTGTGTGGGGATGCCTCACAAGGCATTCCCTGCCCCTCCAAGGCAAAACACAAGTGTTTGGTGCAAAACCAGACACGAAACGGTCGAGTCGAGAGATCCTGAGGCAAGGCGCGCGAGCCGAGACCTCCGGGAACTTAAGACGAACACAAACATGGATGATCACCGAGTGTTCAGGCGGTGACGTCCAAGTCTTAAGGACGGTCAAAAATGGGGTGTCTACACTCACCCTATATGGGACATCATTTTCAGGTACAAGTAGCATGCCACCTCGAAGGACGTACCTTGGAAGGCTTGAGACTGTTGAACTATCTTGCAGTTTTGGTCGTATTACATGTACATCAAGCCAAGGGCTTTCTTTGTATAGAGTTAGTACTCTCTTTTTGTAACCAAGTGTTGACTTGGAAAGTTGTAAGCCTATAGGGTGTTTACTTTTGTTGTCAACATGTAATACATTTTGTAATGGATACTCTGATGAAATGTAATTATGCCTATTTCTCTTATGTCTGAGCATGTCAAAATTGTTGAATTATGGGTTTATTTTGAGGGCGTTACATAAAGAATCGTTTCCATTCTAATTGATTTTATAAAAATTTGCATAAGACTGGATTTATTTCCTTTCAAAACATGGATAACTTTAGGTGAATATTCTCTCATTCTAAATCTCTATAGAACTTTTAATATATATATACCTTCTAAGATAATCTAAACAATTCATGTGATTCATTTAGAAATATTTCAATTTCTATCACATAGCTTGTTTTACTAATATATTTCATTTCAAAGTTCTTAAAGAAAAATTTCTTAACTCGTGCAATAAATGATGTACATTATTGACAAGCAAAATATCATCAATATACAAAATCATAAATATAAACTTGCACTGACTGATCTTTGGATATGTACACTAATTAAAAATATTTTCTTTAAATCCAAAGGAAAAATAGTATCATAAAACTAAAGATACAATTTTTAGAAAGCTTGTTTAAGTCCACAAATTGATTTTTTAATTTTGCAAGTCACATTTTCATTTTCCTCAATAGAGAAACCTTTGAGTTGATTTACACAAAATTCTTCATCTAAACTCTCTTTCAGAAAATTAATTTTCACATATATTATAGCGATTCCGGTTTTCCCTTCATTGTTTAATTGTATTTCAGACTCGGTTCCGTGGATGTGTTGTTGTCTTTTCCCGTTTCCATCTCTTTACTCTTTGTATATGAGTCTTGGGTCGTGTTGGGTAGGGTTTAAAACCGGTTGGTTGTGTTTGGAAACCAAGGGTTAGTGTCCATTAAATTTTCATAATGGTTCATTCAATTCCAGTTAGTGTCCATTCATTTTCCAACTAGTGATCCATTCATATTCCATTAGTGGGATTTTATGACAAACTTGTCCATTCATATTCCAACTAGTGTTCATTTAATTCCAATTAGTGTTCATTTAATTTCAATTAGTGTTCATTTAATTCTAACTTGTCCTTTCATTTTCCAATTAATGGGCTTTAATAACAACCTTTCAATACCAACTACATCAAGGTTGCCTATAAATTGAGCTCACCTCTCAACTTCTATGGTTCTTCCCATATCTCTCTCCATTTGTTTTTTTTTAGATTTTGAGTTTAGATTAAGAGTGTTTAGAGTGAGAGTAAGCATTTTCATAAGGGAGGAGAGGAAGGAGAACAAGAGAGAAATCTTGAGAGGAAGAGGAAGGGATGGCTTGCTCTTCATTTTGATTCGAAAATTATTGGGTTTGGAACACCTTCAAAATCCTTCATCTTCTCCATTTGGGTCTCTCCATTTGAGGTAGGGATTCCTACTCATCTTTATGAGCTTTAACCTAGATGTTGGGCTTTTGTTTAAATGGTTTGATTTGGGAAGTTAGGGTTTTGAAATGTGCTATTTTGAAAAGAGGGGTTTTGTTTATTGGACTCATCCATACGTGTTTTGGGTCTAAAATAGAGATCGTTGATGTTGTTAGTAATATTTGAGCCTTTGGGTCAATATTGGAAAAGGGGGGAGAAAAGCCCTAACTTTTGGTAAATTAATTTATATAATAAATTTTGGAAGATATGGAAATATGAAATCGAGTTGAATATAATGAAATTTGCTCATTATGAGATGGAACGATGGAGTTGGATTACATTAATCATTCACTTTTAAAAATAATGACAATTTATTTGTTATAACAATTACTTGCTTAGAAATAATTGTTTTGGGTTACCGGTGGAGGGTAGTCTTGAGGGTTGTAGACAATGCATGGTGATTAGGCAAACTAAAACTAATCAGTTGAGTATGCTATTGAATATGGCGGTTGGTATAATACATCAAAATTTTGTATTGATTGATCGAATTTGTACATGATAATCGCTTATATACATTGTTTTGTGTGGGAGGAGATGGGGGATGTACTCCACGGTTTATTGGAAGATGGGGGATGGACCTCTAAACCGGATTTTTGTTTGATATTGATACAGTACTAAAATGTGTATCATTTGTGAAGTATAGAAGTGTTTTTGTTTGAGAGGATGTATGTCATAGGTCTGGTGCTTTAGGTTGTTGATCAGAGTCCCATAGAAGCAGGGGAGTCAGCTTAGCATTGTGGTGAATCTGTGTCCGCTCCTCTAGTCAAGTCTGCTGTGCATGCACTGTTTACGGTGGGCTGCTGATCTGAATCAGGTATGCTTCTATGCTGTTGCTGGTATGGCTGTTGAGGGGTGGGATGAATGTCAATCAGGACTCCCAAATGGTAGCTCTGCTGCTGGGGGGTGTGAATCTGTGTGGTGAATCTGTGTCTGTATGCTGGGGTGTGTGTCTGGTCTGCTCAAGTCTGCTAATCTCCGAGGTGTTGAAAAATCTGAATCAAGATCAGATGCTGTGTTGCTGGCAGTTCTATATGCTTCTATGCTCCTGCTTATGTGAAGCGGCAGAGGGGTTGGATGAATGTCAATCAGGATGCCCAAATGGTTGGTAGTAAGGGGACCCTAGTGCAGCTCTGTCCTTTGTTTTTTGTTCTTTTTTCTTTCCTTTTCTCTGTTGTTTCCTTTATTGGTTTCTCACCAATTTAGGCTCTTGTGCTATTTGCTCTTCCCTCTTTGTTGATGTAAGTTTTGTATGTTATACTTTCTTCATCAATAAAGTTTTCTTTTGTTGATCAAAAAAAAAAAAAAAAAAAAAAAAAAAAAACACTAAAATGTGTATCATTTGTGAAGTATGGAAGTGTTTTTGTCTGAGATTGACATAGTACTAAAATGTGTATCTATTATGAGGTATGAAATGTTTAAAATGAGTTATTATCTCGCCTGAAATAGAAATACTGTTGATATGAGATGTGATCTCGTTTAAATTGATTGGCCAAGTTATGAGTCATAGTTATGAATTGAGAATTTGATAAGAAATGGAAACTGGAATAGAACATGGACATATTAGTCATGAGATTGTAATGTGTTATAAGTTGTTGTGTAAGAGTTAAACGTTTATCAATTGCTAACGTTTTAGTTACTGTTCATACTATGTTTAGCATATCTCTACTGGGCATTGGCTCACCCTATATGGGACATCATTTTCAGGTACAGGTGTTATGCCACCTCCAAGGACGTAGCTTGGAAGGCTTGAGGCTATTAGACCACCTTTTGTTGTTTTGTTGTATTACATGTATATCAAGCCAAGTGCTTTCTTTGTATAGAGTTTGCACTCTCTTTTTGCAACCAAGCGTTGTCTTGGGAAGTTGTAAGCCCATAGGGCGATTACTTTTATTGTCAATATGTAATACATTTTGTAAGAACACTCTGATGATTGTAATATAATATCTCTTTCTTATATCTTGAATGTATGATATTATGGGTTTATTTTGAGGGCGTTACATATATTCAACTTAATATCATAATGAGTTACTAATGCCATAATGATTCTAAATCAACCCTTTAACATACAAGTGAAAAAAGAATATCTCATTGTAATCAATGTCTACTTTATGAGTAAAATCTTTGGCCACATATCTAGTATTATATTATTTTTTATTGCCCTTGGAACATTAAATATTTTTGTATCCTTAGGCAATTCAATAAAATCCCAAATTTCATTTTGGTCCATTGATTTCAACTCATCATTCATGACATCAATTCCTTTAGTAGAATCAATACTTTCTATGGCTTGTGACAATAAAACCGGGTCTTTTACTTATCCCAATATTATAATAAGATTGTTATAGATATACCACATAATCATTCGAAATGATAAATCTCTTTACCTTATGAGATCTTCTTAATATTATTTCTTATGGTTCTTCTACAACTTTTCATTGGTGATAATTACATTATCGAGTAATTGATTATTCATTTGTTGTTCCAAGACATTAAGTTGTTTAACAATTATAGGAACAACAATTTTCTTCAAATTATGGATAATGATACTTGTATCCAAACTTATTGAATAATCACATTTCATGATTTATCACTCTCACTGATTTTACCATTCTTATTAAATTTGATATTATCGGTTTCTGCAATTCTTGTACTATGGCCAAGATAGTAAAACTAATACCCTTTGAATTTTCAAGATAATCAACAAAATAACCACTGATTATTCTAAAATCCAATTTATTTTCATGTGGATCAATAATTCTAATTTTCGTAGACAACCCTAAACATGTAGGTGTCTTAAGTTCAGTTTCCTTCATGTTCACAGTTCAGAATGAATGATTGGAACTGCCTTACTAGGAACCCAATTTTGTATGAAAACAATAGATCAACGACATACATCCACAATGTTATGGGCATTTAGGAATTATTTAACATATTCTTAGTCATATTCATTAGAGTACAATAATATTTCTCAGCTACATCATTCTATTGAGGCATTCACAAATATTATGTCTTTTATAGAGTTTGGCAAATAGACTTGTGCTTTACATTGTCTTTATGATTTTCACATTTTTGTTTAATTGCCTGTATACCTCAATGATATCAATTTACTAGAGATCTTTTATGCAATAAATAAACAAAATCATGAAGTGAAAATTCATCTATAAAAATGATAAAATAATTTTATTTACCAGACATGAAGTGTCAAAAAGGTACATTAATGTCTATTTGGGTAATATGAAGAAGTCATGTATATCTTGTGGCACTTTACATAATGTGATTGAATTGTTTTTCCTTAATACAACTCATACTCCCACTAAAAGCAATAAAATTTAAGTTCAAAACAGTCTCATCTTTATTAGTTTTTATAACTTTTTTCAAAAAAAAATAGTACGTACAATCTTTTATGCCACAAGTTTGAGGAGTTTTCATTTATCAAGCTATATTTAGGACCAACATGATGATGCAAGATAAATTAAATTTTTGATAAATCATTAAATTTTAATTTATACAAACCATCATAAATAATACCAAAATTAACAGAAAATGTATTATCAATAAATTAAACTTTTATTCTAAATTTTTGAAAATAACCAGCAAGGTTAATTAAGGTTAGACAAATCAATAAATAATTTTCAAAATTAGAATGAACATAAATTTTTGAAATAGAGCCTAAATAATGATCAATGTCCAAAAATAAACAATAAGTCCCAATAATTTCAATTGAGATTTTAACATAATCGGTTTGAAAATAATCTTGCATCGAATTAAAAAACATGAATATCCATTTTCTTTCTTACGAGACTAAAAATCTTGAACATGCTCATTTTTTTTAGGTGGCTATTTCTTTGTATCCTTTTATAAGGATTCTCCCTTTCTTTTCGGTTCCTTAAATTACAAGATCAACAAATGATATCTCAATTACTTAAGTTTTGTCTCTTCTTAAATAAACATACTAGTCAATATAAATGACCCATACTAAAGAGATAAATAATTCAAAATAAATTGCACGAAAACAAACTCATTCACAAATTCTTAAATTCTTTAATTGAACAGTCAAGTTAGACAATTCAATGACAAGCTCATACATCTCATGCATACCATCGAATTTTATGATGGTAAATGTAACCATAAGTGTCCCAACAAAACACTTATTAGCAGTTCAGAAACGTTCTTTTACATTATTCAGCATTATCAATTTAAGGAAGTTAAAACTTAATATTTGCTATAATCATTCGCATAAAACACATAAACTTTATTTGTTCGATCTTTTTATACTTTATGCAAAGTCTTTTCTTTCTTGCATACTGCTTGAATCATAATAGCAGTAAATTTTTCAAATAGTAACACTAAGTCAAAATTCAAGACATCGAGATGAAACTGAACTTATTTTATTCTTTTTGAGAAATCTTTTTTCATTTAAAATCGAAACAAACAAAGTATACAAATATAGCGAAATAAAACTTTAATCAATAATTTATGCTCACTACATGAATGCTAAGAGTAATCAATAATTGACAATTAGTCAAGATAAATACATGTTTAAACAATCACAAATAGTATTACTGTGATCTACCTTTGGGATAATCTAATGACATATATTATTTAACAATTATGGTGATTCCCTTTCACCAATAGGACTAATTGATAAAATATTCATAATTAAGTAGGTATGTTATCTTTGGGTATTCATTCCAATATCAATTATGAATACCCATCAACTATCCTATTCTAATTTAACAATTACTTAGAAGTTTTACACCTTTGGACCAACCTAATATCTTTGTAATTAAAGAATTGTGATTTTCAAAGTCATTATTTTTTAATACTTGTTTAATACTTGGGAAGGGTATTAAATTTCAATTATTTGATTTGATATCTATGTGTCATTCCAATTGGGTCACTTTCGCAACTACCAATCGTATCATAATTTAGATTTCAAATCAAAATAAAAACTTTGCATTGACATTATTGAATAAGTAATAATTTATTCACAATTATTCATCATCATAATCATAATGCATATTACTAAAATTTAATAACACTTTAATATGCCTCACAGTAAAATTTGATAATATAAAATTCGGTAAACCATGAATAATAATGATTCATTATGTAATACGAATATGTTTAGGTATTACTAAATCAAACAAAACAATGGTCATTATCCACTAAACCTTTCCTCATAATAAAGATAATTAAATCATTCATAATATTCAATTATCAAAATATTAATACATTATGTTTATCATCAAATCGTTAGCACTCATCAAATAAATATTATTTATACAATACGCAATCCAATCTAAAGTAAAAACATAAGAGTTGCATATTAAATTTCATAATGTTTAGCAAATTAAAAATTTTGAATTGAGACAATCATAATTGTAATCAAAATTAATTGATATTTACTTAATCGGAAAATCATAATGTTCTGAAACATGAGCTCTGATACCACATGTAAATAATTTTATGGTGTTATGCATATAACAACCTTCCTAATCCATAATCGTGAACTATTATGATTTTTACAAATAATAACATAATGCGGAAAGTAAATAATATACCCGAATCAGTTATGCGAAACCTTCAAGTGACCCAAAATTGATTGAACATAAACCTAATAATAATATTAGTGGAAAAGGGTTTCTCTCTCTTGACCCTCTTTAGAATACATTGAATTCAGAATCATTGATGGGTAGCTCGAATGTCCTTTTATAGGTAGAAAGAGGATCAGTTTCCTTATTCAACAATGATTCCACTTTCCCATCAAAGTAGGATACTTGGAAAACACTCTTCTTTATTTACTGAGATTATTTCATTTTTACCCCTATACTTTTACATGATTTTCAATGACCTCCCTAGACTACTCTTATTTTTACGCTTACCCCCATACTATTTAAGTTACTACCAATTTTGCCCCTACCGTCACATTTGAAAAGAAAAACGTTAAAAAAATTATATTTTGGCCCCAAATTTCAAAAGAAAGATGCAAACCAGGCCTCCTAACACTTCTCTAGCTCGCAGACGAATCGTTTCGATTCAGCAATGTCGACACCAGCCCTCCTAACATTTCTCTACGAAAAGCGACTTCCTGGGATGAATCTTAGCCATTATCGAAATCTCCACGGTCCTCTTACATCGCTCAAATAGACGATTACTATTCATACACAGGCCTAATGGGTTCTCTTGTTTGCAAAGAAGGCTATATATACTCTCTTGCCACCTCTGGCGACTTGTTATACACTAGTTCTGATAGCAAGAACATTCGGGTATGGAAGAATCAAAAGGAGTTTTCTGGGTTCAAATCGAATAGTGGGTTAGTTAAAGCCATTGTAATTGCAAATGTAATCATTTTCACAGGCCATCAAGACAGGAAGATTCGATTATGGAAAGTGTCTGCAAAGAATCCAACAATTGACAAACGAATCGGGACTTTACCCATGTTGAAACCTTATATAAAGAGCTCGGTCAATCCGAGCAATTATGTTGAGGTGAGAAGGAATCGAAATACGGTTTGGATCAAACATTTCGATGTGATTTCGTGTCTCAGTTTGAGCGAAGAAAAATCTTTGTTATACTCAACTTCTTGGGATAAGATAATGAAGGTTTTGGGGAGAGTATCGAATTCGAAATGCTTGGAATCAATTCATGTTCATGATGACACGGTGAATGTGGTGGTTGCCGGGTTTGATGGGTTGGTCTTCACCGACTCCGTAGATAGGAGTGTCAAGATGTGGTGGCGAGAGATGCAAGAGAAGGGTACCAAACACTTTTTTTCACAGAACTGCACCATATGGGTTGTAATGTTTTGAAATTTTCAAAATTAGTTTTCAGACAACTTTCGGCATACCAAAACCGCCCATTACACGAAGAAGTGAGAAAGTGAGATAGTGTAGGGCGAAGTAGGAAGTGGGGTGAAGAGAATGGTGAAAGAATGAAGTAGAACCGTCAAGAATTGAGAAAGATATGAAGTCTGAAAGATGGCTCGAAGAAAAGTAAAAAATGAGAAGAAAAGTCTTATTTTTTTTTTATCAACTTTCGGAGTTCCGATAGCATGCAAAAAGAGAAAGAACGAGATGTGTGAGATGTGATACGAAAACTAGATTGTGAGTTGAATCCAATGACGTAAAAATGAGGCAAAACGAAGTTATGACGAAGGAGATAAAATGGCTTGAAGTAGTGGTTGGTGGTGGTGGTTTGCTAGTAGGAAATGGTGGGTTTGTATCTTTCTTTTGAAATTTGGGGCCAAAATGTAATTTTTTTTAATGTTTTCTGTTTCAAATGTGATGGTAGAGGCAAAATTGATAGTAACTTAAATAGTATGGGAGTACACGTGAAAATAAGAGTGGTCATTGAAAATCGTGTAAAAGTAGAGGGGTAAAAATGAAATAATATCTTATTTACCAATTAATTGTAGGAAAAAAAAAAAAAAAAAGGAATCATAATCCTGCCAAATCTCTAATTCATATTACCATATCATGCGGGTCAATATAATGACTAAGGCCTTACAACTATATTGTTGAAAATGCCAGAATGTAATATTGTGTATATATTTAAGAAACTATACAATCAATGTACCTTTTTCTATGTGTGTAATTATTAATAATTGTTTTAAGATGTGATAATTGATCTTCTAGTTGTCTCATTTAATTTGTTTGCAGTGAAATTATTGGTCTTTGACCATATTGGCGTATACATGTATGTGCTAGTGGCTGGAGGCTCTTTGCTAGATGGATGATTAGGTGTTTGCAAATTTAAGGAGCAAAAAACAGATATCCTTTGGAAGACCTTGGACGAACTCTAGGTACCCTGAATGATGTAGATAATTCATTTATTTACTGTGCGGTGAATGGATATGGATCTTATTTAGTTGAAGACGGCCAAAAAAAGAGGAACGTAGAGGAAAAGAGATGGCGATATGTGCATGATATAAAGCGTATATAACACCTCAATTTTCATAAGGCTGTTCATTAAATGTGCTTTTTCTGTTCACAGATGGAGAGCCCTCATTCTTGCCATTGACTCAATTGGGTATTGGGATATCAACTTATAGGTGGATTATGTGTTTTTGTTAGAATTGTAAATATAAATCTGGAATTAGATGTGTACTGCCTCCGTCACTACTAAAAATCGGAGCTTTTGCGACGGTCGTAAACGTCGCAAAAGGTTCACATATCGTCGTAAAAGACTTTTTGCGACGGAGTAGCGACGGGAAATGGGGAGTGGCGGAAGGGGGCGTGACAAAAGATATTTGCGACGGTTACAAACCGTCGCTTCCCTGTAGCGACGACTAATCAATAGTTTTTGCGACAATTTAACCTGACACAAAAAAAGGGAAAAAAACTTCATTTTTAGTGACGATGTTGATTGCCGTCGCCAAAAACCTTTTTAGCGACTGTATTTGCCGTTGCGAAAAGTCTTATTAGCGACTATCTAAAACGTCGCAAAAAATATATTTGCGATAGTTGAAACCATCACAAAAGATTAGAACTAATATGTATATGCGGCAGGTTAACCTGTCGCTAATAAAATGTAAAGAAATGATGATTACATTAGCGACTGTTTATTATTGTCGCAATAAAATTATTTTTATAAAATCATATTTTATTAAATATTCCCTATACAAATTATTAATATTTTTTCAAATACATTACATCCACATCCACATTCACAAAATCATATATCAAGAATAATATATATGTACCTTGTAACAATTGTCAACCAAATATTCCTTACAAAAATATATAAAACAACCTCCAACAATACTAATAATTTTTTATATTCAAGAACTCAAATTTTTAGTATCGACAGTAGAAATAAAAAAAAACAAAAAAAACATATATATTGTAGCTTGTTTTGATATCAATAGTAAGCTCCAATATCGATATGCGAAGATATCATCACGTACTCAAAAAGGTTGCATCTGCAAAAAGAAACAAAAAAAAAAAAAAAAAATTCATCATTTACAACATAATTAATTTCAAGCTTACAGAAAATGTAAAACATTTGATATTTTAAAAAATAAATAAATAAATAAATAAGATTGTAAACTCCAATATCGATATGCGAAGATATCATCACGTACTCAAAAGGGTTGCATTTGTGAAAAAAAAAATCATTTACAATATAATTAATTTCAAGCTTATAGAAAATGTAAAACATTTGATATTTATTTTAATAAATAAATGAACAAGATTGTAACATATACATGAATCGAGCGCCACACAATGTATCTTCTAACAACTTCTCCAACTGTTCTTAGACATCGGGATGTTGTTTCCAAAAGAGCGTTCGGCTTGTTCGCTTTTAAAACAAAGACTTTGTAATATTCAAGGCCAATTGGGATAAGAAATTGTTAAAAAAAATAGTGGGATATATTTGGACTTGTGCTCAATTGGGGTTGGGAAGTATCCAACAAGTATCATGTTGTGTTGGTGTCTGACACGGTATCCGACACGACACATCACCTTCTTAGAAGTGTCTATGCTTTTTAGGCTAGCAGGCTCCTCCTAAAGAAAGAGAGACAATGTTGTGCTCAAACAATGTTCAAGTGAAATATGAACGGAGAAATCCAAATGGGATTCAATCATCTACTGTTACCTTCTATATCATACATGCACGTCCCGAATCCTAATCACTAGCCTCTAACAGCCATTTGAGAATCACAACTAGGGGCATAACATATTTGATCAAAGCTGTAAATGTAGCTTTAGTTTTAGGAGCAAGTTGATAGGAACCAAACCCTGCCGAACATGAGACACCAACACCCATGACCTAAGGGGGAAAAGAAATGTTCATAGAGAGCTTGTTTCCAAGTCGTATATATTCCATTCAGATGCCATAATTTAAAGATAGTAATTTCACATAAACTTGCAAGAAAGTAAAGCCAGATTAATACTTCAGTTCACATCAAGAACATTCACATAAGTTTGTCCATAAAAATATCAAGGCACAAGTAGACGATTTTCATGATAACAATTGTTCAAGTCCACATAATTATTCTACTTCTGAGCTGCTGCTTAATGGTCACGAGTCATTCCCTCCTATTTAGTGAAGCCAAAATTGAGAATGGAGCCAATGATGGCAGCTGAAGAGCAGTATTGCGTATGAAAAAATGTAAACATGCAGCAATATTTTAGCCCATAATCAAAATTCTCAATATATTTGATGTCAATGTAAATCCAGGAGCAGGATTATGGAGCGTGAGATTCATGATTGATTTAGTGTGTCAACAAGAGTAAAAAACAAGGACTTCTAAAACTGTCGTATTATGATTGATTCAGTTTTCAACCAAAAACAGGAGAATAAAAGATGAAAATAAAATAATTCCAAAGACTAAGACTAGAGTGTCAGTTTACAGTTGCAGAACTTATGCCTTCATAATTAACAGGGGCTTTATGAAGCTTTGGGTCTGTATCTGTAACGTTCTCCAAATGTTTCAGCACAGCCTCTCCATAATCCTGGAAGGACCTGAAAGAACCAGTGTATTAGTTAAGCCACTATTACCCGAAGGCATTTTTAGCCAACAATTACAAAATACAGTAGCATGCCCTCATTTAAGATCTGGATGACTCTGATCAATCTTTAGTCTAAATTCAACAGTAACAGCAGGTTCCTCTAGACCGTCTACCAAATCAGTCAAAACTTTGCTGCCGCCACCTACTCCTGAAGCTCTGGCAGATGCAAGTTTATTCAAGAGCTTCACCTGCAAGTAGTGCCAAATGGAAGAGGGGAAGAAGTAAGAGGAAAAAGAAAATATTGCAAAAGCATAATGTCAACTTTGCACAATGGATAAATTTACCGTGTTAGGGGAAAAAAAATCCTATGTTGCATAGTGAACTGCAAGTGTAGAATGTTAAATAAATTTCATAACCACAGTTGCAATTCAAGCCTACCATGAGATATGCACCATCATCAAGCCAATGATTTTCCTTCAGAGCTCCATGGCCACTGGTTTCAGTAGCCAAGTGAGACTCCTCACCAACCGAGTTCTGTAAACAATATTTCGTTTAGATATAAAATTAGGTGCAGAGTTACATACTAAACAAAATGTACAATGAAAGAAGCATATGTAGTTGATGCTATCATGAACTGTATAATTTCCTTTCTGGTTTTCCTTTTATTCTCTTCCATCAGTGCAACGAAAACTACCACTAACCTGCTAAAAGGGTCCCAGGTGAATACTGGACAACAAGGATCCATCTAACAAGAAAGCAAGCCCCTCAATTAAGTAGGAACCACTTTCATCTCTAGATATCATAACATGAGAGGTGTGGGGTTGTTGTTTAAGAAAGGATCGTTGAAGGCCTAGGGCTAATAGTACTTTTTTCATTTTTGTTGAAAAGCCAAAGATCTAAGAAATAACTCAATACATGGTTAAATAATGCACAGCCACACTTTCAACTCTGCGATTCAACTAACCCCGGTGCAATACCATCTTTAAAGAATCAATCTTACGAGCTCATATCACAATTAGATGCTTTACTTTTAGTTCCTAGTTTTTTTATGATGTATTTTATTTCCTTACTGAAGACATTTTCTCCTCTGGTTGTACTCTCTTTTTTGGAAGATAAAAGATTTCAATCTATGAAGCAGAAAGTTCAGTTGGACACATCACTTATTGGTTCTGAGAAAAGTTGCAAGTCATGTACACAGGAATAAGGTTCTCATGATGCCTCTGGTAGTTGTTAACTTCAAGACATTCTCAACCATAGTTTCTCTTAGACTTGTAAATGTGGAATGCAAAGCTCCATGAAATTCATAAATTGTTTCACAATGAACATTAAATATTTCCAATGAGTATCAAGTAGTAGCAGTAATGAGTACCAGACGAATTGCTTCATCAATGACATTTTTGTAGCCTCTTTTGAACCTGTGGTGCTTTCCTCCTGTGAGAAATTATATTAAGTTATGAGCACATTAATCATAAGAAAGGAATCAAGCAATCTCATTACTCTTACCAAGTTTCTTTTCGATAAATGTTGTTAATCCATCTGAAGTAACACTGTCTGTGACAATTGTTGTTCCTGGATGCTAATAGAACAAAACACAAAGTGAATACAACTCACAACAAATACTTTTTTTCCCCCTCATTTGGGAAGATTCAACGGGACCCAAAGTTCGGGATGTAAACAACTACAATTTTATATGGACAACTAACTAAGGAAACTTACTTCCTCAAGAACAATGGTTGACATTAATGCAATCAGACGATTCCGATTGAGCTCACGGCCACTGGAATCCACAGCAGCAGATCTGGGAGAAAGACATAGTCAGGAAAATACATGACATGCATACTAGATTAATGCATGGATTGTAAAAATTGTTACCTGTCAACATCCGTATCAAAGATAATTCCCAAATCAGTGTTGTTATCAAAAACTGACTGGGTGATAGCTTTCATTGCTGCCTTGTCCTTCGGGTTAGGAATATGATTGGGGAATAAACCTGACATCAAAATTGATTTATCCTCGTGACATGCAAATATAACACTCTCCCTATATTTTCAGTATTAATATTACCATCCGGCTCCAAGAACTGACTGCCAGTAGTAATTGCCCCCAGAGGCTCAAGCACCTTTGCCTGATATCCAATAAAAAATAAGTCTTATTGTTAATTTAAGGAATAAGTGGAAAAGGCATCAAGTTTATCTAGTAGAAGACAATTCAGGAGCAAATATTGCCAGTAATTCCCAAAGGTATGCCATAATACCAAATTGTTTCAAAATGAAAGTACACATTTCTTTTTCTTTTTCCTCCTATTGCTCTTTGCACTATCAGTATCTACTTTTAGATTTTCACCAGCTTATTTCAAGATGTTCTCAATTAGAATATACATTTTGATATTGCCAAATAATTCTCAAAAAAGGATTTTTACTATGTATGAAGCAGTGAGATTTTCATTTTTGTCATCCTTGAAGGTATTATTGTAGCCTACTGGCACCAAAAAGTTGAAATGAGGTCATTTTAAGTTGTTTCAGTTTTGTCAACTTATATTACTAAGGGAAGAAGAGGCAATATTTTTACTTCTAAACCGTACATTTCTTTTTTGGGCTACCTCACAGCTCAATTAGTTAATATTTTATAGGAAACAAATTTGCTAAGATATATAAAAAGCATATTAGAGAAGAGGCACCTCTTCAAAAGAAGAGAAGATAGAAAATGAACCCCCAAAAAAATAGTAAAAAACAAGCATGCCTAAGAAAAGGACTCGAGAGTAATTGAGTTTTAACACAAAAACTCTGTAGTACAGGCACCCATTTTACCTAAGAAATTTGCTTCCTGTAATCCTATCAACCGACTCATGAATTCTATACCCATAAATGAAATGAAATAAAATCAAGAATCCGGTTATGAAATTAAGGAGAAGTATGAGAAAAGTACTGAGATTGGCAACTAGAGAGGCAGTGGCATCACAAAATAAACAACCTGACCAATCATAGGCGGCAATGACGATGCCAAGGATGCTTGATCATTTTGGTGGCTTTAGATTGATCATTCTGAAATTGAATTAGGTACTTAATCTATTTGTATATGCAGATATATCTGGATGCCTCAGTGGTCTAGTGTTCTCATATGTACACTATATGGGTGACTTTAGCCAAAAACTATGTATAAGAAATATTCTCAGCACAAAAAATCAGAAATGAGACCAGAAAAAAAAAAAAAAAAAAAAAACCTGAAAAAAATTCAAGTATTTTTTTCTGTTTAATATATGTAGTAATGGTGATGCAAGTCCCACACAATTATCAGATTTGTAGATATGATGGCAACACAGACAAGCATTTAGAATTTGGATTGTGAACTATATTAAACATCTGGATTGCTGGTAAAACAATTAACATAAATAATTGTCTCTTTAAAGTATACAAGATCACCCTGCACATTCAATAAAGTCAATCAAACACATGTAGCAATAACTATTTTAACAAAGCTATTTTAGATGAACTTAAAATACAATTATGATTAACGAATCGAAGTTGGAACAAATATGCATTTAGTGTCCATTTAAGTATAAAAGAGGAAAATTTCAAAACAATCCATAAAAATTGTCATATCTACAAACTGAAAAAGAAGAAGAAGAAGAAGAAGAGGTAAAGATTAAATAAAAATAACATATTGATTTTATTACATTAAATAGTTTCCAGATTATTCGTAAATACTCAGAGATTTCTAAATGTAAGGCATAACTTCTCTACTACCACTTCTCCAAAATTATATTATCATAAAATTTAGAAAGAAGCTTACCTACTGATGTGAATGGTGGCAAGCTCAAGTATTTGGAACAAGAGCTCTTGGAAGAAGTAATGTCATCTTCACTGCTAAATCCAATTAGACAATCTCAAGGCTGCATTAGAGTTTCTTCAATGTCAGGAAAATCAGAGACAAATGTGAATCAAAACAAAGATTCTCTGAAAACAAAGAAATCAAAAGACCCATAGAACATTTGATGAACAATACCAATTTATTCAAACACATAATTCACCAGTTACCAAGAATTTGAACTTTAAGTAGGTTCATAACAAAAGAGTACACAAGAAAAGTGGTTATAATTTGCCCAAAGTCTCTACTTAAACTATTACAGCAATTGTGATCATGTTTAATTTTGAGTTAATTCAATACCCACCAATTTCATTTTGAGGTTCTTATTTCCAATGGTTACCAATAACGCAGTTGATTCAATTCCAAAAGCAAATCAGATTATGTGGATCAAAATATATTAAAAATCTAAAGAGGTTTTTTATTTGAAGGGTTGACAAAGAAAAAAGGGCTTGATGCAACTAAGCTATATTCTAAATATCCAAAATTAAGAACATTAGAATCTTAAAAAAAAAGAAAAAAAAAGAATGATATAATGAGAGAAGAAATCTTGCCCATATTTTTAAAAGTTGTAAAATTTCCTCTAGAGATACAATATAGACCAGATTATGTTTAAAATTCGTCTAAAGCTAAGATTTATAGAAAAATTCTCTCTTTTTTATTTTTACTTTAATTTTTATAGGTTCTACCTGCAAATCAAACAACACAAGCATAGAATTCTAAAAACATTGGAGACATTTGAATTTAAAAAATGTATCTGATATCTTAGTGGTCTGAAGTGATACATCCCCTCCCAAATGCAGGCTCTTTTAGGGGCAATGATCCACATGGTATTGTGGAAACTGCAACACACACTCTATCTCCATGATTGAACACGCCTTCATAAGTATTAGAGAGAGGAGTTGAGGGATAACAATAAAAAAATAAAAAAAATAGGGGAATTAATAAATCAGTGTTTTTTCCCCGAAGAAATTACTAACTCATGGAAAATTAATTTCAATTAGTAAAATTTGTATATTTTATCACTAATTTGAAATTGTTTTTACAACTATACACTGAACTGTTAATTCCCCCCAAAATTATCCATTTTATGAAAGAAAATAAAAAAAAGAAACAGAGATACACATAGTATTGAACCCAACTCTACACTTTCTCTTAGGATGTAACGCCCTCAAAATAAACCCATAAATCATGCATTCATTACATCCATAAACTGAAGAGAATAAAACATATTGCCATTCATCAGAGTATTCTTACAAAAGATATTACATGTTGACAACAAAAGTAAATGCCCTATAGGCTTACAACTTTCCAAGTCAACACTTGGGTTCAACAAAATAGAGTTCTAACTCTTTACACAAAATAAGCCATTGACTTGATGTACATGTAATATACAAAAGAGAATTAACAAAAGAGCTATCAACCTCAAGCCTCCCAAGCTACGTCCTTGGAGGTGGCATATCACCTGAACCTGAAAATGATGTCTCATATAGGTGAGCCAACGCCCAGTAGAGATATACTAAACATAATATGAGCAATCACTAAAACATTAGCATTTGATAAATGTTTAACTCACATAAACCAACGTACAACACATTTCAGTACCATGACAAATATGTCTATGTTTCATTCCACGTTTCTTTAATTATCCAATTTTCAATTTATGAACATGGCTCAGAACCTGGCCAACAATTCAATGAGACTACAACTCATATTAAAACACTTCCTTTTTAAATGAGATAACAACTCATATCAACACACTTCCAAAATTCACAATAGATACACATATTTGCTGTATCAATATCACATTAAAACACTTCCATACTTCACAAATGATACACAGATTCGCTGTATCAATGGAGTCCATCCCCTATCTCCTCCCAAATAATATCCGGTTTAGGAGTCCATCCCCTATCTCCTCCCAAACCGTGGAGTACATCCCTTATCTCCTCCCACACAATACAATGTATATAAACAATTATCATATACACGATCAATCAATACACAGATTCGATGTATTATTCCAACCGTCATATTCAATGACATATTCAACCGATTAGTTTTAATTCACCTAATCATCATGCAGTGTCTACAACAATCAAGACTATCCTCCACCGATAGCCCAAAGCAATTATTTCTAAACAGATAATAATTACATCCAACAGATAAATTATCAACAATTTCAAGGTGAGTGATTAATCAATCTAACTCCACCATTTATTCTCATAACTCCTCAATTTCATTATTCCCAAACCAATTTCATTATTTCACAATGAAAGTCATTAATTACACTAATGACCCAATAAAACCCAAATATGACATTTTTCCTCATTTTTCCCAATATTGACCCAAAGGTCCAAATATCGTTAATAAACATTCATAACCTCATTCTAAGACCCATATACACATATGTAGTTAAAAAGGAACAAAACCCCTCTTTTCAATATTTCAAATCTCAAACCCTAACTTCCCAAACCAAACCATTTATACAAAATGCCCAACATCTATGTTAAAGATCATAAAAATGAGTAGTTATCCCTACCTCAAGAGATGAAACCAAGTGGAGAAGATGAAGAAATTCGAAACGCTCCAAACCCAAAGATTTTCGGATTGATAGGTAGCCCACACCAAGCTCTACACTTTTTATAAAGGAACTAAGGTAGAAGATCACTAGAGATAGATCAAACCTTAGAGAGAAGTTGTATTCTAGAGAGAGGAGCTCTCAACTGGAGAGTTTGAAAAGTAAAAGAGAGAGAGAGAGAGAGTGTGTAAAAAGTGATTTAAAATAACACAGTCCAGATCTGATATACGTATGACCCGCTCAAGCAGAAAATAGGACGCTCGAGCGTCAAACACAAAAAACTTAACCCACTCGAGCGCAAAAATATCCGCTCGAGCGCAAAGGCACAAAACAAGACACCACCCGCTCGAGCGCAAAAAGGAACTCGCTCGAGCGTAGATTACACTCTTCCAGTACTTTTACAGACATCGAACCCCCGCTCGAGCGCAAGGATACCTGCTCGAGCGCGACCCGTTCGAGCATAAGGAAATCTGCTCGAGCGTGAAAAACACATCTACAGTATTTTTGCAGACGGACAAACTACTGAAGGTATGCAAACTCCGCTCGAGCGCAAGAAGACCCGCTCGAGCGAATCACTAAAAATTTGGGCAACAAGAGTTGGGACAAAAGCTCAACCAACCTGTTCAAAACACGCCCAAGACAATTCTAAACTCAAATACAAAGAGTTAAAGGACAGAAATGAAATACAAACAACAACAACTATCAACGAAACCGAGTCCGGAATAAAGTAAACATGAGAGGCAAATCGGGATCGCTATATAGGAAAGAATAACATATTAAAACTACAAAAGGATACACATCAGATGCCTCATAAGCTTCTTCATAAATCTCAGGTTTATATAAATAAATAAAAAAAACCAGCAAAAAAAAAAATGAAAGCAATTTAGGATTTTAGAGAGAAGATATGATGAAGGACAAAAGGAAAGAGGGGATCAAAAGAAAACACAAAATCAAACCAAACTTCCACTTAACACTTGCTAATTTACTTCTTGGGAGGGAAAAAAAAAAAAACCAGAAACAAAAATGAAAAAACAAGAACGAACAAAAAAAGGGAAAAATTCAAAAGAAAGCAATCAAAAAATCAAATAATAATTGAAAAAAAAAACTAGTAACAAAAATGAACAAAAGCAAAACCATTTTTCCTTCAAAAGTAGAACAAGAAAGAACCAAAATTGGGGGGGAAAATCAAAAGAAAGAACAATAAAAATTTCAGATCATAAACGAAAAAAACTAGCAAAAATGAACAAAACCAAAACCATGTTTCCTTCAAAAGTAGAACAAGAAAGAAAAATTAAAAATGAGGAACAAAAACGAAACCAATTTCACAAGATTTAAAGATTTCAACTTTTACCAACTCACATTGAAGCAAAAAAAAAAAAAACAAACAAAACCCAATTCCACAACATAAAAAACTAATTTTGTCGGTTCTTAATCAAAACCCTACGTTTTCAATTGAAATCCCCAATGATTTTTTTTCCCTCTGAGGTCCCCGAATTAAAACCCTAGTTTGAATCTCCAAACCTGATTTAAGGGAGGAAGTGTTATTCTTCGCTGAGTCTCTCATCCCTTCCTTTCTCTTCGTCTTCTATGTAGCGGTTGATGTGGAAAATCAACTGATGTATCTCTATTTCAGGTCGATAATGCCAAAAATCGACTGATCTTACTCGATTGAAGCTCAAAGCTTAAACTTCAATGGTGGTCAAAGAGAGATAGAGTGATGACTGGGTGAGAGGGAGGGAGGAAGAGAGAGAACAGTGAGATAATGTTAGAATATTGAAGTTTTTTTTTTTTTTTTCAAGAGATTACAGGAGAGTCTTTAAGGGGAGGAGGTTATAGCGATCCCGGTTATCCCTTTACTATTCTGTTGTATTCCGGATGCGGTTCCATGGAGTTGGTAGTTGTATCCATCGTGTTGTCATCTTTAAATTCCTTATGTTTGAGTTTTAGGATGTGTTGGGCTTGTTTGTTACAGGTTGGTCGAGCCTTGGTTTCATTTTCTTGTTGCCCAGTTTTTAGGCGGTCCGCTCGAGCGGGTCTTCCTGTGCTCGAGCGGAGTTTCCAGCATTTCGTGTCCCTGCAAAACTTCTGCAGGTGTATTTTCTACGCTCGAGCGGGTTTTCTAGACTCGAGCAGGTCACGCTCGAGCGGGCCTTTTGGAGCTCGAGCGGGTAGTTCTTTTTCTGAAAAGTTCTCCGCTCGAGCGGATGTGTTTTGCTTTTGTTTCTTGGAGCTCGAGCGGGCCTTCTTGCGCTCGAGCGGGTCTAGATTTGTGTGCTTGACACTCAAGCGTTCTAATATTCGCTCGAGCGGGTCATGCGTATATGAGTTATCCGCTGGGTGATTTTAAATCACTTTTCACTTTCATTCTCTCTCTTACTTTCCCAAAACCGATTCTTGAGAGCTCCTCACTCTAAAACCTAACTTCTCTCTAGGGTTTGATCTAGTAGGAGTGTTTTCCTCACCTTAGGCCTTTGTAAAAAGTGTGTTGATCGTCGAGGGCTTCATTTTGATCCAAGAAATTTAGGATTTGGAGCACTTCTGAGTTTTACTCTTCTTCTCCTTGGGTTCTACATTTGAGGTAGGGATTTTCTTGTTCTTTTTCAATACTTCGTCTATAGATAAACATGTTGTAGTTTTGTATTGCATAAAAATCATATCCATGTTGGATTTGTTTGAAATCATGAGAAGGAACCTAGGGTTGGTTGTTTGAAAATGGTTATTTTATCATTGATGGTTGTTTTGGGCTAATTGAAGTGTAAATTAGCATGTTATAGTTGAAAGAAGGAAAAGCCCTAAATTATATTTTGATTTGGTAAATTAAAATGGAGGGTAGTTAACCTATGTTGTAAATCTCTATTGTTAATGTGAGTTGGGTGAAGGTGTTAATGCCTAAGGGGTTAACTTTGGCTTTGGAATGGTTTTGAAATGAATATAGTGGACTAATATGAGTTATGGCTTTATTATCAACGGAATTGGCTTTGTAAAACAAAAGGAATGGAATTGATTTTGTGGAAACAAAAGGGATGGAGTTGGTTTTGTGAAAACAAAAGGAAATGGAATTTGCTTTGTGAAATAAGAAAAGTATCTTTGATATAAGTATGAAAATTGGATTGTTGTTTCTTGAGAGTTAAATACACACACGTGGGGGTTGTATCTTTAACTACCGTGTTAGTGTTGTTGTTGGGTTTGTGGTCTCATAGTAATTGAGTGTTTAATAGATGTACTAAATACTTGCATCTAGAGGTTTTGTCCTTGGTCATCGGTGGAGGATGACATGGTTGTGTTGAATTGTCGTGTATGCATTATACCATTGTTGATTGAACGTTGTATGTGAGGAAGTGCTGAGATACATTATATATGTATACTTGCTCGGGGGGAATTAATTATGTGTTCATATACTTTAACACATTGCTTGTATCTTGATGGTTATGTATATGTGTTATACATGTTGGTTATGCCCTGTTGTATTTTGGTTGGTGGTGTTATACCTTGCGCTAAAAATCAGAGGTACCGTGACCTTCCAGCTAGCGCCTGGTAAACTGGTATGTTGTTGTGAGAGGTGTATGTTTGGCTTGCTACGCACATAGCTGGTAGAGCAAAGTTTTGTGGTTGTTGTTCCATTGTATCTGAGAATATCATGGATTTGGTTGGTTACAGTTTCGAAGGGCCAAGTTACCTCATTGGTTGATTATATACATGTTAGTGAGTTGTTATCTCCCTTTTTATAAAGGTATGCATGTATAGTTATGATTGTATTGGGAACGAACCAAAATGTCATTTTGTCATTTGGAAAGTGTAAAGGAGATCGAACATTTTCAAAAAAATATGTTTTGAAAAGGCACATCTGTTGTATGTATGGAAAATGGAAGAGAGTAATGGGCTTAGTGAGATTATTTCCTAAGTAATTGTTAACGTTATGAAAGATTGGGGTTGATGAAAGAAAAGGAAAGATGAATCGCTTATAGCGTTGAATGAAATGGCTGTTTTCGAGAAAGTTCATACTTATGTATATTTTGTATAAACTGTCACATTACTATTCTAGTATGAGATTGGGTATTCATGATCATAGCTATCTGTAAGTTGTTATTGTTGAGGGCCATGTTGAGATCCCTACTGGACTATATGTTCATCCCACATTGTTGAATCTTTTTCAGGTGTTGAGCAGGATGTGCTGCAAGATTTGGATCTTCTTATTTGTTGGCCACGGGGCCTCTCTTCTATGTTGGCGGAATGCCATATATGTAAAAGGGTTGCACCCTTCTTCTTGACTCTTTAATGCTGTAAGCCCAACGGCAATTTATTTAGCATGCTCATGTTGTATTTACATTGCATACGAATGAGAGTGTTGTTATTCACTTCTACGAGTTGAATATATGAGTTTATTTCTGCATGTTATCTCTGAAATGGAATTAAGTTAATGAATTTGGTAACACTTCGAGTATTAAAAAGTGGGGGTGACATATCATTGCATGTCTAAGATGATTGGTTTTATGTGTTGTTTTGAGGGCGTTACAGAAATAGAGTAGCTTTTATTTTTGGACAATTCAGTGATAAATTTCATATTACAGTAACTTTTAATAATTTTAAAGTAGGATTTAATTTTGTGTATGAAAAGAGTAGAATATTTAGATTTAGAATTCAGCAATCAGAACCATCATCTTAATATAGATAAAAATAAATTTCGTTGTAATTTTGAAGGTACTTTTACACATCAGCTCTATAGCGAACATAATTCCTAGCTAAATAGTATTATAGATCATCAGATTAATTTTATAGCGATCCCGGTTGTCCCTTTGCTGTTCTGTTGTATTCCGGACGCGGTTCCGTGGAGTTGGTAGTTGTATCCATCGTGTTGTCATCCTTAAATTCCTTATGTTTGAGTTTTAGGATGTGTTGGGCTTGTTTGTTACAGGTTGGTCGAGCCTTGGTTTCATTTTCTTGTTGCCCAGTTTTTTGGCGGTCCGCTCGAGCGAGTGTTCCTGTGCTCGAGCGGGGTTTACACCCTTCCAGCATTCGTGTCCCTGCAAAACTTCTGCAGGTGTGTTTTCTACGCTCGAGCGGGTTTTCTACGCTCGAGCAGGTCGCGCTCGAGCGGGCCTTTTGGCGCTTGAACGGGTAGTTCTTTTTCTGAAAAGTTCTGGGAGATGAAAATCTACGCTCGAGCGGACTGGTTCTTCGTGCTCGAGCGGATGTGTTTTGCTTTTGTTTCTTGGAGCTCGAGCGAGCCTTCTTGCGCTCGAGCGGGTCCAGATTTGTGTGCTTGACGCTCGAGCGTTCTAATATCCGCTCGAGCGGGTCACGCGTATATGAGTTATCCGCTGGGTGATTTTAAATCACTTTTCACTTTTCATTCTCTCTCTTACTTTCCCAAAGCCGATTCTTGAGAGCTCCTCACTCTAAAACCTAACTTCTCTCTAGGGTTTGATCTAGTAGGAGTGTTTTCCTCACCTTGGACCTTTGTAAAAAGTGTGTTGATCGTCGAGGGCTTCGTTTTGATCCAAGAAATTTAGGATTTGGAGCACTTCCGAGTTTTGCTCTCATTCTCCTTGGGTTCTACATTTGAGGTAGGGATCTCCTTGTTCTTTTTCAATACTTCGTCTATAGATAGACATGTGGTAGTTTTGTATTGCATAAAAAATCATATCCATGTTGGATTTGTTTGAAATCATGAGAAGGAACCTAGGGTTGGTTGTTTGAAAATGGTTATTTTATCATTGATGGTTGTTTTGGGCTAATTGAAGTGTAAATTAGCATGTTATAGTTGAAAGAAGGAAAAGCCCTAAATTATATTTTGATTTGGTAAATTAAAATGGAGGGTAGTTAACCTATGTTGTAAATCTCTATTGTTAATGTGAGTTGGGTGAAGGTGTTAATGGCCTAAGGGGTTAACTTTGGCTTTGGAATGGTTTTGAAATGAATCTAGTGGACTAATATGAGTTATGGCTTTATTATCAACGGAATTGGCTTTGTAAAACAAAAGGAATGGAATTGATTTTGTGGAAACAAAAGGGATGGAGTTGGTTTTGTGAAAACAAAAGGAAATGGAATTTGCTTTGTGAAATGAGAAAAGTATCTTTGATATAAGTATGAAAATTGGATTGTTGTTTCTTGAGAGTTAAATACACACACGTGGGGGTTGTATCTTTAACTACCGTGTTAGTGTTGTTGTTGGGTTTGTGGTCTCATAGTAATTGAGTGTTTAATAGATGTACTAAATACTTGCATCTAGAGGTTTTGTCCTTGGTCATCGGTGGAGGATGACATGGTTGTGTTGAATTGTCGTGTATGCATTATACCATTGTTGATTGAACGTTGTATGTGAGGAAGTGCTGAGATACATTATACATGTATACTTGCTCGGGGGAATTAATTATGTGTTCATACACTTTAACACATTGCTTGTATCTTGATGGTTATGTATATGTGTTATACATGTTGGTTATGCCTTGTTGTATTTTGGTTGGTGGTGTTATACTTTGCGCTAAAAATCAGAGGTACCGTGACCTTCCAGCTAGCGCCCGGAGAACTGACTGCGCTGAGAATCGAAGGCACCACACCCTTCCAGCTAGCGCCTGGTAAACTGGTATGTTGTTGTGAGAGGTGTATCTTTAGCTTACTACGCACATAGCTGGTAGAGCAAAGTTTTGTGGTTGTTGTTCCATTGTATCTGAGAACATCATGGATTTGGTTGGTTACAGTTTTGGAGGGCCAAGTTACCTCATTGGTTGATTATATACATGTTAGTGAGTTGTTATCTCCCTTTTTATAAAGGTATGCATGTATAGTTATGATTGTATTGGGAACGAACCAAAATGTCATTTTGTCATTTGGAAAGTGTAAAGGAGATCGAACATTTTCAAAAAAATATGTTTTGAAAAGGCACATCTGTTGTATGTATGGAAAATAGAAGAGAGTAATGGGCTTAGTGAGGTTATTTCCTAAGTAATTGTTAACGGTATGAAAGATTGGGATTGATGAAAGAAAAGGAAAGATGAATCGCTTATAGCGTTGAATGAAATGGCTGTTTTCGAGAAAGTTCATACTTATGTATATTTTGTATAAACTGTCACATTACTATTCTAGTATGAGATTGGGCATTCATGATCATAGCTATCTGTAAGTTGTTATTGTTGAAGGCCATGTTGAGATTCCTGCTGGACTATATGTTCATCCCACGTTGTTGAATCTTTTTCAAGTGTTGAGCAGGATGTGCTGCAAGATTTGGATCTTCTTATTTGTTGGCTACGGGGCCTCTCTTTTATGTTGGCGGAATGCCATATATGTAAAAAGGGTTACACCCTTCTTCTTGATTCTTTAATGCTGTAAGCCCAAGGGCAATTTATTTAGCATGCTCATGTTGTATTTACATTGCATACGAATGAGAGTGTTGTTATTCACTTCTACGAGTTGAATATATGAGTTTATTTCCGCATGTTATCTCTGAAATGGAATTAAGTTAATGAATTTGGTAACACTTCGAGTATTAAAAAGTGGGGCGTGACAAATTTCGCAGAAAATATTAAAAAGGACGTTGTTAAAATTAGTAATCTTTTTACTTCATCTATAGACCATCTTCGTAGTACTTGCAGTATAATTAAGGATCAAGATAAAAAATTAGATTATATTTAAGATCAGTGTAGCTCAATTCTACAAAAACTAATAGATTTGAATTTAGAAAAATTCCCTACCAAGCTAGAAATAGAAACTTTAATTTTAGCTATAAATATTAGTAGTTCAAAGCAAATAGAATTAGAATTTAAGCAACTAATTGAAAAAATTCATAATCAGATAAATCAAATAACTAAACAAATACAACAGATCAACCAAATTCAAGATAATTTAAAACAGAAATTAGAAATTTTAGAACAGCTAATAAGGTCTTAATTTATGAGTAGTGATAAAAAAACTAACAGAGATTACCAGGTCATTTTAAAACAAGCAGAAGACTTTCATAATAATCCAAAGGGAATAAGTAGCTATCAAGGAATAAATCAATGAGATAAAATATTTGTAAGACAAAATAATATAGAAATTTTATTTCTTATCAAGTTGTGTGAAAAAATTGAAGAATTATCAGAACAACTACACAGTTCAGAAAATCATTTAGCTCCGGTAGAAAGATTAACACTTCAAAAAGGAAAATGAGTAGAAGGACAAGCAAGTAGAGCCCAATCTCGAATAAACAATGAAGATATAGGTAAATATTTTGAAAAGCTTAAATTACCAAAGAAGCTTGTTTGTAGAACTTATAGAAAATAAAATTGTTTAAACAGTTAGTAAAAGGAAGTAGTAGTAAAAAGCGTAATAAGGATGAAGATGTTAATGTAGAAGAATTTATAGATGTATAACAGCAAATAGAAAAATTTTAAAAGGAAAAACTAGAGTTAATACCAGATAAATATGTATATAAGTTAGGAAAAATTCATAAAAAACAATATTTATTTAAACACTATGGTGAACAAATGATTAGTGTAACTCAAGAAGATGAAAAAATAGAGCTAAATTTAATAAATAGAGAAAGTTATAAATATGTTGTAAATGAACACCTCAAAATGACTCACTTAGGATTAGTTGTAATCGGAGTTAAGGCTTTAACTAGAGAAAATTTAGGAGCTAAAGTTTTTGTATGTCTTTATGATGATAGGTTCAATGATGTATGACAAAGTATTTTAGGTAGCTATTAATTAGATATGAATTCGAAAGGAGAAAGAGTTTATTTTACACCAGATTTCCTTTTACCAACCTTGACCTTTCATAAGAAGATAAAAATAGGAATAAAAAGTAGAGGATATAAAATGAAAAAAAGAGAAAAGAATTTATTAGTTTGCATAGGGTTTTTAGGCTTAGCAGTCTCAAAAAGCAATACTCATTATAGACTTACAAATGATCAAATAGTTAAGATATTAGACGCAAAATGAATAAAGGCACTACCAGGTAAAAAATATAATCCTGAAGATAATGCAGCACTAGATTGGAATTTAGGAGATTTCCTAGGACAAAAGAGGTTAGCCCCTCAAAATAATTTATTATATCAAAAAGCAGATGGAAGTTATGCAGTAAGATTTACCCAATACACATATGTAGTACCTGAAAAATTCAAAGATGATGAATTTAGTAATGTAGATAGAGAAAAAAGTCAAGATAATCATAGTGATATAAATCTGCTTTATGTAATGACGGAGGAAAAAACAATGAAAAATCTAGAAACCTCCTAGATGTTGATTTGTGATTATGTACCAATTTTAAACAGAATATAAAAACAATCCCAATCAAACAATCAAAAGAAAGAGACACAAAGATTTTACGTGGAAAAACCACAATTGGACACCTTCCAATTGTGATCAAAAAACCACGGGCCACAGCCACCAGAACAATCCACTAAGAAGATATAAAGGAATTATACAGGTATCACTCTCAATTATCTAGCGAATCCACAACGCCTAATTGAACCAACCTCTATGTGCCTCTTCCAACCCCATCTTCACCACGGAATTGTCTTTCTGATGAGCCACTCCGGATTCCACCACCGAAGCTTCAGACCAAATTCTTCAGAATCCACAACTGAAGAACAACTTTGATGAGCCACTCCAGAATTCACAACTGAAGCTTCAGGCTCGAATTCTTCAGAATCCACAACTGAAGAACAACTCTCTCTTTTGTGTAACAAACAAAACCTTTGATGTAGCCTTTTCAGATCATGAGTTGAATACTCAATAAGACATCAAAGAAAAATAAAATATCCCCAGATATAAACCTTTAAGAACCAAAAAGAAAGATCTGGAGGATTCAATGAATGAATCAATGAATAATCTAAATTTGGGAGAAACCCAACTATTTATAGAAAACCAAAGCAATCCTAGTTGGGAAAGAAAACCAACTTCTTGTAGAGAACCAACTTCTTGCAGAACTCTAAAGTAATCCTGTTTTTGAAGGAAACCAACTTCTTAAAGAACTCTTGTTACAACCTTGGTTTTGATCCATGGAATTTGACAACAAAAGGTCCTAACAATCTCCCCCTTTGTCAAATCCTGGATAAAACTAATCCAAAACAAATTTCCTAACAAAAACACTAAAACAAATTTCCAATCAAAACAAGAACAACATCACCAACTAGGAACCAGCACTTATAACCAAATCTCTTTCCAAACTTATTTTTCAAGGTCATGATCTGCAAAACAACTATTAGTGCCACCATCTCCAAAACAACTATTAGTCCCACAAGAATATATGAAAAAGCAATAAACATATGACACGATTATCTTGAAGTATGAGATGGAAAACATAAATAGATGCAACTTGGAGATTTTAAGAACATGTAGTATGAATAGATGAAAACTAAGACACATGCACCTAACACAAAATAATAAATAAGCAATACAAGGCATCAAGCAAACCAACTAAAGCCAATCTCCCTTACCAAACAAAACAAAGTGTTCATGTTAACAAACTCTTGAATGATAAACCACACTCCCCCTCACTAAACAAGTAAAACAAAATATAATATGGTTGAGTAAGTAAGGAATTTCAGATTTGTACCTTAAAACACACAAGATTATCCAAGAAGCACAATTACTTGAAAATACAATGTGCACAGCCTCTAGAAAATTCCTCATAAAAGAAAGTGATGCATTATGTGAAAAGCATAGATCCCATGAGAAAAGGTGTGTGTGTGACTCTTGGAGTTCGACAAACACAAGATTCAAATCCTAGTAGTGATATAAAAGTTAGACCTCTGACAAGAGAATCTTAGCATAACTAAGGAAAGTCAAACCACTAGGAATCAAGGGGTATTTGGTGAGTAAAGGCGGAGGCTCCCCCTCAATCAATGAATCCTTTATTTTTCTTTTTTTTTTCACATCTTTTTCTTTTCTTTCTTTTTTTTTTTCGCACATTTTTCCTTTCTTTCTTTTGCACAACTTTTTCTTTTGCACATTCATCGGTGGCTGACACGCTCAAGAGTATGGAAACCGAACCAGAGAAGCATGGATATATTAAGGATGGCCTAGTTGGTGACTCTGAGGTAGCCTTTTCCTCATGGCTGGACTACAAAGAATAGAGGGGAAAGCCATGGAGATGCAAAAAGATGGAAGGTGGTTAAGAGACTCAACATCACCCATGATATGCTAGTATAGGTCAATTCCTCTAGAAAAGCAAAAGATACAATGCCAGAAGTCCATAGAGAAAAATAATCACTAAGGCGGAAGACTCCAAAATTTGCTAATCCAAAAGTGTGTACAGAATGAGACATACTAATCAAAGAACACACACTTCATAATGAGTAATGACCATAGAAAGCACACACATATTAACATGTAATGTTTATTCTCATCAATTCCAATATGCATCAAGGACATCTCAAAAAATTCAAACTTGCAAAACCATACTAAGAAAATCTTTTTGATTTTTTTTTTCAACAATAAAGTAAGAAAAAAAAAAACATGCACACAAATCAAACAAGATCTCGTTCTAAAAGATTTTTTTTTAAAAAAAAATAGAGCTTTCTAAAAGAATTTTTTTTTTTTTTTTATAAAAAAAATAGAACGACCCGCTCTGATACCAATTGAAAAATCTAGAAACCTCCTAGATGTTGATTTGTGATTATGTATCAATTTTAAGCAGAATATAAAAATCCCAAACAAACAATCAAAAGAAAGAGACACAAAGATTTTACGTGGAAAAACCACAATTGGACACCTTCCAATTGTGATCAAAAAACCACGGGCCACAGCCACCAGAACAATCCACTAAGAAGATATAAAGGAATTACACAGGTATCACTCTCAATTATCTAGCGAATCCACAACGCCTAATTGAACCAACCTCTATGTGCCTCTTCCAACCCCATCTTCACCACGGAATTGTCTTTCTGATGAGCCACTCCGGATTCCACCACCGAAGCTTCAGACCGAATTCTTCAGAATCCACAACTGAAGAACAACTTTGATGAGCCACTCCAGAATTCACAACTGAAGCTTCAGGCTCGAATTCTTCAGAATTCACAACTGAAGAACAACTCTCTCTTTTGTGTAACAAACAAAACCTTTGATGTAGCCTTTTCAGATCATGAGTTGAATACTCAATAAGACATCAAAGAAAAATAAAATATCCCCAGATATAAACCTTTAAGAACCAAAAAGAAAGATCTGGAGGATTCAATGAATGAATCAATGAATAGCCTAGATTTGGGAGAAACCCAACTATTTATAAAAAACTAAAGCAATCCTAGTTGGGAAAGAAAACCAACTTCTTGTAGAAAACCAACTTCTTGCAGAACTCCAATATAATCCTGTTTTTGAAGGAAACCACCTTCTTAAAGAACTCTTGTTACAACCTTAGTTTTGATCCATGGAATTTGACAACAAAAGGTCCTAACAAACAATATCACAAAATAAGATATATAATATTGATGAGATAGATTTGAAAAATTTCACCCTAAGTAATATGAATAAAATATTAGATACCAAATACTACGAATATATAGCTAGGGGAGACACCCATGATGAAGCAGTATTATTTTTAGATTAAGTATTTCATACCGAATATGTAGATGATATTTTGGAAGATAAAATACATCCAAGTAAAATATTTAAAATACCTGAACAGTTTAACTTAGAAGACACTTTTTATATGAACAGTCAAATAATAGAAAACACAAGAACTAGCAACCCACAACATACGGCAGAAGAACCAATAGAATCAATGCAATATGAAGTAGGAGGAAGGAGACCATTAACCAATACAGGATGTAGTAAAGCAGATCCTAATAAACAATATAAATTTCATGGAAAACACAGGCAACTAGATATGAGTATACAATTACAACCAACAACCAACCAAGAAACCCTTTTAGACTTAGCTAAATTTGACCCACAGATATGGCAAGAAGTGATAGAGAAATGTGAAAAAGATGCGGTAAAGGCATGGATGAATAATCCCTTTGAATCAACTGATATGTGGGAATATATGGAAACACTTTTAGGAGATTCAGCTTTTAATAGATATTTAACTTAAGGAAAATATGAGGAGACAATTAGACAGCTTAAAGGACTAGGAGATAACCCATAGAATTTTACTAGTTTTATAAAAGAAATGCTTATAGGATACTGTAACGACCCCATCACGTATAATGATTAGTACTTGATTAATTACGAGGATTTGAAATTTAATTGTCGAGTATTATAATTTAATTTGGGATTTATGAGGATTGTGGGATCTGACTCGTATATGATTCTATTAAAGATTTATTTTGGAATTAGAAATTGAGGGTCCAAATGGCTTAAGGAAGTGAAGTTGAGAAGTTGAATCAATTTAATCTTAATTATGGACCCATTTGGGAGTTTAATTAAATATTCGATTTAGTTTAGTGAAATTGAGATTCGAGTAATTAGGCCCTAATTGGAGTTGATTAAATTACGAGGTTTGAGAATTGTGATTATTACGAATTAAATTTATTTATGAGGTGTCCAATTTGAATGTGTAAATTATGGATGGAAATTTGAAGTCTGATTAGAAATTGAAGACCTAAATGGTTTGAGAAATCAAAATTTATAATGATAATAAGTTTAATTTAATATTTGGAGCTTTTTGGGAGTCCGACTAAAAATCTGATTCAGATTGGTAAAATCAAATATGATTAATTGGGCCTTAACCAAAGATTAATTCGGCTAATTAAATCATGTAGGAAATTGTAATTAGTTATGATTAATTAACTTATGTGCTAATTATGATTAATCAAGACTAAGTGATGTTGAATTAAACTAAAATGTGATTAGTGTGCTAAACTAATGAAATATGGGTTCATATTACGCGGACAAGTGTCCCACTAGTTAATAAAGAAAAAAAAATAAAAATAATAAGAGATGGCAAATGATATCAAATGGTGCCTTTCACCCTGCTGGGAGCAGAGTTAGAAAAGAGGAAGGAAGAGAGAGCTTGGCCGAAAGGGAGAAACTGGGAGGAAGGAGAGAAAAAAAAAAGGGGGAAAAGAAGGAAGCCTTGTGGAATACCAAGATTCAAGCTTAAAAATTGTGGGAAATTCATCTTCAAGTAAGAAATTTCATCCACTTCTTAGTATTGTTTAAATAATCTAGACATAAATTGATTAAGATGAATTTTAAGAGGATTAAAAATGAGGATTTGGGGATCAATTATATAAATTGATGGAAATTGGGTTTAATTTCATGACATAAGAAAAGAATGTAGAAAATTTGAGTTAATCTTAATAATTAAGAAATTGATGTTGTGATTTAATATTTGGGTTTGATTTTCTTCAATCTTCACATATTTAAAGTTCATCATTGCATGCATGGTAAATTTGCAAGATTTTATAATTTAATCCATATTTTAAAGTTTATGAGCTTGAGATTAAATTGTGACATAAATTAAGAAGTCAAATTATAAATTGAGCTTGATAATGTAAAATTGGTTGGATTTGATAAGTGTTTTATACATGCATCATAGATGTTTAAAAGATTTGAAGAATTAATTCCATGTTTTGGTTTAAGAAGAGCAAGTTTTGAGGAATTATGAATTCATGAACATTTTGAATTTAATATTGAAGTAAAGGAATTTTGGATGTAATTGGTTTGAATTTTGACTCTAATTTCACACATGCAAATATTTTCTAAGAGTCTTATAACTTTAATTTCATGTTTTAGATAATCCTCCATGCATCATGAATTAAGAAAGTTATGGGATTAGTCTCATGGATTTTGTAAGAAATAAGGTTTTAATTTGATTTTGTAGTATTTTCTTGTAATACATGAGTTTTAAGGGAATTGGGCCATTCAAGTCCATATTTTGAAGAAACAAAGGAAATGTTTTAAGAAAACCAAGTTTATGGAAATTTGGAATTAATCCTAAAGTTTTGATTTTATAACTAGATCTTTATTTAAACCATGCATGTGATGTAATTTAAGAATTCTATTCAATTTAGATACATTTTAGAACACTTATGATTATAGATTAAGTTTTTGGTTAGAATTGAGTTAAGTTGAATTTCTAAGAAATTGATTTGTGTAATTCGTAGTTAAGTTGATTTTGTTATTAATAATAAAATTGGATCTATTTGTATTGCATACATCATGGAATTTCAAGAGGTTGGGAAGCCTAAATTATATCTTAGAATTGTGGGTTGATATTAATAAGATGAAATAAAACTAAATTTGGGCAATTGGAACATGATTTTGAATGAATGATTTCTAATTGGAAGTGTTTATTTAATTATGGAATGGTTTTCTATTTTTGTGTACCAAAAGTACATGTTTTGAGGCTCTGAATACCAAATTTGAACTTCAATTACAATTTTGGAATTTTAGAATTTGCGTTGTCCGCTCGAGCGAGGGAAGTCTCGCTCGAGCGTGAAAATCGAGCTCCTAGTAGTTTTCCAAATTTTACAGTCCGCTCGAGCGGAGACCTATTTTCAGCATATTTTGGAAAATTGCATTTAGTTCACATTTTTATTCTCATCTCTTTCCAAGGCATTCTAGACATGATTTATGACTCAACAAAGATTAATAAGCTACCAATCAACATAAATTAGTTAGTTAAAGAATGAATCTTTGATCTAGTGGTAACTGTTTAAGAAGTCAAGTAAAATATCAATCTATTTGGAAAAGAAGAGCTTAGTAATGAAAGAATATGTGAAATAAGAACCCGGTCTATTTGAATGAGAAAGAATAAGTGTAGTAGAACTTCGGACAATTTAGACAGAAAATATAGCGATCCCGGTTTTCCTTTCATTGTTTAATTGTATTTCAGACTCGGTTCCGTGGATGTGTTGTTGTCTTTTTCCCGTTTCCGTCCTTTACTCTTTGTATATGAGTCTTGGGTCATGTTGGGTAGGTTTAAAACAGGTTGGTTGTGTTTGGAAACCAAGGATTAGTGTCCATTAAATTTTCATAATGGTTCATTTAATATCCTTATTGGTGGTTACAAACTTGTTCATTTAATATCCTTATTAGTGGTTCATTTAATATCCTTATTAGTGGTTACAAACTTGTTCATTTAATATCCTTATTAGTAGTTCATTTACTATCCTTATTAGTGGTCCATTCATATTCTAACTTGTCCTTTCATTTTCCAATTAATGGGCTTTAATAACAACCTTTCAATATCACTTGTTCATCTCCCTTTTGATTTCAAAACCCTAGAACTGTCTTCTCTCTCTCCCTACACACCTTCTCTCTAGGTTTTCATCTCCCTCTAGTGTAAATCTATACTAAGTCCTTTGTAAGAAAGGTAGAGTGGGTTGAGGGTTTCATTTTAATCTGAAACTTTGGGTTTGGAGCACCTTCGAAATCCTTCATCTTCTCCATTTGGTCTCTCCATTTGAGGTAGGGATTTCTTTGTTCTGTTTCAATACTCCGTCTATAGATAGACATGTGGTAATTTTGTATTGCATGAAAATCATATCCGTGTTGGATTTGTTTGAAAATCATGAGGGGAACCTAGGGTTGGTTGTTTGAGAATGGTTTTGTTATCATTGACTGTGGTTTGGACTAATTAGAGAGTAAAATTAGCATGTTATTGTTGAAAGAAGAGAAAGCCCTAAATTATATTTTGATTTGGTAAAATAAAAAGGGTTTATGGTTGAACAATGTTGGTAAATTTCTTTTGTTAATATGAGTTGTGTAGAAGGTGTTAACAGTTAAGGGAATAATTATGGTATTGGGGTAATTTTGAAATGAACGTATTGAATCAAGTTGGGTAAGGGCTTATTATCCATGGAATTGATTTTGTAAAATGAGGAGAATGTAATTGGTTTTGTGAAAAGGGAAAAGTGTTTTTGGAATAAGTGATGGAACACGTTGATTGAAAAAAATTATGAAAGTTGATCTTGAAAATGGGAAATGAAATGTTAACTCTACGTGAGTCTCGGAATATAAATTTGAGAATTGAACTATTGTATCATGAGTGTTGAATACACACATTTGGGGGTTTTATCCTTACCTATCGTACTAGTGTTGTTGTTGGGTTTAAGGTTTGCTTGAGAGTTGAGTCCCTTTTATTAGGTGTACTGAATACATGCATCTAGAGGTTTTGTCCTTGGTCATCGGTGGAGGATGACATTGTTGTGTTGAATTGTGATGTATGCGTTACACTTGTGTTGGTTAAACATTATTGAATAGTTTATGTGTGTGTATTACACTTGTTATTTATGCTTTGTTGTATTGAGGAATTTGTACATGATAATCGCTTATATACATTGTTTTGTGTGGGAGGAGATGGGGGATGTACTCCACGGTTTATTGGAAGATGGGGGATGGACCTCTACACCGAATTTTTGTTTGATATTGATACAGCACTAAAATGTGTATCATTTGTGAAGTATAGAAGTGTTTTTGTTTGATATTGATACAACACTAAAATGTGTATCATTTGTGGAGTATGGAAGTGTTTTTGTCTGAGATTGATACAGTACTAAAATGTGTATCTATTATGAGGTATGAAATGTTTAAAATGAGTTATTATCTCGCTTATCACTTTGGCGTATCCTTAGCTTACTGTGCATATAGCCGGTAGAGCAGAGTTTTAATTGTTATCGTCAGTGTATCTGAGTATGTTATGGGTTGCGATGGTTACAGTTTTGAAAGGTCGAGCTGCCTCATTTGTGGATTATATACATGATTGATGATTTGTTATTTCCCTTTTATTTAAGGCATGCATGTATTGATATGAATGTATTGGGAACAAACCAAAATGCCATTTTGAGATTTTGGAAAGTGTGAAGGAAAATGGGGTATTTGTGAACATGTTTTCAAAAAAGGTCATTTTGTTGTAAGTACGGAAAATGGGGGAAGAGTAATGGGCTTGGTGAAATTGTTTTTTTCTAAAACTGTTATAGTCATGAAAGTTTGGAAAAATGGGTAATGAAAAGGAAAAAAAGGTGAACCGCTTATAGCGTTGAATGAAATGGCTGTTTTCGAGAAAAGTTCATACTTATGTATATTTTGTATAAACTGCCACATTACTATTCTAATATGAGATTGAACATTCATGATCATAGCTATCTGTAAGTTGTTATTGTTGGGGATCATGTTGAGATTCCTACTGGACTGTATATTCATCCCACGTTGTTGAATCTTTTTCAGGTGATAGCCAGGATGTGCTACAAGGTTTTGGATCTTCTTATTTGTTGGCCACGGGGCCTCTTTTGTGTTGGCGGAATGCCATTTATGTAAAAGGGTTATACCCTTCTTCTTGACTTTTTAATGATGTAAGCTCAAGGGCAATTTATTTAGTGTGCTCATGTTGTATATAATTTGCATACGAATGAGAGAATCGTTATTTATTTCCATTTGTTGAACCAAAGAGTTTTTCTACATGTTATCTCTAATATTGAATTAAACTAATGAATTTGGTAATGATTTTGAGTAATAAAAAGTGCGGCGTGACAGAAAAAGACTAGAAAAGTCAAGTTTGATCAAGGGAATAATATTGTATTTCAATGTGTATATGTTATGTGCTTGTGTAGGTCACGCGCCATTGTCTGCCTGATTTATCTGATATGTCCAGTCTGTCTGATTTGCTTCTGCAGCCATCTGTGAGTAATAACTCTGTAAAGTTATGTTTAACCTAAGTATTTTCTGACTGGTATGGTATAATCTATTTTTCTGAAATGCTATCTTACGAATTATGAATGAATGTCCAATTTTCTGAAAAGTATTTGTGGCACCCTTAGTTCACGTGGCCCTTGCCTGGGGGTAACAATACCGCGGCCAATCTGCATGTGGCCCTCGCCCGGGGGTAACAATACCGCGGCCAATCTGCACGTGGCCCTTGCCTGGGGGTAACAATACCATGGCTACTTGCGCGCAAGATATGGACCTTATGGTCATTGGTACGAACTGTGTATGTGGGTCTCTGGACCAATCTGATCTGATAGCTAATGGGTGTATCACGTATGATCTTATGCAAAATCTGAATATGAACATGAGTATGTATCTAAATCTATTTCTGTTTTGAAGTCTGAATATGTTCTGATTTAAATACTAGATCCTAACTTGTGCTGGACATCATTCATAAAACCCTTTACTTTGTTATTATTCACCGGGCTTTAGTTCACTGTATTATTTATGTATGTAGGTGATCAGGCGCGTGACTAGCCTTAGAGGCATTTGCCTAGAATCTATTTTGTCGGCCAACCTATGTGCCTCTCATGGAGGTTCCGGATATGTCAAGTGATTATTGCTAAGTAATTTAAAGTTTAAGTTCTGTTTTCTTTTTTTTTTTGGTTAAACATATAGCGATCCCGGGTTTTACCCCTTGTTGTACAGTGATCCGGACATAGTTTCATGGATGTTAGCAGTTGTTTATACCTTGTTTACATCCTTTCGTACTTTGTATTTGAGTTATAGGATGTGTTGGGCAGGCATGTTACAGGTTGGTTGTGTTTGGGAGCAAATGGTTGCTGCCCAGAATTTTGGTCCTTCGCTCGAGCGAGAAGTTTGTCACTCGAGCGAGCTCGTTGCTTTTGGTCCTTCACTCGAGCCAGGGTTTCTTCGCTCGAGCGAGAGTTGAGTTTTATGTCTGGTGGCTCGAGCCAGAGTTTCTTCGCTTGAGCGTGAAACTGCGTCTGGTTCTGGACCTGAGAGTTGCATTTCTTGGCTCGAGCGAGCTTTTCTTCGCTCGAGCGAGCGTTCTGTCGCTCGAGCGTGCATCTGGTTACAGACCTGAGGGTTTGAATTGTTGGCTCGAGCGAGACGTCCTTCGCTCGAGCGAGTTAGGTTTCTTGTGTCTGGTCGCTCGAGCCACCAACTCTTCGCTCGAGCGAGCCTGTTGTATATCAACAGGCAGCAGCGGGGAAAACATCAGCTTTTCATCTTCTTTCATTTTGCAAACCCTAGATCCGACTCTCTCTCTCTCTCTCTCTCTCTCTCTATACTTGTCTTCTCTTTAAGGTTTGATCTATCTAGAGTGAGTTTCTACCCTTAGTCCTTTGTTAAAAAGATAGAGTAGGTTGAGGGCTTCGTTTTAATCTGAAAAACTTGGGATTTGGAGCACATTGGTTTTTGATCTTCATCTCTGTTTGAGCTCAAACTTCGAGGTAGGGATATCCTACTCCTCCTTATGAGCTTTGTCTTTAAATTTTAGCATTTTGATATGTTGGGGGTTGTTGGGTAATTTTGAGAAAGTTTGGGCTTTATTGTAATTTTACAAAAGAAGGGGTTTTACTTATATAAACCTATATGCATGTTTAGCATGGAGAAATGAGGTAAATGTTGGGTTATTGATAGAATGGAACCTTAGAGTTATTTTGTTAATTATGGGAAATGCCCTAATTACATTGATAAATTAATTTGTAAAATTAATTTTGAGAAATGAGAAATTGAATTGAGAACGTTGAAATTAGGAATGTATGGGATTAAAGGGTGTAGTTGGATCATTTATCACTCACCTAGTTGAAATGTTGATATTTTATCCATTTGGTGCATTTATTTTCTGTTTAGAAATAACTGCTTTGGGCTATCGGTGGAGGATAGTCTTGATTGTTGTAGACAATGCATGATGATTAGGCAAACCAAAACTAATCGATTGAGTATGCTAACAAATATAGCGGTTTGAATAATACATTAACTTTATGTATTGATTGATTATGTATATGATCTACGTTTATATACATTGTGTGTGTGGGAGGAGATAGGGGATGTACTCCACGGTTTAGGGGAAGATAAGGGATGGACCTCTAAACTGGATTTTGTTTGACATTGATACAACACTACTATGTGTATCAAGTGTGGATTATGGAAGTGTTTGAATTGATTTGATATAGCACTAAAATGTATATCGTTATCAATTGTGAAGTATAGAAGTATTTTTATGTTATATTGATACAGCACCAAAATGTGTATCCTTCGTGAAGTATGAAAGTGGTTTATGTGTTATTGATACAGCACCAAAATGTGTATCCATTATGAATTTCAAAAGTGTTTTAAAGATGAGTCATAATCTCATTAAGTTATTTGGCTAGGTTCTGAGCCTTGTTTTCAAACTCAAAGTTGAAAAAGAAGTGGGAAATGAAATGTAACATGTACTTGAATGTCACGAAACTGTAATGTGTTATAAGTGATATAAGTGTGGACCATCTATCAAATGCTGTTATTTTAGTCATTGTTTATAGTTGGTTTAGTATATTTCTACTGGGCTGTGGCTCACCCTATATGGGACATCATTTTCAGGTACAGGTAGCATGCCACCTCCAAGGACATAGCTTGGGAGGCTAGAGGCAGACAGACTTTCTGGTTGTTTTGCTTTCCTTTGATATATTTCATGTAAATTCAAGCCAAGGGCTTAATATGTATATGAGTTAGTACTCATTTCTTGTAACCAAGTGTTGGCTTGGAAAGTTGTAAGCCCATAGGGCCTTTACTTTTGTTGTCAGCATGTAATACTTTTGTAAGAACTACTCTGATAAATAGAAAGATGTTTATTTCTCTTATATTGTTGAATGTCAAGAATGATGGGTTTTATGTATTTTTTTTGAGGGCGTTACAACTTGGTATCAGAGCGTACCGGGTTCGAATACTTTGGGTACGTGGGAAGTGATTAGTATCACAATGGGTTTGTCACGACCCCAACCCGCCCCTAGTAGGATGGTGCCGTGATGGCCAGTAACCCGTGGTTACCGAAGGCCAACTTACAAAGAAAACGAGGACAAACAGAGTATAATGTACGGGGCTTACAAATATGGAAGCAATAAATCAAATACAAGTGGTCCACAAGAGCTTGTGCGTAGATCAAATGAGACAAAATATACCATATGGTTTACATTCGGTCCAAAAATAACCAAATACAAATTTACAACTTGATCAAAAGGCTTCTCGGCCGACAAGGACAAAATACAGCAATTACGAGCCAAGAAGCATGATTTTCAAGAGTTGCCGACGTAAATACAAAAATGCCGACATAAAGACAAAACAGCCGATGTAAGCACAAAACTGCCGACGTAAAACAAGTCAGGCCGAGATGCCAAGAGTCCAAAACAAGCTTTGCAAAATAGAACTAGGCGTCTCCGCCGTCCTGCTCATCACCTACATATATATAGAGATGGTGAGTTTGACAACTCAGTGAATGGTACAAGTAATAAAGGTTTTGCATGAATATAGCCGAAATCTTCAAGGCAAAACAAACATTCCAAACCATACGAATATTAGCCGAGGTCTTTACAAAATAAGACATATCGAACTTTACCAAAGCGAAGGATGAACCGTATTCATCTAACAGGTCTTACAAACTCAAGGGATGCTTACCAACATCGGCGAAATACAAACCAAGATTTACCAAGTCAAGGGATGAACCGTATTCATCAATCAAGTCTTACCATACTCAAGGGATGCTTATTAACATCGGCGAACAAGGGACTGTACGATCCGTGATCGATTTATCAAGGGTACTGCGAAAGTTTAAAGTCCTCCAGCACAAGGGACTTGTGTTACTTAGGCCCGTAGCCCTTTTTAACACGATAACTTTTTCCAAGAAGGACCGTATCCTTTTTAACACAAGAGCTAGTGTCACTTAGGCCCATAGCCCATTTTGACAAGGTGGTGCTGCGAAAGTTTAGAGTCCTCCAGCCAAGGGACTTTCATACTTGGTACTGCAAAAGTTTATAGTCCTCCAGTACAAGGGACTTTTACAAGTAGTGCTGCGAAAGTTTATAGTCCTCCAGCCAAGGGACCTTTACACTTAACATCAAAGCAAGGCTATTACTTGATACATCGAAATGGGCTAACCATTCATGCTTATCAAAGACTTTCATCAAAACAAAGCAAGACAAGATTTTATCAAAACAATATAACATAGCTTTATTAAAAGCACCACTCACCTAGATCTTCACGGTGAGGCTCACAGCAAGGATCAAGGTCCTGACAAATCACATGACAATTCACATTTTCAAAACAAGCTCCACATATATGCAATAATCTCGGCACTCCCACCGGATCCAAATCAATAACTAAGCAAAACATGCTGAATGTCAAGACACTACTTTCCATCTCTTGGAACACACTGGGTATCATAGAGGTCTAGCCGAGGTCCCACACCTCCTCGCCGAGGTGCGGTCCTGAGGCCACATACAAAACAAAGTCGGGAAAAATCTGGGGTTTTCCCCCTTGAAGAATGCAAGGAACGAAATCATCAAGAACATCAAGGACATGCATGCTAAAATCATAACTCGGTTATTCAAAACTGAGATTTCAGGCTAAGAGCTCAAAAACATGAACTTGGGTATCCATATAAGAAGACCATGCAAGAACAATCACAAAACATGGTTCTTGCCTCAAGCTTTCGGATCAAAACAAGGTTTTCCTCTCAAGTACACATGAACACCATTTCACTCATTCAAGAACCAACTTCAACACAATGCATGGCGTGCAAAACAAACCCAATCATGCAATGCAGCTCGGTAAACAATAAGAACAAACAGAGGAGAGCAAGAATCAAACCTCAAAACTCGAATCCAACGGTTCGATCCTTGAAGATCAAGCTCGGAACTCTACTCTCTCTCTCTAAAACTCTTCCTTCTCCCTTGAGAGCTTCTCTCTCTAAAGACAAAGATTTGAGACAAAATGATTATCTCTAAGTCTGTCTGCTGCCTTAAACTTGAGCTCGGACACGTGGCGTCACCGGGTTGGCTTAACTCAAAAGGTGACTGATTGATAAGACAAGTCTCTGACAAAGCGTACTCAACAAGCTAGATGGCAAGACACCTCGGCAAGGAAGGACATCGGCTAGAGTCAAAACTTCGGCAACGGGGTAACAAAGACATCGGCTAAGGAGGACGGCACTTGACTAAGCTGTGCCACACCTTGGCCTGGGTGTGCCACATCTCGGTCTAGGCCAAACCTGCCCGAGGACAAGGATCACTAGTACAAAACATCTCGGCAAACATACCGAGGTGGAAATGGAGGTCAGCAGATGGCTCCAAAATAGTTCTAAGTACAAAGGTTCAAAGGTGGACTAGACTGAGCTGACCTCGGCCACACCAAGCAAGGAACAAGATCAAGCAAGTAATCAAAGCAAGGCAATCTAAACAAATCAAGACAAGGCAAAACTATCGAAACAGTATAACAAGACAAGATCATATAAAATGTATGCCAAGAATGGCTAAGTCAAATGAGGGTTGTTACAGGGTTTGTCTCACAATTGTTTTATATGTGGAGAACCCAATCGTTTTGCAAAAAATTGCCCAAAAAGACAAAGGCCTAATACTAATAAACAGATAGAAAGACTACATATTATACAAGATTTAGAAGAAGATATAGTTAGCATAAATAGTGATGATTCAGAAGTCTATGGCATAGTTAGTGATTATGGATACCAAATAGAAGCCATAAGTTCATATAGTAATTCAAAAAGTGATATAGACATAAACAATCTTTTAGGACAACTTAACTAAGAAATAGGAATACCCCCCATTCCCATGATAATTTCTATACGATGGAATGCAATGCAGATACTAAATGTCAGCATAATTTTCGGATAAGACTAGGATTTAATACTACTAGATGCAGTTATTGTAATTGGTTTTCGGCTAAAATAAAGAGAGCTCAATGTTTATTATGCAGTATAACTTATTGTACAGTTTGTTTAGAAAAATTAAATATGACACACAAGATAACATTAGAAAATAACGACGAGATGTCGAGAATATCATAATATAGAAAGCAAAGAATTACATCTAACAATTAGAGAATTAAAAATACAAGTAAGAGATTAAACTACAAATACGTGAGATAGAAACTAAGGCTAATTTTGATATAGAATGTTTAGAAGCAGAAAATAAACAGCTTAAACAGTCGATAAAACAATTTCATACTAAATACCCCTTTAAAAGATAAACTTGTTGAAGAACATATGCACTCCTTAGAATTAGTCAACCTAGTTGATTCTCAAACCTTTAATCAATATTCCCAAGCACAATCTGACAACACATATTTACCATTTAATTATCCTATCATACCCAAGCGAAATTTAGTTGAGATCTCTTGTGTAATCAAATTTGTAGAAAAAACTCTTAGTATAAATGCCATGATAGATATCGGAGCTAGTAAGTTATATATTGAACAACACATAGTTCCACCAGGATGGAGTTCACCCTTTAGTGATCCTAGCTTTAGTCAGTATAGCCGATGGCACTAAACAAACATATACACATTGCATCAATAGAGCACAAATTAGTTTTCATCACATAGGCTCTCAAACTCAACATATAGAGTGGTTCCCTTTACCCAAGTTTGGATTGGCAATACTCGAAAAAACCATCCCTTTATATTAAGCCTTAATTTCATACTTACTCTACAAGGTGGCATGTTTATTAGCTATAGCAGCATTAGTTTTTTCAAATGAACAGTACATACACCCACAACATATGCCCTTCAGAGTTGCGTGCGAAGCGTGGTGGTACCATAGGAGTAAATTCAGTTCCCGCTAGTTTTTTTTATTTCCTAGTAGAAACATTTTTCCTGAGCTAGCCCAAAAGTATATACCAAATGAAGAGATAGCAAGTATTTCTTTAGAAAATTTAGACATAGAAGATTTTGAATTAGAAAACAGAGAAGACTTTTGAATTGAAGAAAAATATGACCCCTGGAGCTTAGAAGATTTTCAACAAATTGTTAACCCTAGAATTAATTTTCGTAAAATAGGAAAACTGAAGAAAAAATCAGTATACAGAAGGACAAAAAATGATTTAGATGAAATAATAAGATTACCTGAAACAACAGAAATTTTAGGAGAACAGCCCATGAAATACTGGGAAAGAAATAAAGTTTTAGCTAGTTTAGATATAAAAAATAAAGATTATAGGATTACATCAGCACAAATAGATCATATGCCAGTAGACACAGAAGAATTTAGAACACAGATTAAGGAGTCATTAGATTTAGGAGTAATTCGACCTAGTAATAGCCCACATAGGAGCGCCGCATTTATGGTTAGAAATCATGCAGAAATAAAAAGAGGGAAAGCTAGAATGGTTATAAATTATAAAAGATTAAATGACAATTCAAAAGATGATAAATATAATAAAGCAGATACAGATCAACTCATAAACAGAATACAAACAACGAAAATATTCAGCAAATTTGATTGCAAGTCAGGGTTTTGGCAAATCAAAATGGAAAAAGGAAAGCATACCTTGAACAACCTTTTGTTGCCCATAAGGACATTATGAATGGCTAGTCATGCCTTTTGAACTAAAATATGCACCTTCCATATTTCAGCGTAAAATGGATAGTATATTTAATAAATATAGTTTTATACAGGTCAAACAAATCATCTATATGAGGCATAGGGTACTTGTTCTTAACCGTAGCCCGATTTAATTTTCGGTAATCAATACAAAGTCTAAAAGCCCCATCTTTCTTTTTAGCAAAGAGGGCCGGTGCTTCCCATGGTGAAGTACTAGGGAAGATAAAGCCCTTATCTGGCAGCTCCTGGAGTTGAATCTTAAACTCACTCAACTCGGCTGGGGCAAAATGATACGGTGCCATGGAAATCGGTGCTGTGCCAGGCACTAAGTCAATAGAGAACTCAATCTCTCGATGAGGTGGCAAACTAACAAGATCCTTGGGAAAGACGTCCGAGTAGTCACAAACCACTCTTGGCAACTTGGCCTGGGTCTCATCACTCTCACTACTCATATAGCTAGCGAGAAGACAACTAAGCTCACCCCGCCCTCGCGGATCATACACTGGTGGCAAAACACTACCAACCCAATCTCTTAAGAAATGGAAACAATCCCCGCTTAAGGTACATATAGTCACCCTCCAACGGTAACAGTCAATAACAGCTCGGTATGACGATAACCAGTCATACCCAAGATCACATCAAAACCCGACATAACCATTACTACAAAAGAAAATGGGAGCCGGTGGTCGGCGACCTCTATATTACAACCTCTACACCCATGTTTCAAAATCAACTCACCCTCAACAGGTGATACAACACAAATAGGAGAAGCTAATTGTGCCAACTCCAACCCCAAAACAGATGCAAATGTAGCAAATATAAAGGAATGGGATGCACCCGTATCAATCAACACATTAGCAACTGAGTTGCAAAACAGAAAGGTACCTCTCACAACAGATGGAGCCGGTACAAGATCCTGTGCGGTAACAGCATACACACACCCTGTAGGCCCCTGATCTACCTGCTCACACTCTCTGAGCAAAAGACTACTACACAGGCTGAGCCGAAGAGGCTCCCTGATTGGCCCTCGAGGCCTGAATTGACTGAGCTGGCTGAAAACTCTGCCTCGACCCAGATGCACCAGATGTGCCACTCAACTGCGGGCAAAACCTCTTTAGGTGCCCTGCCTGACCACACTGGTAATAAGAGAGCAGCTGGCCTCTGCCCTGACTCTGGCTCTGAGGACGAGCCGAAGATGAAGCTGCTCTCTGCCCTTCTCCCCTCTGCGGGCAAGCTGGAGACCTGTGGCCCAGTTGACCACACTTGTAACAAGTAAAGTCTCCTTGATTGCCTCTCCCAGAGCCTGACTCGGCACTGGAAAGGTAGATCTCGTAAACGCACCTTAGGACTGCTGAGGGTTAGAACTCGTTTGCCTCCTACCGTCCCCCTGACCATCCTGACTCCTCTTAGAGCGCCCTCATTCTTTCCTCCTCCTCATGCATAATAATCTCAAGATGGACTGCAGCATCCACAAGGCGCCCATACTCCCGAGTCATGGACCCAGCAACCCTAAGTGTGAGCCCGGTTCTCAACTTCTTTTCGAACTCAAGACAACGGCGTTCCTCAGACGCCATCAACTCAGGTGCAAACCTCGATAAGCTGGTAAATGCGGCCTCAAACTCGGCTACTGGTGTGTTCAGCTGCTTGAGCTGACAGAATTGATCCCTCAACTTCTCCCTAACAAAAGGAGGCAAAAATTTCTCCTGGAAGGCATCAACGAAAGCCTTCCAAGTTCCTCCAATACGACCTCGAACAGACTTCCATCACTACCCCGCGTCCCCCCTTCAGCTGGAAGGACGCCAAGGTCACCCTCAAGGCTCCATCTTCGATGCCTAGCATCTCAAACGTCTTCATCATCTTTTCAAGCCACTCATCAGCCTTAAGTGGCTCCTTTGGATCTCCCAAAAACTCATCCGGATTCGACCGGAAGAACTCCCTCTTCAGAAAGGACGGCCCTGCCTCAGCTACATGGGCCTGGACTTGATTCTCTGCTCAGAGAATGTCCATAGATTCCCTCAAAGCTCCTGCCATCTCGCGGGCTAAGACGCCCATGACCTGTTGACCTACTGGCTCGGCCACATTAGCCCTGGCCAAGACCCTCCTGCTGTGCCAGAATTTCATCCGGTAGAGGCACCTCCTGCCTCCTAGGCCTACCTCGCCTACTACCACGTCCTCGTCATGACATCTTAATAAAGGTAGCGAGAACATTAGCACATTCACAAATGTGCCGAAGCTATTTCACTCGCGCCCCTAAAGCATTGGACAACAGTAATTCATTCCACGTAAGCACATAATCACATAAGCACTTACGAATTTCATTTCCGAATAATGACAGTCCCATGGCGTTGCTAGAGTTCCGGTTAGAAACAACATTGATCAAGTGCTTTTCCAACAGGACTCCCAGAAAACCCAACGATCCAATCAACATCCTAGAAACTAAATTCCACACCCATATAGTCACATAAGCATGTTATCAAAAAAACACATAACATCATACATAAGTCTCTAACAAGCGAGACAAACCCACTATGGTACTAACCACTTCCCACGTACCCAAAGTATTCAAACCCGGTACGCTTTGATACCAAGTTGTCACGCCCTCAAAATAATACATTTAAACCCACCATTCATGACGTAAGAGAATAAAGCATGTTTCCATTTATCAGAGTATTTAGTACAAAAAGTATTACATGTTGACAACAAAAGTAAATGCCCTACGGGCTTACAACTTTCCAAGCCAACACTTGGTTACAAAAAGAGAGTTCTAACTCTAAACATATTAAGCCCTTGGCTTGAATTTACATGTAACGCCAAAAATAACAAAAAAATAATCAAAAGAGTCTTCAACTCCCAAGACCTTCCAAGCTACGTCCTTGGAGGTGGCATAACACCTGAACCTGAAAATGATGTCCCATATAGGGTGAGCCAACGCCCAGTAGAGATTTGCTAAACATAATATGAACGATAACTAAAAGATTAGCATTTGACAAATGTTTAACTCATATAAACCGACGTACATCTCTTTCCATTTCATTATCCAAACCAATTCATAGATATGGTTCTCTATTCATCCAGACAGTTCATAATGAGACTACAACTCATGTCAACAATACTTCGATTATGATCAATTAATATGAGACTACAACTCACATAATTAACACTTCAACACTTCCATTTCAAATGAGACTACAACTCATATAGTTAACACTTCAACACTTCCATTTCAAATGAGACTACAACTCATATAGTTAACACTTCAACACTTTAATCATCTACGTTATACAAACGTAATTAAGATTTCGGGACTTTCACCTTGGACACTCCGGCCAACTTAATTATCATTGGAGTCCATCCCCTATCTCCTCCCAAACAAAATACACATACAATGTATTTAAACACTTATCATATACAATGATCAAGCGAAGCACATATTCAATGTATTATTCCATCCGTCATATTCAATGACATACACAATTGATTAGTTTTAGTTTTCCCTAATCACCATACAGTGTTTAAAACAATCAAGACTATCCTCCACCGATAGCCCAAAACAGTTATCTCTAAACAGATAATAAATTTATCAAACAGATATAATATTAACATTTTCATGGGTGAGTGATTTATTTATCCGACTACACCATTCAATCTCATCAATTCCCAATTTCATGATTTCCAATTCAATTTCACTTTTCCCCAAATTAATTATTCAATATAATTAGGGCATTTTCCCTCTTTTTTCTCAACATTGACCCAAAGGTCCAAGTACCATCAACAAACATCAACAACCTCATTTTAAGACCCAAATACATGTGTATAGCCCAAAGGAACAAAAACCCCTCTTTACATATTTCGAGTTTTGAAACCCTAACGCCCAAAAATTCGCAACTTAAACATTTCTTCGAAATGACTACATGTTTATGTTAAAGACCATAAATATGAGTAGTAATCCCTACCTCAAATTTCAGAGCTCCAAGGAGGAGAAGAAGAAAACTCAAGATGCTCCAAACCCAATGATTTTCGGATCAAAACGGAGGCCTTGTAAAGCTTTATCACTTTAATGAAGGCACAAGGGTTGGGTCTCACTAAACCAAGATCAAAATGTAGAGAGAAAGAGAGAGAGAGAGAGAGTTTTAGAGAGAGGAGCTCTCAAATTAGGGTTTTGGAAAGCTAGAGAGAGAGAGAAGGTCAAAAAGTGATTCAAAAATGGCTTCTCTCGGACTGATATACATCACAGTTTGCTCGAGCGTGGAACGCCCCGCTCGAGCGTAAGACACAGACTCCCGCTCGAGCGTGAAAAGCATCGTTCGAGCGTCGAATGCACACTTCCAGAAGTTCTGCAGACGAAGGTCCCCGCTCGAGTGTCAAAGTGGACGCTCGAGCGTCTGATGACCTGCAAGAAAAATACTGAGGGTTGAATAATTACGCTCGAACGTCAAAATGCCCGCTCAAGAGAAGAAGCAAAAACAAAAGGGCCCGCTCGAGCGTGAAAAGCCCCGCTCGAGTGTGGAGGCCAAAATCTGGGCATCAACTCTAGGTTTCTAAACATAACCAACCTCTTTCAAACCTGCTCAACACATCCCAAACTCAAGTACAAAGAATTAAGGGACAAAGATGCGATAAAGACACAACACACATCCACGGAACCGAGTCCGGACTACAATAAACACTGAAGGGAAAACTGGGATCGCTATAGTTCAATATCAAATGCAAAAGTTCTGTTTGGCCATTGCACTGTTTGTGGGTTAGTTTCTGTTAAGTAGGCCATCAAGTCTTATTTCACTACCTTAGAAAATATTTTTCATGTCATTGTTCAACATGAACCATGTTGATCTCTGTTCAGTGGACAAGTGGTTAAACTTGAGCATTTAGGGGAGATGATTGTCTAACATAGCATTAGTTTTGGTAGGACTTGGGTTCAAGTCTATGTGTGTTTATTTTTTCCACCATTATGCTTTTCACTTAGCATCCATTATATTTTTACTGTTTGCACCTTGTTTGTATGGTAGTGCATTTGCAACCTATTTGGTTCATCTGTTTGTTGACATATGAGAAGGGGCTCTTGTGTGAGGGAGGGTACAATGGCTTCATAAGTGTTGTTTGGCCCAAATCCTAAATAGCTTTAACTTTTTTGGGTAGCTTTGATCCTATTAGGTCTCGGGTTCAAGTCTTTCCCTATAATCTAATACCTTATAGGATCAAAGCTTTGATATCATGTTAGACAAATCTAAGTTCAAGTCCTATTATTCTTTGGGTTCAAGTTTCTCACAGTAAGATCTTGGGGAAGGATGTGAGAGATCAAGCATTTTACTGTCACTGGGTCGGCTAACATAAACCATCTTGACCAAAATTATCTAATCTTATTGTTGTTGTGTTATTGCTGCTGCTGTCATCAATTTCTCATGAATCACGTGCTTGTGATATATTTTTCTGTTGCCTCTATCATTTTCCTGTGCAATATCCTAATTTTCATGTCTGCTCATTTCATGGGCTTCTTGGGTTTGGTTTGCTCTACATTTGTAGTCAACAGAAGGTTTCCTGTAACCTATGATTACTTTTGCTATTAGCTTTGCAAATTTATTATATATATGATATGATTTATTCAATTTGCACAATTCATGTTGAAAGCTGATAATCCAGTGCACTATTTCACACCTACCGGTTGCATATCATCATATATCCCTAAGAATCGTTATTTCTTTTAGTTGTTGAATCTTTGTTTGATTGATCAATGTGTGATATCCTGAATCCTCATTACTAATGGAATCCAAATGATCTCTGGATTGATAAGAAGATCCTTTCAATTGGTTAGAAGCCGTTACTTGAATGAAACTAGATTTTGTGGAATTATTTGAATATTTGATGATACATTCTATACCTTGCTAAACAACCGATCCTTGTTTACCAATTGTAGGCTGCAGTAAAAAGTTTCCCACGTGTGAATGTGAGGGCTTGGGTGAGGCTTGCTAAAAATGCATCATCTATTGGTGATAATGCACAATATACTTAAGTCAATCTCAACTCTTTAAAGAGATTTTTTTTTCTCCCCAAATATTGTTAAGATGAGTTGAAAAATAGTAGAATTGAATCACCATTTGGAGAAACTGAAATCACAAAGTGGTAACTCTAAGAAATTACTGTTACGTAAACAAATTAAGTGGATTGTTGCCTATTCTGTGGGATATGTTACATAGTGTTAGCTTTGTGCTCTCTTCAATTGTTAACATCTGTGGCATGACGACTTTTTCTCAATGTTGGTAATCTTTTAACTAGGCTTCATCTGCCACTGCTTTGGATGGTGTTTTCCTAAATCTAAATAAATATGTCTAACATATGTTTTATTTATTAGGGTATAAGCGAGGACTTGAAGATTCATCATATAGTTGTGAATGATTGGGAGAGAGGAGTCGATGCTGATCAAAATGTTGTTTTGATATCTATACCCAGTGTGCTTAGTCCAGATCTTGCACGCCTTGGGAAACACGTGTTACATGCCTATATGCCAGGAACTGAACCGTTTGGACTATGGGAAGGACTTGATTGTAAAAGTGCTTAATACAAAGAACTCAAAGCTAAAAGATCTGAGGTATGCTTACTGGCAACTTTTGTCATTGGCTTTTCTTGTGTTGTCATTCATGACAAATGCACTAATTGAAAGCCGTGAAATTCAACATTATCAGAAGGAATAATAGAGCAAGTTCAGCTAGCTTATTACGGAACATTTTAATGACGTCCATTTAGTATTTGACTATGGTATTGAGGTTGAGGGAGTTTTACATGTTTTTTTTGCTGATTAGGTTTTTTATTTGCATCTTAAAGCTTGATTTGTTCAATTAGACCCAGTGTTTTCTAGTTAATTGTCAAGTTTAAGAACAATATATATGGTATGCATAAATTTTGGCATTGGAGGTTGTGACCTAGAGCAATGACAATTGTTATCAGCTCCGTGTGCTATGGCATGGGGTTGAGTTGCGTGAATCAGCCTCTCCACAAAAATGTGGAGGGAAAGCTGCCTACTTACTATCTCTCCCAAACCCTATTGTAAGTGGGAGCCTTGTGCATTGTGTACAACCTTCATAAGTTTTGGCGTTCTTTTGATTTTTACCTATGGTGGAACTTCTCAAGAAAGTCTCAAGGTGTACATAATTTTTTCCAAAAATTGAAGCAACTTAATTTTACCATGTATGATATGACAATATTTGAACCATCATGTCTTTTAGTTTCTCTAAAAAAATGGTCAAAATTGCATATATTTTTGGAGTTAGAAGTTCATATTTCTGCGTATTCTTGGAATGTTGTCGACTTAATTTTTGAGTTTCCCATTAGCTACCTTGCTAATATCCCTGATTGTTCTCTATTCTTTGAAATTCTCAAATGCTCATGTGCCATCAGATTATTTTCGGATAATCTGTATTTAGTGTATGAAACAAGATAATTATTTTTCCTATTAAAGCAGTTCTTATTATTCCTTACCATTCTAGGTCCTGTGGAGGGCCGTGGAGCATGCTGTTGGTCCAGGTTTTGATCGCGAGAAGTGTGAAGTGAAGTTGGTTGGGACCCCCTTGACACATCGAAGGTTTCTGCAAAGGAATAGAGGAACATATGGGCCAGCTATACAGGCCAGTAAAGGCACTTTTCCCGGACATTCAACTCTAATCCCACAGCTTTACTGCTACGGTGATTCTACATTCCCTGGTATTGGAGTCCCAGCAGTTGCTGCCAGTGGCGCCATTGTTGCAAACTCATTGGTTTTTGTGTCTCAACACTCAAGAGCTTCTTGACGCTGTCGGAATATGATAAAAGCAGGTGAGTTCTGTTTAATGTTTCTCTTGAATTTTTCCTCATTTTGTTGTATGTTTATTAATATTGTATATAATGTTTTTGAGAAACAAGCATTTTTTGTCTTACTATAAAATTTAAATAATGCACCTTTTTTTTAGCGCACACTGAAATTAAAATGAACCTCACTGAAATTGGTTGAATAAAAATCTTGGAATCTAATTTAATTAGATTTTTCCCCACCTTTTGAAATGGAAGAAAAAATAAAAATTACTCAAATGTTTTATGATGCATTTTTTTAATAATTGGTAGGAGAGAAATAAAGGAAGAGGAAGCTGCATTCGTAGCGGTGAGACTCGATCCCCCGGTGTGGGTAGGGGAGGAGGTTTTTTGTTACACACATAGAAAGATCAAAGTAGCTATCAGATAGAAAATATTGGTTTTAAGTTGTTAACAGACCAATATTGTTTTGATGATGATTACATTTACCTTCACTGCATTGGTAACATTTGTGAGTGGCGGAGCCTATTAAACCAATGAAATGGTAACACATAAGATGATGTTTGAATATTTTTTACCATAAATTAGAAGCACAAACAGACTGGGACTTATATAAGTTTAGACCTGCTGAAGCAACTATTTTTTGGAGACTTGCATAAGACTCAAGTAAAAACGTTTTGGAAATTTTTTGGATTGAAATTATAAATTGTGTTTTGAGCAACTAGTTTTTGAAACTAGAGAGTAAGTCCATTCATCCTTGTTACATATTGGTTGTGGGGGGATTAATGCATGGGATTGGATTATATATCTTGCTTGATCTTGAATTTCACATTTATATATTAAAGTAGGCCTCTCGATTGAATGTCTCTTTTGGACTGTATATCCTCCATATAGGTGACTATTGAGTCTTGTAAGAGGGAATGAGATACAAAATGGAAGGATTAAGGGGGTCCAGATTAGGGCGGTTGAAAGACTAAAATATTCTCAAATTATATTTTTTTGAGCAACAAAAAAACAATTTTATTGAAACGAAGATGATAACAAAGGAAGGACAAGAAGTCCTCCTACAAAGTCAGAAAATACAAAGCTAAAGACTAAAGAAACAAAACTACAACACATCATAACCGACACTAAGCATGACAAACAGCAACCCAATCCCTGGAGACCATTTCTAACAAACATGAGATAAGATGGAATTCCATGACTTATTAGTTTCGGTAATCTTGTCCAACGAAATAAACATAGTAAATTTTCACAAACTATTCTTGAATGCTAACCCAGAACCACCCAACTTTTCTTTAATGACCTTGTTCAAGCATTCCACCATCTCAGGTGAAAAATGATTGATCCAGTCACCCACTTCACCTCTCCTGAAGAACATCTTATTCTCAAAGTGTCTAACGGATTTACCAGTTTTGTTCACCTCCAACTCTCTCATATTGTTAAAGTTGCACAACCTTGACATGTCTTCTATCACACCTTCACTCTCTTCCTCTAAAGAGAATGGAATGCTCATAAACTCTGCTAGCCTCTTTATCTGAAAAATAATATCTTCTTTCAAGTCCTCGTACATCAAAAATAGCACCTTTTGAGGCCTCTTTAGGCTCTCCTTCCAGTACCCCAATACATTGTCCCAGAAGGGCCCAAAACCGATCACACCCCTACAATACATGTCAAAAGCATCATTACATGAAAAAGGTTCAATGCTCTCTGGTCTAGGCTTAGAGAGGAAGTGTCAGGCGGAGACAAAGGATTCGTAGGGATTGCGACAGAGACAAACAACGCTACAATTGGAGGTCTTGATTGAGTTAGGTAATGAATGGTATGGCATATGGGTGGAGAAAATGCTAGATTGAAAGTTGGAGAGGTTTAGAATACGATCGCCTTGATGACTATCTTTATTAGTGGAGAGATTGATCTCGTGAATAGGGATGAGCTTGTGAGGGTTGGAAGTGAGAAGGGGGTGTTGGGAAAGCGTGTTGGTGTAACGATGACGGTTGGCGATAGCGAATGTCAAGGCCTTCAACCAGGTGGTGCCTGATTTGGGCATGGTGGCAAGTATGAGGTTGGTGTCCTGAGCTTTGAAGTGTTGTTGGAAAGACATTACGCCTTGAATATGCATTGAGGGGCACTAAAAGCCTTGGTAGAGATAAAGATCCAGACCTGTCCATTCCTTCTCTTGGGAAGCAATGCTAGTGGGTTGTCATGGCAATCTTCTTCTTCTTTGTCTCTGATGATTGGATTGCTTTCCCTTGCTTGAGTGTTTTCCATGGAAGGTGGGGAGGGTATGTTGCTATGGTAGGTAATCCTCAAATTCAGTATTCTTGATCTTGATAATGGTTTTGAAAGCTTGCATAACCCAATGTGATCTATACATTTTCATAGTGTTTGTGGCTTTCTTTTAAATTTTTACTTTTTATGATAAGGTTATTATTGCTAGGAAAAAAACTATGTATATGACAAATGATAAGTTTTTTAGAAATGCTTTGGAGCTCTAAAAGGGATTTGGGCCGCACAGCAGCCACTGCTATGCAGTATTGGCCCATTTCAGGGCCCATTTCGATAATCTGAACCGTTCACATTTTAGAATACATCAAGTAGAATATGCCTGCAAAAAATCTAATTAATCGGATATTGTTTACCCATTAATTCACTCACATTTGTATCTACAAAAATAAATAATAATTGTGATTTAAAGTATTAAAATGAATACAAATATGAGTAGATGAAAGAATAAACGATATCCAATTAACTAGATTTCTTACAGGCATGTTCTATTTGATGCATTCTAAAATGTGAATAGTTTGAATTATCGAAATGGGTCCATTTTGCTGCAAAGCATTGGCTGTTGTGTCCCCCGCACAGCAACCACCCCAAATCCTCTAAAAAGAGAGCTCTAGGGAGAGCTTTAATGGGTGGGGTCCACCTATGATGTGATATTTATGCTAGTTTTTCTGTTTGTTTGTTTGTTTATTTTATTTTATTTTATGTGTAGAGTTAGGTTTAGAGCTCAACAATTAGAGTTATGAATCATGGTTGTAAATTTTTTATTTTTTGGTAAATTTTGAGTGAGGGTTGGATAGAACAATAACAAATGTTAAGCAAATAAGAATTTTATGACAGTGTTTAGAGAATAAAAATGTCAAATATTGTTACTTAGGCTCTCACCTAAAAATGTCAAATATAAGATACTCTTATACCACTTTAAATTATTTTCCTTTTTTATTCAATTAATAGTAAAAAATAATTAAATATTTTTATTGCATCCTAACCAAACATAATTCAATAATCTCCAATTCTTATTTAAGAGTAATGAAATACAAATAAAATTGGAAAAATTTAAAAAAAAAAAAAAAAAAAACTAGATTTTTGAACCCTGTAACAAACTAAATTTTTAATTTTTAATTGTCAATTTAAATCTTAAACTTTTGATTTGCTTTCAATTCAAACAATTTGCCAATTTTTGTTAAATAAAATAAATAAAAAAATATATATTTTAGTCATTAAATTCAACAAACATTATATTTTAGATATTTTCCATACACTTACATTAAATTTAATGACTAAACATAATTTTTTTCGTCTATTTTATTTAACAAAAATAGGCAAATGATTTAGATTGAAAATAAATCAAAGGTTTAAAGTTTAGATTGCTAAAATTAAAATTTTAGAATTTATTTGTTACATGGTTTGTTTTTATTTATTATTTTTTTTGTAATTTTCCCAATAGAAGTTTATACAAATTTATATATAGAATAATATAACTTCTTTTGGTTATTTTATTTTCAATCAAAAAACAATTTATCATTGTCTTCATAATTTCAAAAGCATCATTGGGACTTCATTATAAATATATTTTTTTATGTATAAATTTTTGGTTTGTAAACAATTTTTCTTTTATATAATTTTTTTAAAATAATATTGAGTAATGTTTGGTTTATTGGAATAAATGCGAGATGTAATATAATAATTATTAGGGAAAAGTAAAAATAAAAAAAATTCAAAGGTTTGACTCTTATAATAAAATAAACTTTAAAATTTTAATTTTGTCAATTTAAATCCTAATCTTTTTATTTATTTTTAATCTAAACTATCTATCTATTTTTATGATGTAAAATTGACGAAAATAATATTATTTTAATTATTAAACTTAATAAAAATAGTATTTTAGATATTGTTTATGCATCTAGATTGAGTTTAATGATTAAAATCCGTTTTCCTTAACAAAAATAGATATATGGTTTATATTAAAAATAAATAAAAAATAGAATTTAAATTGAAAAAATTAAAATTTTATATTTTATAAAATGATGTTATCTATTTTGTAATAAACTAAATACTATCTTCAGTAAAATTAAAAATATTATAGTTGTGAAATTTAAATTTATTATAAAAATTATTATATTTGTGAAATAAAAATTTATTACAATAGTATTATGTGCATTTCCCCCTTTTTTTTTTTTTTTTTTCTAGTATATATATAAGGGATTTTTGGTGAAATCCCCCTTTTGGGCCTTTTTATTAGGGTAAAGGATAATCCAATCAATTTTCTTTTAAAAAGCCCCTGAGTAGGAAATGCTTACCTAAATAAGGATATTTTATAATTTCTATTAATCACAATATTGCCCTTCTATATATACATATCATACATTTGAAATATTTGAAATCTGAGCTGAGGATCTCGTATGAACGAAATCAGGAACGAAATCGATGAAGACGATCTCCAAATCTAAAGATCTCGCAGCCAAAGATCTCTCACTTCGTCAACAATAGACGATCTCGCCACCGACGATCAACACTCTCAATTAAACGAGAGTTTCATTGAGATTTGTGATTGTTGATCGAGTTTTAGAAGTTTTTCTTCTAAATTAGATATGTTGATTTGTTGATTAATTTGTTTTGTTTTGTTTTTGTTTGTTTGTTTTTTTTTTTTTTTTTTTTTTTGTTGTTTTTGATCTAATTTCATTTGACAGAACCAGAGTTAAATTTTACTCTGGTTCTATTGCTCTGTTTTTTGTTTCAGATAATGAGAGTAAAATTTTACTTTGATTCTATTGCTCTGCTTTTTGTTTGAGAGAATTAGAGTAAAATTTTACTCTGTGTTAGAATGACAGTAAAATTTTACTGTCAAGAGGTGGTCGTTGCTAAACACTTCAGCCGCCACAAACACTACCTTCGCTTTTTTACTTTTGTGCAGAGTAACATTTTACTTTTAGATTCAGAGTCTAACATTTTACTCGTTTTTCAGAGTAAAATTTTACTTTTATACAGAGTAAAATTTTACTTTTGTGCAGAGTCTAACATTTTACTAGTTTTTTAGAGTAAAATTTTACTTTTGTACAGAGTAAAATTTTACTTTTAGTTTTGGAGTGTAATATTTTACTCTTATTCAGAGTAAAATTTTATTTTTATACAGAGTAAAATTTACTTTTAAATTCAGGGTGTAACATTTTACTCTTAGATTCAGAGTGTAACATTGTATTCTTATTTCAGAGTAAAATTTTACTTTTACATTCATCTCTCAAGTTGTGTTGGTGACACATTGTACAAGTTGTCAATCTTTGGCAAACCTAATAGTAAAAATTAACTCTAAAATATAGTACAATGTTACACTAAACCACAGTAAAATTTATCAACACAAATTGACTTTTGGACTTGTGGTGATAGTAAAATTTTACTTTGATAGTGATATTAAAATTTTATTTTGATAGTGGCAATAAAATTTTACTTCGATTGATAGTAAATTTTTACTGTTAATTGTTTCATATGTCCCCACTTATATGGAAGGACATTTCAGTCAATTCATGACATTTTTTTAATTGAGGGGCTTTTGGAGTCATTGTTTAATTTTGTGGGCTTCACACAAAATAGGCCCAATGGGAGGGGCTTTTCATCAAAAATCCCTATATATAAACCAGTGCTCGATGGTTTTAGAAGCCTGCATAACCCAATGTTTTATATTTAAGCTATGTTTGGTTTTAGTGTTTTGGCAAAAAAAATACAAAAGACAAAATTGGCTACACAAGTCAATAAGACAAAATGTCACATCCAAATAATAATCATTACATTTTTTCTCTCATAAAAGTCAAAAAAGCCAAAAACAAAAACCAAACGAAACTAAGAAAGCTAGATTAATATAGCTAAAAAGTCAAAAAAAATAAGGCTATTTTAGCTCTTTCCAAACGAATACTTATTCTATTATATTAAGTGATGCTTAAATTTGATCTATTGAAATTTCTGTCACGTGTAAATTAAATAATAATAAATAAATAAAATTTTTTCTGCACCTACACACGTTCACAGCAGTTTAACTGCCGTAATAATTTCAAATTTAAAAAATTAAATTTACAGAATTACTTTCAAATTTAAATTATAATTTGTTACATTGTTTTGCTATGATTAATGGTCTTCACTTAAGGCTAATGAATAACCTGACAGTAGAACATCATTATTTTTTAGTTAAATTACGTATTTGTTCCTTTTGCATTAACAATATTACACTTATATGTTGGTAGGGCTTCTTGTAATTTTGTGTTTTTTTCAAGGTTTTTTTTTATTTTTTTATTTTATACAAATTTGATAGCTTTAATTAGAGTGCTCCTATTAGCACCTACCTATTTACTTTGGATCTCCATTTTTTTAAATCCCATCCAACAAAATGAATCTCATCTCTTTTCTCTTTGAATCCCCACCTTAATACAAACTATACCTCTCATCTTTTTTACCCCAACTATTTTTCTACAATTTTTCAACCACCGGCAGTCCCATCCCTATTTTTAATTTTTTCAAAATCCATCTTGAATCAATTTATGTCTAGATTATTTAAACAATATTAGAAAGAGGATGAGATTTCTTACCTATTGTAAGAGGGGCTGATTTGAGCCCACCAAATTATTTAGGCCCAATAGCCCAAGATTAGTGGGCCCGAATTTATCGCAAGTCCAAGATTGGTGGGCCCGGATTTATCGCCGTCAAACGGGCTGAATAGCTCTAAGCCTCGAAAGGGTTCGGATCCACGAACCTAGAGACTTACTTGGGCCCGGACTCGAAAGGGTATTAAGCAAGCCTAGAGATCCGAGACACTCAGCCTCGAAAGGGTTCAGATCCACGAACCTAGAGACTTACTCGGGCCCGGACTCGAAAAGGTATTGAGCAAGCCTAGAGATCTGAGGCACTCGGACTCGAAAGGGTTCGGATCCACGAACCTAGAGGTCCGAAGCACTTGGCTTCGAACGGATTCAGATGCAATCTAGAAGTCGCTCCGTTAATGAGTCCCAGAACACTTGCGGGCTCGGAGCTTTCCGGGATCTACGTACCAGAACCATGGGCGTAATGGAGTTCGAACGAAGGACCCGATCCCGAGGACGGTGAGTGGAGATAAATTCACTCTTCGGTTAAACTAGCCTATACCCGGGTCGAGGTGGCACGACCCCGGGGGGTCCCTGAGACTCGGCAATATTTGCGGCAGGGCGTTCTCTTGAACTACCCCTGACCCTGATGCGGCAGGACGTCCTCTGGGACTACCCCTAACCCTTTGGGATGATTGGGGATCATTGGTTAGGTGTGGCTAAGAAGAAGGGTTCGCCGAGGGGTTGATCTCCTCTTCGGGGTTTTCCTCATCCTCGGAGAGGTCACATCCTCGGAGAGGTCTCCTCCTCGAAGAGGTCACCTCCTCGGACAAGGTGGTTAGAGAGAATATCCCCCATGTGCCTTGCATATGGGCTCCATCCTACATCATGAGGTGCCTATAAATAGCACCCACCCATAGCTTTACAAGGGATGGATTTTGGAGAGATGACTTTTGGGAAAGAACTAATTTCCCATCTCCATTATCAACCTTGAGAGTGAAAGTGGGAGATCCATGGGAGAGCCTTGCCATTATTCTCTCTCTAGCCATTTTGCCTTCTTCTTCACCCAATCTCTTATCCCCATCATCTCCTTTACTCTTGTGTTCTTGAGTTGAGACTATTGAAGAATCTAAGCCTCTCATCATATTCTAGAGAATTCAAAGTTGTTCTTCAAGGATCTTCGAAGATCTTCGAATTTTCCAACTCTTTTCTTGAACCCTTTCATACATTTGGCGACTTCACTGGGGAGGCGGATTGGTTAATGGTTTCAACGAGATCTAGAACTCATACAACACTGGCAAAAATGGCAGATAATGAGACTCATCAACAAGATTCTTCCAATGGTGGTGATGAAAGGACTCAAGTTCAAGACTCACCTCTCATCCTTGAAGCCATTCAAGAACTCCAACACACTCAACAAGAGATTCTCACAACCCTTCAAAATCTCACCCACACCATGTTGGTGATGGGTTCGAATTTCGTACCACCAGCAACAAATGGAGGTCAAGTCAGCGCTGGCAATCATCAACAACTTCATGGTGATGTTGGAAATGGTCAAAACCATCAAGATCCACCTCAAATTCTCCCTGAAGTTGTACAAAATGGTGTGCAGAATCAAGTGCTAGGAGGAACAAGTCATGACCAACCTGCGGCTCGTGGAGTGCAAAATCATGCACCTGGAGGATCAAGCCATGGTCCAGCGGTGGTTGGAGGAGTTTCCGGCGCGATGAATGATGCTCCAACAGCTGTGGAAGTTCAAAGAAAGCCCACAGAAATTTCTCTACAAAATGGTGTTCCATTCATGCCTAATTTTGTTCCACCAATTGTAAATTCTACTAATGTACCGAGTGGGCCTCCTCTGGCTCCGACGCCAAGTTTTCAAGTCCAACCCAATATAGCCGTGGCGTGCGATGGACTTCATGGGACCCAATGCAACGTCCCATCACCAAATGGCATGTCCATAGGTGCTAATGGCCAATATTGTCATGTGTCTTCACCGACGATGAATTCTCAACACCCGAATGGCCAAGTCGTTCCAGGCTCAGTCTTCGGGTCTACAAGTCAAGTTCCGGGAATACCACCATTGAGTTCTCTCCCTCAACAATTTCTCACCCTTGCAGATGTGCAAGCCATGTTCGAGCTAAAACGGAGCAAGAAAACTTTACCCTCTTTGCCTGATCCGGATGTCAAGCCACCATACCCTATCGAGATGTTGAGTTATCCATACCCGGAGGGGTACACGGTGCCGAAGTTCATCAAATTCAATGGCAAGCAAGGAAATGCTCGGGAACATGTTGTTCGGTTCATCGAGACTTTGGGGATTCATGGTTCAAATCATGTCCTCCGACTGAGAGAATTCTCCAAATCCCTCACTGACCGAGCATATAGTTGGTATGTTAATTTGGCCCCAAACTCTGTCCGAAGTTGGGAGGAAATGGTTAACAAATTCCACGCTAAGTTCTTTCAAGTGGCAGAGAAAGTGACCGCACTTACCCTGTGTAAGGAAAAGCAACGAGAGAGTGAAGACATTCTCGAATATGTGAAGAGGTTCCAAGACAAAGCTGTGGACTGTCATGAGGCTGTAGAGGAAAGCTACTTGGTCCAAATCTGTGTTGAAGGGGCATTGAACGGGTACAAGATGCTTCTTGTTAATCACAAGCTACCCACCTTCTCGGCACTAATTGAAGCATCTCGGAACATCAACGTACCTCAATCTCAGGAGATCGGGTTCGAGACTCGTTATAAAACCAGCTTCAAGTCATCCCGAAGACCTTCTGTCACTGCGGCTTCCGCGTCTTCTACTCGAAAGTCGCAGGGGGAGGAATTCAGAGGTCAGAAGAGGAAATACTGCGAAGATGACACTCCTTTTCCGTGTAGTGTTGAGGAGGTGAAGGCCTTAGTTAAAGAATGGGTGGCAGATGGGGAACTGAAGTTGCCTCGTATCGAAGAGCTTTTGCCGAAGAAGGACCGTGAGGGCCCCAATTATTGTGTTTTCCACCGATCATTAGGGCATCCTACGGAAAAGTGCCGGACACTTAAGAAGATCTTTAGAAAGAAAGTCGAAGCAGATAAGCTAGAGTTCAAAGAACAAGGGCCCCAGGATATCTTAGAAGACATGGCTATGATGCTGTATGACGACCACAGCCCGAGCAACTGGTGAAAGCTTTCCAAATGACCTCGCAACTCTAGGGGCAAATGTCAACATTCCGCAGAAGAAGTCTATCTATGACATTTACAGTTCGCATTTACTGCATTGTCCATGAAGTTTTATCTTTCTTATGTTATGAAGAAGTTTATTTCCTCCATATTATGTATCTCCATTAGAAGTTATTTTCTCTACAGTGTATATCGTTATTGTGTTATGTTGCTTGAAACAGTTTTCAATTTTTGTTGCCCCTCAAAGAAGAAAGAGGAATATAGACTCAGCTACCAACCTGAAGGGAGTTTTCTTGACACAGTAGAAGTGTACTTCCACTCGGACCTCCGAAGAGCAGCCATGGCTTCCATCAATGCAAGCTTTGAGGGTCTTTCTTGCTGAAGTAGAGTGTGTGCTCCCACTCGGACTTCCGAAGAATATCCCTTACTTCCTTTAATGCAAGCTTCGAGGGTCTTTCTTGCTAAAGTAGAGTGTTGCTCCCACTCGGACTTCTGAAGAACAGCCCTTACTTCTGTCAGTGCAAGCTTCGAGGGTCTTTCTTATTGAACCAGAGTGTGTGTTCCCACTTCAACTTCTAAAGAATAGCCCTTACTTCTGTCAGTTCAAGCTTCAAGGATCTTTCTTGTTGAAGTAGAGTATCCTCCTACTCGGACTTTTGAGGGACAACCTTTGCTTCCATTGATTACCGAAGAAGAGAGTATACATACATTTAGACTTCCGAGAGACATCTCTTGCTTTCATTCAGACTTCCGAGGGACAATCCTTGCTTTCATCAATGCGGGCTTCGAAGATCTTTCTTGCTGAAATAGAGTGTGTGCTCCCACTCAGACTTTCGAAGAGCAGACCTCGCTTCTGTCAGTGCAAGCTTCGAGGAGTAGCATTTGCTTCCATTGAATTGCCGAAGAAATGAGTGTACAGCCACTTGGATTTTCGACGAACAGCTTTGCCTCCGCTCGGATTTCCAGGGAACAATCTTTACTTCTATTAGTGCGGGCTTGGTAGACTCAATTTCCTGCCATAATTGATCTTTCCTGCCAAAGTAGGGTGTGAGTGCTACTATTCGAACTTCTGTTGCCTTGCTTCTGTTCGGACTTCTGAGGGACATCTCTTGTTCTCATTAGTGTGGGTTCGGACTTCCGAGGAACAGCCTTGCTTCCACTTGAACTGCCGAGGGATAACTCTTGCTCTTATTAGTGCGGGTCCGAAGAACAGCCCTTGCATTCATCATTACGAGCTCTGAGGATCTTTCTTTTCAAAGTAGTGTGGACTCCTCTTCGAACTCCCGAAGGATAGCCTTTGCTTCCATTAGCTGTCGAAGTAGAAGTGCGCATCCATTTGGACTTCCGAGGAACAGTCTTGCTTCTGCTCGAACTTCTGAGGGAGAGCCTTGTTTTTGCTCGAACTTCTGAGGGACAGTCTTGCTTCTGCTCGGACTTCAGATAGACAATCTTTACTTCTATGGGTGAAAGCTTTTCTGAGGGACAGCCTTGCTTCTGCTCGGACTTTTGAGGGACAGCCTTGTTTCTGCTCGGACTTCCGAGGGACAGCCTTGTTTCTGCTCGGACTTCTGAGGGACAGCCTTGTTTCCGCTCGAACTTCTAAGGGACAACCTTGCTTCTGCTCGGACTTCTGAGAGACAATCTTTACTTCTGTTGGTGCAAGCTTGGTAGACTCGGTTATCTTCTAGAGGAATCTTTCTTGCCAAAGTAGGGTGTGTGCTACTTTCGGACTCCCGAGGGACAGTCTTGCTTCTGTTCGGACTTCCGAAGGACAGCCCTTGCTCTCATTAGTGAAGATTCTGAGGGCCTCGGGGTCGTGGATTTCGTACAAAAATTTATTTGCCTGAAATAGCAAAGCCGACAAATGAGATGAGCAATATTAATTTCATATCATGATTCAGGCGTTATCGGAATGGCACTACATCATTTCAAACAAATTGTTCGCTAAGTTCGGGTATCGAGAATTTATTCATCGGTTACATAAAAGTCAAGTATGATGTTCTTACATTATCAATAAAACAACTAAAAGAGTTACTCACAGATTCACGCCAATGGAAGAAGAGCACGGCTGGAAGTAGTGGCAAGACCACAAATGTGAGCCAGATACACCTGAGGCCGACGCTGAGCTAAGCAGTGCTAAACAAGCCCACACACACGTCGCGTTGAAAGGGCAACGTATGTAGTCGGCGTTGGAGATGTAGCTGAGTCGGCGTCGATCAAGATCAATAAGACTGAGCTAGGCCGGGCAGGACCACACACGTTGCGTTGAGTGGGCGAACGTGTGTGGTCGGCGTCGGACAAGTTGAAGCCGGAAGCAACGCTGGTACCACAGAAGAGTCGGCAACCACACACATTGCGTTGAGAGGGCGAACGTGTGTGGTCTGCGTTGGAGCTGTTGAAGCCAACAGTGATTGGAGGAGGAGCAAAGAGAGGCCGATGATCGGAGCTGGAGCAGCGAGAGGCTGACGGCAGCTTGGGCCACGGCGATGTGATTATGTACAAGCAGAACAAGATCTGGGTAATTCAAGCTCTAAACAATAATATATCATTTTTATTATTCGGCAAGGTAGTTCATCATATCAACAAGTCCTACGATGAATTCTACATCAGGAGTTCAAGCATGATATCTAAATATTCTCGGAGTCACAACAATCAATTATCCGACAAGAAGATTTATATACAATATGGGAGACTTATGTCCTCGGATTTCTTTTGCAAAAATATTTATTTACTCTACAAATTTCAAGACGAGCAAGTCTAACAAAATTTTCAGTAGCAACACCAATCTCTCATTTGCCACATTAATACTATATCTACGTCAAATTTATGAACACAAGGTCAAGCTCCAAAACATGAATTTCAAGACTACATTTATCATGCAAATCAAGATTCAATAGAGGCAATAGCTATTTCAAGACAAAATTGCAGCATCAAAGTTCTATTCAAGTCAGGATCATCAATGGAAGCTCAAATCTCATGCAAAGGTTTCAAAATGTATTCTCAAAACGAGTTAGAGATACTAAACCAAGATTTAACAGAGCACTAGTTATCTCAAATCAGAATTACGAGTTTTCGAATAACCCGAACCCCAAACCAAATCAAGTCTGTAATTAGAGATCCGGAGCAATGAAGGGTTGAATCGGCACAAATCAAAATCAGCACCAAGGATAGTCGGAATAGATCGGCGATGGCACAGACAGTGAATAAGAATGGATATGGACAGACCGACGCCGCGTTGAGTGGGCGGTGTGGTCGTCACTGCTCAACGGTGCAGGAGCTGGGCATGACACATACACAAGCCACGCGAGTTGAAGTGGTCGCGCGCAAGATAATGCCGGGGTTGGTTCTTGCATAAGCCGACAGCGGCACTTAGAGGGTTGAAACAACGAGTGATACACAAGGAGTGATGGACTTCAGTGGCTGTAGGAGCGAAACCAAGATCCGGCGTGCCCGAATCTCTAAGCTCAGTAGGTTGAAGTGAAGCACTGATGGTGTGCAGCAGCGGGTGGAGCAGATCAGCAGCGCAGTGTATTGACTGCCGTGAGCGAGTGCGCGTCTCCAAGTTGTCACGCTGTCAACAAGCTGAACGGTGACCACACATCGCGTTGATTGGGGCGATATGTGTGATCAGCATTTGACCGTCGAGGCCAGAAGCAAACCAGCAGGGAGAGGCCAGCAGTAGGTTGGGCCGAGGTGAAGTATTGACAACGGCGGGGCCTGTAGCTGCGGCGATGAACAACATGCAACCTGAAAAAAAAATTCGGTAGTGAAGTAAGGAATACCCACAGATCCAAAAACATAAGAAGTATGAGAAGAAGATTTTGGCAGAAAACAAGTTACAGATCTGAATCAGTGTAGAAGAAATAAAAAAAAATGGGCAGAAGCAAGCACTATGGAAACAAGAACTAAACCGAAACAAGCACCAAAATGGCCCAAGACAGTCAGAACAGGTCGGTGGCAGCACGTATCGCTCGCATGAACAATGGGTGAGAAATGAGTTGGGCAGACCAACGCCGCGTTGAGTGGGCGGCGTGGTCGTCGCTGGCCAGGGGCAATTGAAAGTTGTGACAGATCCACGTCTGGTTCTCGCGTGGAATGGGTAGATCTGCAGATAAGATTCTGTGAGACAGAGTACCGGAAAATAGTAAGAAGACCGATATCTGTGTGTTTGGAGCTTTGGAAAAATGCATCATGAAACACCGATGGCGAGTAGTGTTGGCTTAATTCGAGCTAGCAATGGTTTGAGTTGCTGCAGTGGGCGGTGGCCGTCTTTTATTTCAGAAGCGAGGCAAAGCTTTGCTTTCATGAGAAAGAATTATGGGCCTCTGTTATTTTAGAAACAGAGCTTTCTTGAAGATGAAGAAAGTTGGGTCTCTCTTTGTTGAAGAAAGAGAGTACGACAATGGGTCCTTGTATTTTGATCTCCTGCAAATAAATAAAAAAAAATTTCGTGGTCTCTGCTTTCTTGATTTAGAGAAGGCGGTGGTCTTCAAAATGGAGTGCAAAGCAAGATGGGTCTCTCTGTGAAGAGAGAGAGCGCCGCTGTGCAACAAACAAAACAAATGAGCTATATTGATTAGGGTTGTAGCTTTTTTTTCCTTAAATAGAAAAATATGTGGTGTGATGGTAGAATATTCCCTCAGAATATACCATTTATATTTGTCCATATATATGGACGGGTTTGTTGCCTTGACAAACAGGAAAAGGAAAAGTTTGATTTATGGCATTATTCTATTAGTCTATATATATATAAAATATGCACCTGCAGAATTAAAAAAAAGTGGTTAGGCTTTTGATCTTTTTGGTTTCAAGAAAGAAAAAAGAATTGTTATTATTATTAATTTCTTGGCTGCTTAGTTGGTGCTTATGAATTAAATGTGTCAAGGTTTGGTTGGTGGAGAATGATTCAAGTTTTGACTTTAAAAAAAAATATAAAAAAAAAAGATTATTAAAAAAAAAAAAAAAAGAAGAAAAAAAAAAAGAAAAAAAAAAAAAGAGAAAAAGTTATTCATTTATTTATTTTATTATTATTGTTACTTGTCGATTTTATCTGTAAATTACGGTGAGCCCTCAGCTTTATTCATGGACTCTGTAAAGACCAAATATTCCCGAAGATGTAATGCGGAGCATGGCAGACAAGGTGAAATTATGCATGTCTGAGAAAATTATAATTTCTCATACACGCAAGGGGCAAATGTAAGAGGGGCTGATTTGAGCCCACCAAATTATTTAGGCCCAATAGCCCAAGATTAGTGGGCCCAAATTTATCGCAAGTCCAAGATTGGTGGGCCCGGATTTATCGCCGTCAAACGGGCTGAATAGCTCTAAGCCTCGAAAGGGTTCGGATCCACGAACCTAGAGACTTACTTGGGCCCGGACTCGAAAGGGTATTAAGCAAGCCTAGAGATCCGAGACACTCAGCCTCGAAAGGGTTCAGATCCACGAACCTAGAGACTTACTCGGGCCCGGACTCGAAAAGGTATTGAGCAAGCCTAGAGATCTGAGGCACTCGGACTCGAAAGGGTTCGGATCCACGAACCTAGAGGTCCGAAGCACTTGGCTTCGAACGGATTCAGATGCAATCTAGAAGTCGCTCCGTTAATGAGTCCCAGAACACTTGCGGGCTCGGAGCTTTCCGGGATCTACGTACCAGAACCATGGGCGTAATGGAGTTCGAACGAAGGACCCGATCCTGAGGACGGTGAGTGGAGATAAATTCACTCTTCGGTTAAACTAGCCTATACCCGGGTCGAGGTGGCACGACCCCGGGGGGTCCCTGAGACTCGGCAATATTTGCGGCAGGGCGTTCTCTTGAACTACCCCTGACCCTGATGCGGCAGGACGTCCTCTGGGACTACCCCTGACCCTTTGGGATGATTGTGGATCATTGGTTAGGTGTGGCTAAGAAGAAGGGTTCGCCGAGGGGTTGATCTCCTCTTCGGGGTTTTCCTCATCCTCGGAGAGGTCACATCCTCAGAGAGGTCTCCTCCTCGAAGAGGTCACCTCCTCGGACAAGGTGGTTAGAGAGAATATCCCCCATGTGCCTTGCATATGGGCTCCATCCTACATCATGAGGTGCCTATAAATAGCACCCACCCATAGCTTTACAAGGGATGGATTTTGGAGAGATGACTTTTGGGAAAGAACTAATTTCCCATCTCCATTATCAACCTTGAGAGTGAAAGTGGGAGATCCATGGGAGAGCCTTGCCATTATTCTCTCTCTAGCCATTTTGCCTTCTTCTTCACCCAATCTCTTATCCCCATCATCTCCTTTACTCTTGTGTTCTTGAGTTGAGACTATTGAAGAATCTAAGCCTCTCATCATATTCTAGAGAATTCAAAGTTGTTCTTCAAGGATCTTCGAAGATCTTCGAATTTTCCAACTCTTTTCTTGAACCCTTTCATACACCTATAATCTTCAATTTGGTGAATCCCTTCACAAATTCTTGAGTTTCCTCTCTTCCTTTCACTTTTCCTAGCTTATCCCCTTGGCCTTCCTTCAAAATTTCCAGAAACACAGTTGAACTCTCTCTCTTTCTCTTATTTTCTCTCGGTTCTCTCTTTATTTCCCTCAGATTTTTCCAAACAAAAGAGTTGATTCAATAAGTTTCCTTTTCTTTCCAATAAAAGAGATACGCACTCACACCCTCTCTTGTTGACACCTCATTCACACGTACACACTTTTCGGCCTCCAACACAACACTTACATAAACACACACCCATAGACTTTCTCAGCACACCCACACCCACACCCACACCCACATACACTCTCAAATTCTAGACCACTGTACAATTTGATTTATGATTAATTTAATTAAGGAACACTCCAGTCTTAATAAATTTTGATTAACACATAATTAAATTAATCATAACTAATCATAAATCCCATTCAATTTAATTAGTCTAATTTGACTTCTATTAGAGCCCAATTAATTATATTTAAATTTATCGTCAGATTTTTAATTAAATTCCCAAAAAGTTCCAAATATCAAATTAAACTTATTTCCATCATCAATTTCGGTTTTCAGATCATTAAGGCCTTCAGTTTCAAATCAAACTCAAAATCTTGGTCGTTAAATTACATATTCAATTGAACACCTCATAAATAAAGTTAATTCATAATAATCTTAAGTCCCAATCTTCATAACTTAATTAACTCCAATTCGGACCTACTTAATAAAATCTCAATTTTACTAAACTGTATTGAATAGTTAATTAAACTCTCATATGGTCCGATACTCGAAATTAAAATAATTCAATTCATCAATTATACTCTCTCGAGCCATTTAGGAAATCACGTTTTCTATTGATCCACCAAATTTCATGCGATTTCGAGCCCAACCCATTTTTGGCTTTTGTATTGCCTGTTCGTTTGATCCGAGAATTGTATGGCCATGCATGCTACATCATTTTGGATCCTTCCTAAAATCACGTTTTCTATTGACTCACCAAATTTCACGCGATTCTGAGCCCGACCCGTTTTTGGCTTTTACATTGCTGGTCCATTTGATCCAAGAATTGTATGGCCATGCATACTATATCATCATGGATCCGTTCTAAAATCACGTTTTTTATTGACCCACCAAATTTCACGTGATTCCAAGCTGGCCCGTTTTTGGCTTTTGCATTGCTTGTCTGTTTGATCTGAGAATTGTATGGCCATGCATGCTACATCATCATCTTTCGTAAAATCACGTTTTCAATTGACCCACCAAATTTCACGTGATTTCGAGCCCAACTCGTTTTTGGCTTTTGCATTGTCTGTCCGTTTGATCCGAGAATTGTATGGCCATGCATTCTACATTATCATGGATCTGTCGTAAAATCACGTTTTCTATTGACCCACCAAATTTCACGCAATTCCGAACTTGGCCCATTTTCAGATCTAGTTCATGTTCAATATTTCATCTTTAACACTTCCACATTCACCAATTTTATCAGCTTCTTCACCTCCGCAAACGACATACTATTATTATCCGCTCCTCCTCCTCTGACCACATCACCACCACCACTTCCGCTGCTTCCATTGGCATCTCAACACAACGCCCTCAACCCTAATGACATCTTTGGCTTGTATCGAATCGCCGACGACAGACTTTGTTTCAGAAAAATACACGACGATCTCCACATCATATCTCTCTTTCTCTCTAACGCGACCAAAATTATTTTCTGTCTTTATCTATGTATATATCTATATGTATCTATCATCTGCTGTTCCATAATGTTAATAATGGTAGTAATTGATTTGAACGCGAATGCCTTGGATCTCAAAGACTAGTGGGTGGGAGGAGAGGGAGAGAGAGAGAGGGGTTGCGGGTGGAGATGGTGAATAGGTTGGTGGATTAGGGTTAGAGAAATTAGGGTTAGCGTTAGGATTTGAGAAATTAGGGTTACAATGTTAGGGATGAGGGTAAAAATGTAATTTTATATTTGGATAAAATGGGAATTAAAAAAAATAAAAGAGATGGGGGTCCGAAGAAGAAGGGAAATTCTATTTCCACACACTACTTCCTCTCTTTCCACATCTTTTCTCAATATACACACTAAATAAATTTAGGGTTGGTTTGGGATGTTCTAAAAAAGTGCACTTTTTGACTTATTGGCTTATATGGGTTGGGTTTGGGTTGGGTTTGATGTGATGTGTTAGAGAGGTGGTGTGATTTAAATGAGATGATGTGACTTAAATAGGATAGTGATTTTTTGACTTTTTGTATTATTTAAGTCATGCCAAACTTGGCCTTAATTTATCAACTTTCACTCAATACACATCCTACCACACCAAAAATACCCTTACCATCTTCATCCTCCAAACCCTAACCCTAGCAAGCCACCGCCACTGTTGCCGCTGGCGGCGACACCTCTTTTCCTCACTTTCATTTCCAGTTGTTACCCCCACCCCTCCTTCCACTCACTAGCACCACTTCTGCGACCTCCATTGCCAAAATCGATTCTGATTTCCTCTGTCTCTTAATCGCGAAGTAGGGTTGTTACTGGCGCCACCTTCGCGACCTTAACCCTCTTCCCTTGAGGTCGATCCCTCTCTCTCTTTCTCTCTCTCACGGTCGCGAAGGGGGCAGAAAGTGGAGGCAGTAGCAATTCGCTTAGCAGTGGGGAGAGACGAAGGCAAAGGAAGATCGCGGTGGTGGGCAATGAGGGCAGAAGGAGATCGCAGCGGTGCGCCAATCTTTTTCTCAGGCAAAGGGGGGTCGCAGTGGTGGGGAAGAGGCGACGGGAAGAGTGGAGGAGGGGAGAGGCGGCGGCCATGGATAGTGATGGTGGAAATTGATGGTTTTAGAGAGTTAGAGTTAGGCTTTTGGGAAAGGGATATTTTGGTAATTTAATTTTAAGACAAAAATGTAATAAAAAAAAATCATTAAGTGTGTGGAAGGAGAGGAAGTAGTGTGTGAAAATAGAATTACCCAAAGAAGAAAGATAAGTGCTAATAGCAGCACTCTTTAATTATTCAAATTTACTACTATAACCCTATAGTTATATGTTGTTGCTTTGTGCATTATGTGGTGGTATTCATAACTTGTGGTGATATTAAAAAAATAGTTACATATTTTGGTTTAAAAAATATTAGAGATTTATAATTTAAGTATTACAATTTACTCATATTGATATGGTAATGTAGTTGGGTCATACATAATTGAGTTTGTAACTAATTAAAAATTAATTCATATTTACCACATCATTGTGAGACCTAAATTATGAGTCTTAATTTTTTTCTCAAAACATCTCATCTTAAGAGTAATTCTAATGATGAAAGTTAAAATAATTTTGTCAAAACAAACAATTAGGATCTAATTATAGGGTTACTCATATCTGAATAAGTTCATTTTTTAAAATAAATAATATGCTCCACGAACCTTATAATATAAACAATTCAATTTGTTTAATCTTCTATTCCATTTACTTCTCGAAAGCAAATTTTTTTTTTATAATAATAATTTTAAATGATATTTAATTAATTGAAATGAAGGCTAAATACCATTGAATTGAATTGAAACATTTTTAAAATTTTTTTTTTTTTACACTTCTATGAAAAAAATCAAATTAAAAGAAAAAGAACTGTGCAAGTTGCGGGTGATTCTATTTGCACCAAAATAGTAACTCAGTATGTCCAATTCAAATTTTGAAATTTGAGTTCCTATTATACGCGAATGTAAATTTACTAATAAAAACAATATACATTAAACCCTAAAATGAAATATTATATATATTTTTTTCATGATACACCCTAATTATTTATACATATTCTTTATATTCAATTCTCTTCATCTTTTTTTTTTTCCCTCAAAGTTCAATTATTTTCTTTTTATCTTTTTCTTCACTCTTGAATTTTAATCCATCCCACCAAAATTCACAATTATCATCAAGACCATTATTTCTTATTGTGTTGTTACATGCAAATAATTTTTTTTTGAATAAAATCAAATAATGATTTTGTTTTCCAAGCAGAGACCCAGAATGAGAAAATGAAAGCGAAAAAAAAAAATCATAGATCAATACTTTCACTTCTTTATCTAGATATGGCAACAAACAAACAGACGAATAGAAAAAGGGATTTTTGGTGAAACCCCCCTTTTGGGCTTTTTTATTAGGGTAAAGGATAACTCAATCAATTTTCTTTTAAAAAGCCCCTGAGTAGGAGATGCTTGCCTTAATAAGGACATTTTATAATTTCTATTTTTTTTACGACAATCTTGCCCTTCTATATATATGTATCATATATTTGAAATCTAAGCTCATATATAGTATACGGATCTGCTACAATTTGCAAAATCAGGAACGAAGTCAATGAAGATGATCTCCAAATCTTAAGATCTCGCAGCCGTAGATCTCTCTCTTGGTCAACAATAGACGATCTCGCCGCCGACGATCAACACTTTCAATTAAACGAGAGTTTCATTGAGATTTGTGAGTGTTGATCGAGTTTTATAGATTTTTCTTCTCAATCAGGTATGTTGATTTGTTGATTAATTATTATTTTTTATTTGTTTGTTTGTTTTTCTTATTATTTATTTTTGTTATGTTTTATCTGATTTCGTTTGACAGAATCAGAGTAAAATTTTACTCTGGTTCTATTGCTCTGCTTTTTGTTTGAGAGAATGAGAGTAAAATTTTACTCTGGTACGTGCTCTGTTTTTGTTTGAGAGAATGAGAGTAAAATTTTACTCTGGTATGTGCTCTGTTTTTGTTTGATAGAATGAGAGTAAAATTTTACTCTGGTATGTGCTCTGTTTTTGTTTGATAGAATGAGAGTAAAATTTTACTCTGGTGTTAGAATGATAGTAAAATTTTACTCTGGTATTCTATACTTCTGTAAAATTGTGTTTTGGACTTGTAGTGATAGTAAAATTTTACTTTGATAGTGACAAGTGGACTAATGCATATTTTAAAGGACAAAAATATGGTGAAATGCACTTGAATGTGGCAGAGTCTTTCAATTCATGGATCCGTCAAGCTTGTCATCTGCCCACTACGAAGATGATTGATTCAATTAGGTTGAAGATCATGCATTTGATGTCAAGAAGGAGAGAACAAGCTAAGAAATGGAATACTTTTCTTTGCCCGGAGATGGATTCAACATCAGTAAATGCTCTTAAAAGTGGAAGAACTTGGTTGGTTAGTCGTTCAAGTGATCATGTTTTTGAGGTTCAATCCCAGCCATTGGTTAGCGTTGGACTCTTGAATAGAACTTGCTCATGTTACCAATGGCAATTGAATGGATTTCTTTGTGCTCACGCGGCGACCGCTATCTAAAAGAGCAAAGGTGATTTGTATGCACATGTGGAACCATTTTATTACACTAGCAAGTTCAAAGCTTGCTATGCTGAGTCCGTTTATCCAATACCCACTGTTGAGAAACCTCTTGTAGCTATGGATGATCTTGTTGTCCTTCCTCCAATTTGTAAGAAGCCACCTGGTAGGCCAAGGAAGAATAGGATTCCATCTAGGGGTGAGAAGATAAGACGAGTACAGTGTGGTAGATGCGAGAAGTACGGTCATAATAGGAAGACTTGCAAGGAGACATTGCCATAAAAGACATTATTGCTTTTGTAATAAAAGTATGAAAATAATGCAGTTCTTTTGCAATAAATAGTCCATAGCAATAATAGTATAGTCTTTTAGACTAGATTTGTAAGGAGACATTGCAATAAAAGACTTTTTTACTATGTTCTTGAATGGTTGTCTGTTTAAATTTCTGATTTGCTTTGTGGTTGAGTTTAACATTTTAATATATTTTTTTAATGTGGTTGAATAAGTTTCATGTAAATGAACTTATAATGGAGTTTGTTCAGTAGATGTGAAGGTTTGAAATGGCTGTGCTCAGCATGTGCTTTCAGAGTAAAATTTTTCAGTATTTTAGAGTAAACTTTTACTTTATTGCAGAGTAAAATTTTACTTTTTTTTAGAGTAAAACATTACTTTCATTCACATGAAAGTAAAACTTTACTGCCCTTCAAAGTAAAAATTTACTATGTTGTTGAATGGTTGTCTATAGGTGTGATGAGCCTGTGGTTTCATGGTAAAATTTTATTTTATTTTAGAGTAAAATGTTACTTTTAGAGTAAAACTTTATCTTATTTTAGAGTAAAATTTTACTTTTATAAAGAGTAAAATTTTACTTTTATGCAGAGTAACATTGTACTTTTAGATTCATAGTGTAACATCTTACTCTTATTTCAGAGTAAAATTTTACTTTTATGCAGAGTAACATTTTATTTTTAGATTCAGAGTGTAACATTTTACTTTTAGATTCAGAGTGTAACATTTTACTCTTATTTCAGAATAAAATTTTACTTTTATGCAGAGTAACATTTTACTTTTAGATTCAGAGTGTAACATTTTACTCTTATTTCAGAGTAAAGTAAAATTTTACTTTATTTCAAACAGCATGTTAGTCCCTTAGAAAAACATTTCTAACCTGCACCAAAATTTACCACAATACACAAACTTCCCTGATGCTTATCATGTAATCTTTGTGTAAAAATAATCTAACAACACAACTACATATATCATTAAAGATACATAAGTATAACATGTACCATTGTATTCTATCCATAACAGCATTCATTCCTAGTCAAAACACACACTTTCTCTCTCTACACATATATAATAATATTTCTATATTGATGTGTGTATGTATATCTTATTGCTTGGTCCAAACTATTGGTTTCTGTGTTCAAAAAGAGATGAGAGAGAGAGAGAGAGTTGGTAAAATATTTGAGCATTTGGAGATCTGTTCTTGCAATTATTATGTGGCTTTTGGTTGGAGCATTTGAAGATCTCAACTAGAGTACGTAAGTTTTATTTCTCTCTCTCTCTCTCTCTAGAAAGATCAGATCGAGCTCTAATGGGAAGCAAATGGAGGAAAGCGAAGCTCGCTCTGACGTGCCTCTACGTCCCGAGCACAGTAGAGGACTCGCAACCGTTGGTTCAGTCCGTTGGGAGATTCTCCGACGCTGCTTTGCTCTCTCCGACAGCGGCGGCAACAGACTCGGACTTTTCAATGCCTACAATGTTGATTCCTTCTTTTTCTGGTCTTCGGTTGCCCAAACATGGCTCCAAGTCCTCTAAGGTGCTTTTTATCATCAAAATATAACTTCAGAAATTATGCCTAGATTTACTTACATATACATACATACATTTATATATATATATATAGATATAAGAGTATTATCCCAAGCAAGAGCCAGTTACTTATATGGAAGGGTATTTCAGTCTATTCATCATATTTTTTTAATTGAGGGGCTTTTAGGGCCATTGTTTTATTCCGTGAGCTTCACACAAAAAAGGCCCAATAGGGGGGGGCTTTTCACCAAAAATCCCATAGAAAAAAGGCAAACAAAATATAAACCCACAAAGACTCAACAAATATGGTATAAATCAACCATTACGATCACATTTAGGGTTTGCTCAGACCTTGGTTAGAGCACAGAGAAAAAAAAAATTAGAAAGCTAAAAATGAAGAAACAAACAGGCTCTTAGTTTCTTGGACACACTACCTCTCTTCTCTCTCTTCCATGCAAGGCATGCTTGAAGTGAGTTTTTCCTTCTTTTTTTTTTTTTTTTTTTTTTTTTTTTTTTAAAGAGAAATGCTAAGTGCACCAAACCCTCTGCAAACCTAGCATTGTAATATTTGACATTTTTCAAGATAATTTACAAACTCATGCAAGAGATACCTCATTCAAAAACAAACAATTTTTTTTTTTTTTTTTTTTTTAGAGAAATGTTAAGTGGACTAAACCCTCTACAAACCTAGCATTGCTCTTTTTGGTAAGGTCGATCCATGGATGAAGATAGAAAAGTAGATTTCTAATCCTAACTAAATATTCAATTTTAAATTTGTAGAGAAGAAATTGAAGAAAATTTTCACTACTCTTGGCATATGATGCTTGCAAACAAAATTGTCAGACCTAATACTAGATTGGTCCACCATACAGTTGTCAAGTTTTCATTTCTCATTGAATTTAGATGCCATTTCAATAATCTTTGGATTTAGATTATGGTGTTTGAATGATATGTGTGTCAAACATTTCTTTCTATGATGCATGTCTATTTAGTTGCAAACCTTAAAATCTATACTTCTAGTTAAGGGTTATAATTCCTTGCTCTTGAATGATACTACATATACAAAATTAAATTATACAAAAATGGGTAAATTATGCAAATAGTCCCTGTAGTTTACACGATGTATCAATTTGGTCTCTGTAGTTTCAATTTGCTCGATTTTGCCCCTTAATTTAACGGATTGTGTCATTTTAGTCCAATAAATAACGGTTGTTAAGTTAATTTAACGGAAGGTCAAACCATGTGTCAATTTGGTCCCTGTACTTTACACGATGTGTCAATTTGGTCCTTGTAGTTTCAATTTCCTTGATTTTGACAGGGACTAAATTGATACATTGTGGAAAATACATGGACCAAATTGACACATTGTTTGACCTTCCGTTAAATTAACTTAACAACCGTTATTTATTGGACTAAAATGAGATAATCCGTTAAATTAAGGGGCAAAATCGAGAAAATTGAAACTACAGGGACCAAATTGGCACATCGTGTAAACTAACAGGGACTATTTACATAATTTTCTCTAAAAAAATATTAAAATGCATGTATCACTAGGGTTAATATAGCGATCCCGGGTTTACCCTTGTTGTACAGTGATCCGGACTTGTGTCCGTGGATGTTAGTAGTTGATTATTATCTTATTTACATCCTTTCCTACTTTGTGTTTGAGTTATAGGATGTGTTGGGCAGGTTTGTTACAGGTTGGTTGAGCTTAGGAACCAAAACTAGTTGCCCAGATTTTGGCCTGTCCGCTCGAGCGGAGCTTTCGACGCTCGAGCGGGGACCTTGTTGTTGCTTGTCCGCTCGAGTGGGGGTTTTGGCGCTCGAGCGAGGAATACACCCATCCAGTATTTCCTGTGTAGTGTTGGGCGCTCGAGCGGGGGATTGGCCGCTCGAGCGGGAGGTTGTGAGTGGCGCTCGAGCGGGGAGTTGGACGCTCGAGCGGGGACCTGTCTGCAGAAACTTTTGGGAGTGTGCATCCGCCGCTCGAGCGGAAGTTTGGCCGCTCGAGCGGGAGTCTGTGAGTGACGCTCGAGCGGGGGTTTCCACGCTCGAGCGGGGCGACTGGGTTTAAGTTCCGAGTTTTAGCTTTTTAAATCACTTTTTCTTGTTCTTTCTCTCTCTTACTTTCCCAAACACAAATTTGAGAGCCTCTCTCTCTAAAATCTTAACTTCTCCCTTAGATTTGATCTAGTAGGAGTTGTTTACTCACTTTTGGCCTTTACAAAAGTTGTGTTGATCGTCGAGGGCTACATTTCAATCTGAAAATTTCGGGATTTGGAGCATTTTGATTTTGGTCTTCATCTCCGTTGGAGCTCATCTTTTGAAGTAGGGATATCCTACTCCTCTTTATGGATTTTGTCTTTAAATTTTAGCATTTTGATATGTTGGGTGTTGTTGGGTAATTTTGAAAGACTTTGGGCCTTTTGTGTAATATTACAAAAGTTGGGGTTTTATTTATAATGGACCTAGAGGCATGTTTGGTATAGAGACATGGAATAAATGTTGAAACATTGGTGAAAATGGAACCTTAGGGTTGTTTGTTAATTATGGGAATTTTCCCTAATTGTTTTAATTAATTAATGCATATAATTAATTAAAGAAAATGAGGAATTGAATTGGAAATGTTGAGATTGGAAGTGTATGGGGTTGAAGGGTGTAGTCGAATTACTTATCACTCACCGAATTGAAATGTTGATTTAATATCCATTTGTGCATTTATTTTCTGTTTAGAAATAACTGCTTTGGGCTATCGGTGGAGGATAGTCGTGATTGTTGTAGACAATGCATGATGATTAGGCAAACGAAAACTAATCAATGGAATGTGTCATGGGACTTGACGGTTGATAGAATACATTAACTTTATGTATTGATTGAATGTATGTAGAACCTATGTGTTTATATGCATTATGTGTAGAGGAGGAGATGGGGGATGTACTCCGCGGTTTAGGGGAAGATGGGGGATGTACCTCTAAACCGGATAGCGTTGGGAGGAGATGGGGGATGAACTACGTAGATACAGCTCATATGCTTGTCTAGAGAAGTGAAGATACAGCTCATATGCTTATCTTTGAGAAGTATAGATATAGCTCATATGCTTGTCTAGAGAAGAGTAGATATAGCTCTTACGCTTATCTTCGGTTGTGTGATATAGTGCTTATACTTATCTGCTGAGGTGTTGATATAGCTCATATGCTTATCGGTTAATGTGATGACATAGCTAGTATGCTTATTTATCGAAAATGGAAAATGAGAAGTAACATAGACTTGTAAGTCATGTGATTGAAATGTGATATATGTGGATGTATCAGTGTTGACCATCTATCAGCTACTAATCTTTTAGTCATTGTTCATAGTTGGTTTAGTATATTTCTACTGGGCTGTGGCTCACCCTATATGGGAACATCATTTTCAGGTACAGGTAGCATGCCACCTCCAAGGACATAGCTTGGGAGGCTAGAGGCGGACAGACTTTTTGTGTCTATGTTCTTTTGATGTATTACATGTGTATTCAAGCCAAGGGCTTAATGTGTAATTGAGTTAGCACTCTTTTTTTTGTAACTAAGTGTTAACTTGGAAAGCTGTAAGCCCTTAGGGCATTTGCTTTTGTTGTTAACATGTAATACTTTTTGTAATGAAACTATGATGAATAGATGAATGTTGGTCTTTTGTATATCGATGCATGCTTATATTGGTGGATCTAATGTCGTTATTTTGAGGGCGTTACAGTTAAGACCTATCTCTAATAAAAATAATGAGAATATTTCTAGAGAATTATGGCGTGTGCATTCTTGATATGTGATTTAACTATGCAACAATGCTAGAAACATCTAAATTTTTATTCTTTGACTGTGTGTATATGTTTGGCTTAGGTTGAGGCCTTTGGTGGCAATATGTATAGTAGTTTAATCATCCTAGCTAGTGCACACTGGGTTCAATTTTTGGATTAAAGTTACTAAATTTTTTGAATGATTATGTTTTTAAACAAGAAAAGAGTCCATTCATCCTCATTACATATTGGTTGTGTTTGTTTGGAGAGATTAATGCATGGGATTGGATTATGTATCTTGTTCAACTTTGAATTTCATATTTATATATATTAAACTGAACCTGTAGATTGACAAAATACTATTAAGTCTCATAAGAGGGGTAGGTTACAGAATGGGAGGAGTAAGGAGGTCTAGATTAGGGGTTAAACTACAAAATATCCTCAGACAATGATCATTATATTATACCATATAGTCTACTAGTAGTATTTTCAAAAAAACATGAGATAAGATAAGATTTTATTAATCTTCCGTCTAATCCAAACACAATTCAAACGTTACATTTTTTTTTTTTTTTTTATCAGTAAAAGAAGAACCTTTATTGATAATAAAATCATACATCAAATGAGATTACATCAAATAAAGGGGGGGGGGGGAGGGGAAGAGCTGAAAGCATCATAGCAAACTATCTCAATCCCAACTAAGTTGGCACTGAGAAGAGAGCCCAATCATCTGCAAGCTCAACCACAAAAGTTTGGTGAGAGACCAAACCCCACCGGAGGAAAAAAAACGTTACATAGAATACATAATTGTAAAGGACTTATAATCCCAAGACAATTTAAACGTTACATAGAAAATACAAATTCTTCATCTTCGTAAAATAATATGCACCCTTAAAGAAAGTGCATATTTTTTGTAATAGAAGTTTTGATTTTTTTTGGATAAAAATAATGAATGACGAAATTAGGATAGGATAGGTATGAATAACCAATGTGGCCGAGCCAGCGGGTCAGCAAGCTAGGAGTGCTTTGGCCCGAGAGATAGCGGGAGCTTTGGGTATTCTCAGGGCTGGAAATCAGGCAGTTGAGGCAGGGCCTTCTTTCTTGAAGAGGGAGTTCTTCCGGTCTAACCCGGAGGAGTTTGTTGGGGATCCTAAGGAGCCACTGAAGGCAGACGAGTGGCTGGAACAAATGAGTAAGACGTTCGAGATGCTTGGCATCGAGGACGGAGCACTGAAAGTGACCTTGGCATCCTTCCAGCTGAAGGGAGATGCGGGTCAATGGTGGAAGTATGAGAAAGTTTGTGTTGGTGGTACTTGGGAGGCATTTGTAAATGCTTTCCAGGAGAAGTTCTTATCTGCAGTTGCTAGGGAGAAGCTGAGAGATCAGTTTAGCCGGCTTAATCAGCAGGGTTTGTCTGTGGCCGAGTTTGAGGCTACGTTTACTAGCTTGTCCAGGTTTGCACCTGAACTCGTGGCATCCGAGGAGCGCCGTTGTTACGAGTTTGAGCGGAAGTTGAGGCGTGGCCTCAAGCTGAGGGTTGGTGGTTCTTATATCCGAGAGTATAAACATTTGGTGGATGCTGCAGCTCATATGGAGCTCTTGATGCAGGAGGAGGATGAGGAAAAGAATAGAGGTTCCAAGAGGAGCCAAGATGGCCAGGGAGATGGCAGGAGACAGAGGGGTTATAACCCTCAGCAGTCTCAGGGTGGTGTGGCTAGGTCGACCTTCCCAGTACCGAGTGCAGGCTCCGGGAGGGGCAATCAGGGGGAGTTCACCTGTTACAAGTGTGGCCAGCTGGGTCACAAGGTTTCGGTTTGCCCGCAGAAGGGCGGAGGTCAAAGAGCTGCATCTTCTTCAGCTAGACCGCAGAGTCAGAGTTCGGGCAGGGGTCAGCCCTTGTCTTGTTATCAGTGTGGACAGCCTGGGCACCTGAAGAGGTTCTGCCCACAGTTGAGTGCCACTTCAGGGGCGTCTGGTTCTAGGCAGACGCAGAGTTTTCAGCCAGCTCAGTCTGTGCAGGCCTCGAGGGCCAATCCGGGGGCTTCGTCGTCCCAGTCAGTACAGCAGTCTTATGCTCCTAGAGGTGAGCAAGTGGATCAGGGGCCTACAGGGCGCGTGTATGCTGTTACCGCGCAGGACCTAGTACCGGCTCCATCAGTAGTGAGAGGTACCTTTCTGTTTTGCAATTCGGTTGCTAGAGTGTTGATTGATACGGGTGCATCACATTCTTTTGTATCTGCTGCATTTGCATCTGTGTTGGAGTTGGAGTTAGCACTATTAGCATCTCCTATTTGTGTAGTGTCACCTATTGGGGGTGAGTTGATCTTGAAACACGGATGTAGAGGTTGTGATATAGAGGTCGCCGACCATAGGCTTCCGTTTCCATTTGTAGTTATGCCCATGAAGGGCTTTGATGTTATTTTGGGTATGGACTGGTTATCGTCATACTGGGCAATTATTGATTGCTACCGCCAGAGGGTTACTTGTTGTACCGTGAGCGGGGAGTGTTTCCATTTCTTGGGGGACCAGGTTGGTAGTGTTGTGCCACCGGGGTATGATCCGCGAGGGCGGAGTGAGCTTAGTGGTTTACTTGCTAGCGTTGAGAGTGGTGAGTGTGACGAGACCCAGGTTGTATTGCCAAGGGTAGTTTGTGAGTACTTGGATGTCTTTCCCGAGGACCTCGTTAGTTTGCCACCTCACCGGGAGATTGAGTTCTCTATTGATTTAGTGCCCAGCACGGCGCTGATTTCTATGGCACCTTACCGTTTTGCTCCAGCAGAGTTGGTTGAGTTGAAAGTTCAGCTCCAGGAATTGCTAGATAAGGGCTTTATTCGCCCTAGTGTTTCGCCGTGGGGAGCACCGGCCCTCTTTGCTAAAAAGAAAGATGGTGCCTTGAGATTGTGCATCGATTATCAGAAGTTGAATCGGGCTACGGTTAAGAATAAGTACCCTATGCCCCGTATAGATGATCTATTTGACCAGTTGAAGGGTTCCTGTTGTTTCTCTAAGATAGACTTGAGATCGGGTTACCACCAGTTGAGGGTCAGGGAGGAGGATATTCCGAAGACGGCATTCCGTATGCGGTATGGCCATTATGAGTTTCTGGTAATGCCGTTTGGGCTTACCAACGCATCGGCAGTCTTTATGGACTTGATGAACTGGATTTTCCGGGAATTCTTGGATCGTTTTGTAGTCGTCTTTGTGGACGACATTCTTATCTATTCACCATCAAAGGAGGAGCACGAGGAACACTTGAGAGTGGTGCTTGAGTTGCTTAGAGCCCATAGGCTATATGCCAAGTTTGGGAAGTGTGAGTTTTGGCTAGAAGAAGTCAAGTTCTTAGGCCATGTAGTTTCCGGGGAAGGGGTGTCTGTTGATACATCCAAGACTGAGGCAGTGCAAGATTGGGCACAGCCTAAGAGTGTGTTCGAGATCCGCAGTTTTCTGGGATTAGCTGGGTATTACCGTCGGTTTGTGAAAGATTTCTCTAGGTTAGCCTCACCGTTGACTAGACTGACTCGGAAGGGAGTCAAATTTGTATGGAGTGAGACTTGTGAAAAGTCGTTTCAGGAGCTGAAAGTTAGATTGACCACCGCTCCGATCTTGATTATTCCGGAGAGAGGGTTAGGTTATGCAGTCTATTGTGATGCCTCACGAGAGGGTTTGGGTTGTGTATTGATGCAAGAGGGGAAAGTGGTAGCTTATGGCTCACGTCAGTTGAAAATTCACGAGAAGAATTACCCTACACACGACCTAGAGTTAGCAGCAGTGATCTTTGCCTTAAAAATCTTGAGGCACTACCTTTATGGTGAGAGATTCGAGGTGTTCTCGGATCATAAGAGTCTGAAATATCTGTTTTCACAGAAAGACTTGAACTTGAGGCAGAGGAGGTGGATGGAGTTTATTGAGGATTATGACTTCGAGTTGCACTATCATCCGGGGAAGGCCAATGTTGTGGCCGATGCCCTTAGCAGAAAATCCATAGGTGATGTAGCGTGTATAGCCATCCGGGAGTGGGAGATGTTGGGGGCAATTGGCGAGTTTGATTTGCTTCTGGGCAAATCCGTCGAGGCTGCGGCCTTGTTTTCTGTTGTTGCGCAACCTACACTTGTGACTCGAGTGTTGGAGGCACAGAGAGGTGACCTTGAGGTAGAATCCCTCCGAGAGAAGATCTCCAGTGGGAAGGTTGAGAAGGGTCTGATGGTGTATCCCGACCAGAGTGTGAGATACCGAGACCGTTTGTTTGTGCCGGAGTCTTGCCGAGAGGAGGTACTCTGAGAGTTTCATCATTCGCGCCTTGCGGTGCATCCGGGAGGTACTAAGATGTATCAGGATTTAGGTCGCCAGTTTTGGTGGCGGGGTATGAAGAGAGATGTGGCTGTCTTCGTGTCTAAGTGCTTTACTTGTCAGCAAGTGAAGGTCGAGCATCAGAGGCCAGCGGGTTTGTTGCAACCCTTGCCTATTGCCGAGTGGAAGTGGGAGCATGTCACTATAGACTTCGTTGTAGGTCTTCCGAGGACTCAGCGGGGTAATGATGCTATTTGGGTGGTTGTAGACCGGTTGACTAAGTCGGTGCACTTCATTCCTATGCGCGTGAGAGATTCGGTAGATCATCTTGCCGACTTGTATATTCGGGACATAGTGAGATTGCACGGGGTCCCAGTGACGATCATCAAATGAATTAATTTAGTCACATTAAGCCAATGGTTATGTGTACATAATTATAAAATAACATAAACCAATATGAATATTAACATTGACTTTCTAGTAGCAAATATTATGGCAACATACCATTGTATCTTATTAAGCACAATCAAAATAACTAATTATAGTTCTTTTGTTCAATGTATTTTAATATTTACAAAATCACAAAGGATGTGGAATTCATATTCATATTTTTCTTGCTGATGTAAAATGTGTCTTTGGATGCCTTGTAGGTCTCTAGCACGCATACGATGACATCATTGAACTTCATGCATTTGTCGAGGTCAACTTTACATATCCTCAACACATTAAACAACTGCCAAAATGACATTTCCTTCAAACAATCAAGCTGAAGATCCGAGAACTTAGTGCTCATCATTAGTTTCACTAACTCAATGATGTTAGATCAGTAGTTGACCTTTTTCATGTTCACTTTTCGGGAAGGGGCTAGCTATTTGTTCAAGTTTGTCTTTGACATAGAACTGTTTTTTTTTTGCCATGAAATCTATGAGCAACATCTGTTTGTTCAATTAGAAACAAATTTACTGTTAATGGTTACAAATGGTAAATGATAACAGGTACAAACTATATGTGCTGTGAATAGTGGAATGATGTGACCATGGTTGCATTGAGCAAAACCATGATGTGAATATTCACATGAACACAGTACAACATAGGATAAAACAATAAAAGTCAAATACATGGTGTGAACATTCACATTAATCATATATGATCATGCCATTAGTTCATGTGTTTGAAAAATGAACAAAATTTTGGGAGCTCAAATCATTTGATCATAATTAACAACACCAACAAGGACAACAATTAAAAAATGAGAGGAAAATAATAGATGAAATATGGAATAATAACATATTGCAACTATTAAACTAACATGATGTATACATGATGTTAATGTTCACATCATTACATTATATATTTGACTGTGAACTCATTACACTATATATTTGACTGTGAATGTTCACGGTCAAATATATAATGTGAATATTCACATGGACCGTATTTCATGTCACTTTTATTTTTTATGAAAAATAATCAAAAATTAGGAATTCAAGTTATTTGATCACCATCAACAATCAACAACATCAATAAGGCCAACATTCATAAAAGGGGAAAAAATAACTACAGTACTACGAAATAATAACACATTACAACCAATCAACAAGAATGATGGCCACATGATGTAAATGTTCACATAAGTTCATTACAATCAATGTAAAGGGGAAACACAACAACGATAATATCAAATAGTTGTTTTGGAATTCACATTGAACCAAAAAGAGAGAGAGGGGGGGAGAGAGGGGAAGAATAGTGTGAACATTCATATAGACCGCATTTCATGCCACTTTCAATATCAATAAGGCCAACATTCATAAAAGGGGAAAAAATAACTACAATATTACAAAATAATAGCACATTACAACCAATCAACAAGAATGTTGGCCACATAATGCAAATGTTCACATCAGTTCATTACAATCACATGTAAAGGGGAAACACAACAACGATAATATCAAATAGTTGTTTTGGAATTCACATTGAACCAAAAAGAGGGGGGGAAGGATAGTGTGAATATTCACATGGACTGTATTTCATGCCACCGTTAACAATCAATAACACCAACAAGGCCAACAGTCACAAAAGGGGAAAAAAATAACTACAATATTACAAAATAATATCATATTACAACTAATTAACAAGAATGATGACCACATGATGTACATGTTCACATCAATTCATTGTAATCAAACGTAAAAGGAGGAACATAGTAACGATATTTATCAAATAGTTGCTTTGGAATTCAGATTGAACCAAAAAGAAGGGGGAATGATGGATGCTTACGTTTGTTCCTCATTTTGGTCGATTATACACATCGACCAATGTGAACTTTTGCAGAGTTGTGTCTTCAAATCATTGGTAATGAACGAACGACAGTTAGATGATGGGATGTTGGTGAGATCGAATCAATGTAAAATTCCACAGCAATGAATCATCACTTTGGCCTACGTTTCCAGTCGTCAACAATGACTTGGTGATAGTGGAATGACAGGAGGATGGTAGACGGCACGATGTGAAACCTAGGGTTTGGAAGAGATGACTAAAACCTAGGGTTTGGGAGAGACGACAATGAGGGTTTTGGGAAGGAGAGATTTTCTATGTGAAATATGGAATGATGAAAGCAGAGTGTTTTGATGGGGTTTGATTTTAGGAATGGAGATATGTATGTGAGGGCTTGGGACTATTCAGTCTTATTACATCGATTAGGACCTAATGGAATATCCAAAAACATTTTCGGTTAGATGGAATAGAACTCTTAGAAAGGGGATTTACTAAAAAAGCTCCATTTTTTTAAAGATAAAAGTATTACTATATTGATTTGATTTTTTTTTAATTTTATAAATAGTATATATGGATGATTTTATAAAATAAAATTTTGAATTATCAAAATAAGAGGTCAAATATAACTATTAAAATTTAAACTTGCGAGAATGCAATCTATTTGGATCATTTTAGAATACACAATAATAATTCCAATAGATCTTTCCATCATAACAAAGTCATAACCAAACACTACTATTGTTTTGGAAATTAATTATTTTAGTTTACTTTTGACTTTTTATGAAAAAATTTGTAAAAAAGTAGAGAGAAGAATTGATTTTTTGATAGTGGCTATTTTAACTAGTTTCCAAACTTTAGTATAATTAAATTTTTTTTTTGATTATAACGAAAATAATAATCATAATATATCATAATTAATATTATAATTAGTCATAATTAATATCATAATGAGTTATAACCAAAATAAAACTAATGTCACAACAAATTATAATCAAATATCACAAATATCATAACTAAGATGTATTATAAAATTTTGGAAAATTTATTAGAAAATCCTTTTTCAAGTATTTGTATCCCAATTAATTCATAAGATATTCTTATATTCTAATAAATCCTATTATTTAGACATTTGATCTACCAAATCCTAATTCTCATATTTAAGGTATTTTGTAGACATTTCTACCCTTATAAATATTTTTTGAACGGTTAGCAATTTGGTAATATGAACATTTATATTTTATAATGTGAATATTTATATTGACGAGTGAATGTTCACATTGACAATGTGAATATTCACATTGACATATTAACATTCACATTGATGGTGTAAATATTCACATCATAGAACATTCACATTGTAAATGTGAATATTATTAGGGGTATTTTGGTAATTATGTCACCCATAAGACTTATTGGAACATAAGAAAATAATATGGACTAAATAAAACATAAGTAGGTGAAAAGGAATTTATGAAAAAATGTCCCAAAATTTTTCCATAATTAGACAAACCAATCATATTTTTGGTTTTGCTTTTGCTTTTTTAACATTGCCTTTTATGGTAGACCACTTGATGATAATACTGATGCTGGCAATGTGTGGTAGGCCTGTGTCATTAATTATTGAGGACTTTCATGGGAAAGTCAATTCTCTTTGTTTTTTTTTTTAAATTTATTTTCTAAATGTTAATTAATTATCTTATTGATATATCATAAGATATAAAAAATAGATCTATCGAGTGAGTTTATATATCATTTTTCTTATCATATTGGGTTAATTTTACATTTTTATTTTCTAAATTATTATTATTTATTTCTTTTTATTTTTCTCATCAAATCTTTCAACCAAACATAGATTAAGAAAATTATTATCAAGCTCTTTTATTTTTTCTCTCTCGCTTTTTTTTTTTTTTTTTTAATCTTTTCTCGCTGAATCACTCCAAACAAAGTGTGATGAGTTGAGTCAATTTTAATGATAAGTTATTTAAATTTGATTTGAAAATTTAATAAATTTTAAAATTTTCTCTAACTTAATTTGTTTGCATTTCAAGTTGATCTCAAACAAGTTTCAATTGATCGGAACATGAGTATAGCTTAAGTAGCTTAATTTTTCATAGTATATACATATAATTAGGTTGAGTCAAATAGCAAGTTGTTCAAATTTAATTTAAAAGCTTAATGAATTTTAAAATATATTCAAACTTAATTTATTTACCTAATAAACTGATTTCAAATAAACTTTTAATGATTTTTGATTGACTGAGTTTGTTTTACAATTCTTAGATATGTATTACTTTTTTTTTTTTTATTGTTGCCCGTTATGAGATCAGATGATGGTTCATAGATTGAGAGTAGTTCTATTTTTATTCAGGCCTATTGAACCAATGAAATGGCGGCACAGGGGTTATTGTGCCTTTAGTACAACAGTAACTGCTGTACCACAATTTGAGGGTTATTATGGGTTTATTTTTATGATCTGAACCATTCATTTTGTAGGGTTCGTTGAGTACTTCATGCCTACCAAACATTACATTCATCAGATATCAATAACTATGTGATCAGATTGTATATTTTTTATACTATTTTTCAAAAGAAAAACTTATTGTTTTATTTTTTTTATGATAAATGTAATTCGATCATATAGTTATTGATATCCGATTAATATGATTTTTGGTAGGCATGAAGTACTCAACGAACCCTACAAAATAAACGGTTTTGATCATAAAAATAAGCCCATAATAACCCTCAAATTGAAGCACAACAACCCTCATTCAGGGCAAATGATCAATCAAAATGCACTTGCAACAAATTTTGGAGGCTTCATGCTCATTCCTTTTGGAAATTGAATGGTTTAATAATGAAGTTTACCTAGCTTTGTTTATTAAGGGAAATTATCAATCAGTTTTAAAAATTTATTACTGATTCATGATAAAGTTTTTGTTTTCAATTTATCAATATTTATAAAATTTACTACATTTTTGTTATTACTTTTCAAAAGTAGCCTGAAGTGAAATTTTCCAGTTTTTTGTAATTGTTGTCTTTTTGTGTGAACCACTAATCTTGTATAGCGATCTCGGTTTTCCCTCCTTTGGTTGTTGTATTCCGGACTTAGGTTCCGTGATGTTGGTTGTTGCTTATATCTTGTTTTCGTCCTTCAATTCTTTGTGTATGAGTTTTAGGATGTGTTCGGCATGTTTGTTACAGGTTGGTAGTGGGTTTGAACCTATAGTTAATGCCCAGAATTTTGTTCTTTCGCTCGAGCGAGGCTTTTGTCGCTCGAGTGAGCTTTGTGTTTTAGATCCTTCGCTCGAGCCAGGGTTCCTTCGCTCGAACGAGAGTTGGGTGTTGTGTCTGGTGGCTCGAGCGTGAATTCTTGCGCTCGAGCCTGCGACTGCGTCTGGTTCTGGACCTGAGAGTTGCATTTCTTGGCTCGAGCGAGCTTTCCTTCGCTCGAGCGAGCAAGCTGTATGTTTTGGGTTTTTTCGCTCAAGCGAGCTAGCTGTATGTTTTGGGTTTTTTCGCTCGAGCGAGCTATTCTTCGCTCGAGCGTGCTTCTGGTTGTAGACCTGAAGCTTCGAATTGTTGGCTTGAGCGAGGCTTTCTACGCTCGAGCGAGTTATCTTTGTGTCTGGTCGCTCGAGCGACCACTTCTTCGCTCGAGCGAGCCTCTGTTATATCAGTATGCAGCAGCCGTCCCCTTCATCACTTTTTGATTTCCTTTTCTCCCTCAAACCCTAGATCTGACCTCTCTCTCTCTCTCTCTCTCTCTCTCTCTCTCTCTCTCTATACATCTTCTCTCTAGGGTTTCATCTAGTTCTAGTGGTCTTCTACCCTAGTCCCTTTGGAAGAAAGGTGGAGCTTCGCGAGGGCTTCACTTTAATCTGTAAAGTTGTGGATTTGGAGCACTTTGACTTTCACCTCTCTTCTCCTTTGAGCTCCGAAAATAAGGTAGGGATATCCTACTCTATGTTATGGGCTTTGACATAAATATTAGTCATTTTGATTAGTTGATGTTGTTGGGTAATTTTGGAAAAGTTAGGGTTTGTTTGGTGGTTATAAAAAAAGGGGTTTTCAAATGTTAAACTCCATGTGTATGAGAGACTTTGGAAAATGGAATTATTGTTGTCAAATTGATGAAATCGAACCTTAGGGTTGATATTGAGAAAGGGGGAAAAATGCCCTAATTATGTTGAATAATTAATTTGAGGAAATGTGAAATTGAGTTGAGAATAATGAAATTGGGAAATTGTGGGAGTAAATGGTGTAGTTGGATAATTTAATCAGTCACCTACGAAAATGTCAGTATTTTATCTGTTGATAAATTTATTATCTATTTAGAAATAACTGCTTTGGGCTATCGGTGGAGGATAGTCTTGATTGTTGTAGACACTGTATGTTGATTAGGGAAAACTGAAACTAATCGAACGTGTTACGTCATTGAATGTGACGGTTGGAATAATACAGCAAATATGTGTATTGATTGATCATTGTATGAGATAAAGTGCTTAAATACATTGTATATGTATATTTGTTTGGAAGGAGATAAGGGATGTACTCCAATGTGTGCGAGGAGATAGGGGATGTACTCCACACATATATGTGTTCATATACTTTAACACATTGTTTATATATATTTGTTTGGGAGGAGATAGGGGATGTACTCCATATGTGTTCATATACTTTAACACATTATTTATGTATCTTTGTTTGGGAGGAGATAGGGGATGTACTCCATATGTGTTCATATACTTTGACACATTGTTCATGTATCTTTGTTTGGGAGGAGATAGGGGATGTACTCCATATGTGTTCACATACTCTAACACATTGTTTATGTATCTTTGTTTGGGAGGAGTTAAGGGATGTACTCAAAAGGTGATTATATGTTTAAGTACATTGTATAAGTACCATTATTTGCGAGAAGATGGGGAATGTACTCCATAGACAATTAAGTTGGCCGGAGTGTCCGGGGTAAAAGTCCCGCAACCTTATAAATTGAAGTGCAGGAACAAAGTTGTCAATTGATGTAACAACCCTCACTTCACTCTAGTCATGCTTGCATATATTACATGATCTTGTCTTGATACGTTGCATTGCAAAACCTTGGCTTGTCTTGTATAAGTGTTACTTGCATGCTATGTTCTTTGCTTGGTGTAAGTCTTAGCCGAAGTCATCTTGAGCCTAGGGCGCTTCTTTGTTACTCTTACACCTAGACCCATCTTGGAGTCTCCTTGTTTGACCTCCACTTGCACCCTGACATTTTGGCCGAGATGTCATTATCTAGGCCGAGGTGTTCGTCACCAAGGCCGAGATGTGTATTATCTAGGCCAAGATGTTATCCTTGAACCCAAGTGATCTTGTTCCTGGACTGGTATGACCTAGACCGAGGTGTGGCACATCTAGGCCGAGGTGTGGCACAGCTAGGCCAAGTGTTGTCCTTCCTAGCCGAGATCATTGAGACCTTACTTGCCGAAGCCTCGTTCTTAGCCGAGGTTGTTACTTGCCGGAGTACCCTTGCCACCTAGCTTGTTGAACACACTTTGTCATAGTCTTGTCTTTTTAGCCAGTCACCTTTTTGAAGAGAACCAGTCCGGTAGTGCCACGTGTCCGAGCTAATTGTTAAGTCAGCCAGCAGACCTAGAAATGTATCATTTTGTATCATATCCTTGTTCTTGAGGAGAGAGAAGCTCTAGGAGGAGGAAAGGAGTTCTTGAGAGAGGAATAGATTTCCAAGCCCGATTCTTAGAGTTCAAACCGTTTGATTCAAGTTTTGAGGTTAGAATTTTAATCTACTCTTGTTGTTCTTATTGATCATCTGGCTACATTGCATGATCGAACCTGTTTTGTGTGCCATGCATTGATTTAAAGTTGGTTTTAGAAAGAGAAAGGAGTGTTCATGTGTTCTTGAATAAAAGTCTTGCTTTGATCCGAAAACTTGCATCAAGATTCATGTTTTTGTGTTTGTTTTCTTAAGATCTTCAAGTATGGGTACCCAGGTCCATGTTTTCAAACTTATAGCATGAAATCCCAGATTTTTGTATAAACAAGTTATGATCTTTGCATTCATCTTCTTCATGTTCTTCATGTTTGTTATGTTCTTTAAGAAAAGGGAAACCCAGATTTTCCCGACTTCATTCCCTTGAATGCGGCCCTCGAGACCACACCTCGGCAAGGAGGTGTGGGACCTCGGCCAAGACCTGTTAGTGCCCAGCATGTTCTCTCGAGATGAGAAACAGCGTTTTGATTTGATTTGACTTAGTTTTGGAGAATGTCGAGATCATTTGTATACATGTGAAGCTTGTTTGAAAGTGCATTCAGTAAACTTGCCATGTGTTTGTAGGACTTGGACTTGCGTCGACCCCGATGTTTGAAGAACTATGTGAGTGGTATTTTTAATAAAGATATGTTTTAAAGCTTTGATAAAACCTTGTTTTGCCTCGTTCGAAAAGTATTTGTAAACATGAATGATTATTCCTAGTTGCAATAAAGATTATCTTTTTTTGATGACATTCTTGACAAGTCCGCACGTGCTAAGGGACTATAAGCATTTGTAGCACAAACCTTTGGAAGCCCGTACGTGCTAAAGGACTATAAGCATTTGTAGCACAACCCTTTGGAAGTCCGTATGTGATAGGGGACTATAAGCATTTGTAGCACAAGTCCTTAGTGTCCGGGGACTATAATGCAACGACACCATTGATTTGAGATATCTCCCATGTCTTGTCTTGCCTTGCCACCGACGGTTTTACCGCGTGGGTTTGTTGTCCGGAATGTCATCCCTTGTACTATATTGATGCTAGTAAGCATCCCTTGAAGTTTTGAAAGATTTGATTGATGAACTTGATTCATCCTATGTTTTGTTACGGGCTATGATTTATGTATTGTTTGTTAAAAGATCTCGGATATCATTCATGCAAACCCTTTATTACTCGTACCATTCACTGAGTATTCAAGCTCACCCTCTCTATATATATATGTAGGTAATGAGCAGGACGGCGGCGACGCCTAGATGTGTTTTGCCGATGTGTTTTTGGATTCGTGTTTTGCAACATCTTGAAGATCATGCTTCTTGGCTTGTAGTTAAATTCTTTTGTATATGTTGGCTTGAGAAGCCTTTTGATCAAGATGTAACATTTATATTTTTATTTTATTTCATTTTACTTGTACCCGAGTTGTAAGACTATGTGAAGCTGCATGCCATTTCCTTCAATCTATGCACAGCTCTTGTGGACTAATTAGATTTAAATTTATTGCTTCCGCACATGTAAGCCCCATATGTATACTCTGATTGTGTGTGAATTTTGAAAGTTGGCCTTCGGTAATCTCGGATTACTGGCCATCACAGCACCATTCTACTAGGGGCGGAATGGGGTCGTGACAATTGAGGTATTAATTATGTGAGATGTAGTCTCATTTTGAATGGAGGGTAACGGAGGTGTTAATAAGTCGAGTGGTAGTCTCACTTAAATTGTTTGGGTTAGATAATAAACTATATCTAGGAATTGAATTGGATAAATAAGGGAGGTGGATGGAAACATGGATGTAATTATTGTTGGGCTATGAGAAGGGTGTGAATTGGTTTACACGTGTTAATCACTTGTCAAATGATAATGTTTTAGTTATTTCTCATATTGGGTTTAGTATATCTCTACTGGGCTTTGGCTCACTCTACTTGGGACATCATTTTCAGGTACTGGAGACGTGCCAAGTTCAAGATCTTTGCTTAGGAGGTCTTCGGAATTGAAGACTCGGTTTTGTTACTTGTTTTATTGATTTTATGTAAATGCAAGTCGAGGACTTTTCCTGTAAAATAGTTAGAACTCTTCTTTTGTGTAACCAAGTAACAACTTGGAAAGATGTAAGCCCGCAGGGGTATTCTATTATTTTTGTAAACATTTGTAACTTATATGAAATACTCTTTTGTAATATTAACTCTGATGTATGTATGGAAATGTGATCTATCTATCATGTATATAGAACTGTTGGGTGTTGGAATTATGTATTATTTTGAGGGCGTTACATCTTGGCCATTGATGCTGACATACTTTCATGCTATAAAAGCTAGAAACTATGAAGCAGTGGAATTAATTATTGAGCACTTTATGGGAAGGATTGAGGATAACTTATTTATGATATTTTCAAACTGACTGGCAACTTCCAAATAAATCACATTTTTATGAAATTTTTTAAATTATATCAATTTTTTATTTTTTTGATCAGGTATAGACGAATTTAAAAAGTATAAATTTTTTAAAAAAAATTCAAAAAAAAAACCCATAAAAGTTTATTATTTTTTTAATTATTTTGTTGTTTTGGATTTTTTTTTTAAAAAAAATTAAAATTTTTTTTTTGGTTCATCTCGTCAAGTAGAATTTAGATGGCTAAAATTTTTTCAATTTTTTTTTTTTTTTTAAAATGTTCACCAAAAATAAAAATAAACTAACCAAAAAAAAAAAAAAAAAGTAACAGAAAAGCAAACTCCAAACACTTTTCAGTACTCTTGGCATATATATGATGCTTGCAAACAAAATTGTCAGACCTAATGCTAGATTGGTCCACCATATAGTTGTCAAGTTTTCATTTCTCATTGAATTTAGATGCCATTTCAACAACCTTTGGATTTAGATTATGGTGTTTGAATGATATGTGTGTCAACCATTTCTTTCTATGATACTACATATACAAAATCTATACTTCTAGTTCAGGGTTATAAGTAGAATTCCTTGCTCTTGAATGATACTATATATACAAAATTAAATTATAAGAAAATATTTAAAATGCATGTATCAGTAGGGTAAGACCTACCTCTAATAAAAATAATGAGTATTTCTAGAGAATTTTGTCCTGTACATTCTTGATATGTGATTTAACTATGCAACAATTCTAGGAACATCTAAATTTTTACTCGTTAACTATGTGAATATGTTTGGCTTAGGTTGAGGCCTTTGGTGGCAACATGTATAGTAGTTTAATCATCCTAGCTAGTGCACACTGGGTTCAATTTTTAGATTAAAGTTAGTAAACTTTTTGAACGATTAAGTTTTTAAACAAGTAAGAAATTCATTCATCCTCATTACATATTGGTTGTGTTTGTTTGGAGGGATTAATGCATAAGGTTGGATTATGTATCTTGTTCAATCTTGAATTTCATGTTTATATATTAAAGTGGACCTCTAGATTGACAAAATACTATTGAGTCTCATAAGAGGGATAGGTTGCAAAATGGGAGGAGTAAGGAGGTCTAGATTAGGGGTTAAAGCACAAAAATATCCTCAAACTGTGATCATTATATTACACCATATAGTCCACTAATAGTATTTTCAAACAAACATGAAGATAAGATTTTATCAATCTTCCTTCTAATCCAAAGACATTTCAAACGTGACATAGAATACATAATCGTAAGGGACTTATAATCCCAAGACTATTACTTCTAGTAATTCAAACCGATGAAATGACAGTGATCATTTTTCACAAACTAGTTTGAAATGCTAACCCAGAATTATCCAACTTTTCTTCCATGATCTTGTTTAAACGTTGGACCATCTCAAGTGTCAAATGATTGACCCAATCACCCACTTCACCTCTCCTAAAAAACGTCTTATTCTCAAATTGTAGAAGTGAACCAGATTTGTTCACCTCCAACACTCTCAAATTATTAAAGCTACACAACTTGGATATCTCTTTTATCACACATTTTATTTCTTCTTCCAAAGAGAATGGAACACCCATAAACTCGGCTACCCTTTTTATTTGAAGGGTAATATCTTTTTTTTCGGTCCTCGTACATCAAAAACAACACCTTGTGAGGCCTTTCCAAGCTCTCCTTTCAGTACCCCAATGCATGATCCCAGAAGGGCCCAAAACCGATGACACCTCTACAAAACATGTCGAAAGCATCATCGCATGGTAAAGGCCCTCGGCTCTCGACTCTAGCCTTATTCACAAAGTGCCAAGTGGAGACGAAGGCATCATAGGGATTTCGACAGAGATAGACAATGCGACAACCAGAGTTCTTAATTGAGTCGGGCAATGAATGACAGGGGATATGGGTGGAAAAAATATTAGGCATAGGGGATTAAAAGTTGGAGACAATGAGAAGGCGGCGAATATGACAACCTTCTTTATTAGAATTGAGCTCGAGAAAAGGGACGAGCTTATGAGGGTTGGAAGCGAGAAAGGGGTGTTGAGAAAGCTTGTTAGGGTAGTCATGGTGGCTGGCGATGGTGAAGGCCAAGGCCTTCAACAAGGTGGTACCTGATTTGGGCATGGTGACGAGTATGAGTGTAACAACCCTCACTCTACTCTAGTCATGCTTGCATGTATTATATGATCTTGTCTTGATATATTGCATTTGCAAACTTTGATTTGTCTTGCATAAGTGTTACTTACATGCTTTGTTCCTTGTTTGGTGTGTGTTTAGCCAGGGTCATCTTAAGCCTAGGTTGTACCTTTGAACCTCCTGCACCTAGGATCACCTTGAAACCACCTTGGTTAGCCACCACCTTCACCCCGGCATACTGGCCGAGATGTCATCATCTAGGCCGAGGTGTTCATCACCAAGGCCGAGATGTGTATTATCTAGGCCGAGATGCTATCCTTGCACCTAGTGATCTTGTTCCTGGACAGGTATGACCTAGACCGAGGTGTGGCACTTCTAGGCCGATGTGTGGCACAGCTAAGTCAAGTGTTGTCCTTCCTAGCCGAGATCATTGAAACCTTACTTGCCGAAGCTCTGTCCTTAGCCGAGATTGTTACTTGCCGGAGTACCCTTGCCACCTAGCTTGTTGAACACACCTTGTCATAGTCTTGTCTTTTCAGTCAGTCACCTTTTTGAGTAGAGCCAACCAACCGTTGCCACGTGTCCGAGCTGAGTGTTAAGTCAGCCGGCCAACCTGGAAATGTATCATTTTGTATCATATCTTTGTTCTTGAGGAGAGAGAAGCTCTAGGAGAGGAAGAGAAGTTCTTAGGGAAGGAATAGATTTCCAAGCCTGATTCTTGGAGTTCAAACCGTTTGATTCGTGTTTTGAGGTTAGAATCTTGATCTTCTCTTGTTGTTCTTATTGTTCATCTAGCTGCATTGCATGATCAAGCACGATTTGTAAGCCATGCACCTATTTTAAGTTGGGTTTAGAAAGAGAAAGTGGCATTCATGTGTTCTTGAATAAAAGCCTTGTTTGATCCGAAAGCTTGCATCAAGATTCATGTTTTTGTGTTTGTTTTCCTAAGATCTTCGGGTATGGGTACCCAGGTCTATGTTTTTGAACTCATAGCATGAAATCTTAGATTTTGTAATAACAAGTTATGATCTTTGCGTTCATCTTCTTCATGTTCTTCATGTTCGTTATGTTCTTCAAGGAAAGGGAAACCCAGATTTTTCCGACTTCATTCCCTTGCATGCGGCCCTCGGGACCACACCTCGGCAAGGAGGTGTGGGACCTCGGCCAAGACCTGGTTGGTGCCCAGCATGTTCTCCCGAGATGGGAAACAGTGTTTGTTTCGATTTGACTTAGTTTTTGAAGAATGCCGAGATCATTTGTATGCATGTGAAGCTTGTTTGAAAGTGCATTCAATAAATTTGCCATGTGTTTGTAGGACTTGGACTTGCCTTGACCCCGACGTTTGAAGAACTATGTGAGTGGTATTTTTAATAAAGTTATGTTATAAAGCTTTGATAAAACCTTGTTCTGCCTCGTTCGGAAAGTATTTGTAAGCATGAATGATTATTCCTAGTTGTAATAAATATTATCTTGTTTTGATGACATTTTTGGAAGTCCGTATGTGCTAGGGGACTCTAAGCATTTGTAGCACAAGTCCTTAGTGTCAGGGGACTATAATGCAACGGCACCATTGTTTTGAGATATCTCCCTTGTTTTGCCTTGTCTTGCCTTGCCACCGACGGTTTTCCGCGTGCGTTTGTTTGTCCGGAATGTCATCCCTTGTACTATATTGATGCTAGTAAGCATCCCTTGAAGCTCGAAAGATTTGATAGATGGACTTGGTCCATCCCTTGATTTTACACTGGATATGTTATGTATTGCTTTGTTAAAGATCTTGAATATCAGTCATGCAAACCCCTTTATTATTTATACCATTCACTGAGTATCCAAGCTTACCCTCTCTATATATATGTAGGTGATGAGCAGGACGGTGGCGACGCCTAGATGTGCTTTGCAACTTGTTTTGGATTCGCATTTTGTAGCATCTTGAAGATCATGCTTCTTAGCTTGCATTTCATTGTGTTTTGTATATGATGGCTTGAGAAGCCTTTTGGTCAAGATGTATTTTTGTACTTTATTTTGGTTGTGTCCAAGTTGTAAAGCTATGTAAAGATATTTGTCATTTCATTTGATCTATGCATAGCTCTTGTGGACTAATTATATTTATGTATATTGCTTCCGCACATGTAAGCCCCATATGTGTACTCTGGTTGTGTGTGAATCCTTGTAAGTTGGCCTTTGGTAATTTCGGATTACTGGCCATCATGGCACCATTCTACTAGAGGGGGAATGGGGTCGTGACTGATTGGTATCAAAGCACGAGTTCCCTATAGTACGTTATTCACACACTTTGAGTCCTAAAGAGCATAGGATATCCCTTAGAATGATGTTAGGATTGCATCATGTTACTTGCTGTTTGACAAAGTGTGCACCATCTCGGCATAACTATTTGTTACTTGCATGCATGTTTATTTGCGCATTTTGTTTTAAAGCCATATTTTGCATACTCATGGCATCATGAGGAGAGGAAGACCAACAGTTGGCCAAGATCAATCAGAAGATAGATTGGACAGACTAGAAAGACTAGTTGAAGGTTTAGCCCGTGAGTTGAGGCAAACGAGGCAACAGAATGCTAGTGCTACATCCACCCAGGCCGAACAGACAAATGGACGACAGGCAATCCCGCCTCCACCTCCTCCGGTACCACAGGTGCCTCCACAGCCAGCCTTGTATGGAGATGGAACGATGACTTTGATTAAAGAGTTCAAGAAAATGAACCCACCAAGATTTCAAGGGGGTATAGAGCCGATGAAAGCCGAGGCGTGGGTTTTGGGAATGGAGAAGCTATTCGAGATCTTTCCCAGCATCGACGCTCAGAAGGCGGCACTAGCAGCATTCACATTGGACGACAACGCTCGAAGATGGTGGATGATGACCCGAGAAGGTAATCCTGACTTAACTTGGGCCAAATTTTTGGAGCTGTTTTACAACAAGCATTTTCCCCTTAGTGTCCGAGATCGTAAAACCATGGAGTTTCAGACTCTGACACAAGGAAACAAGACAGTGGCAGAATATGACCATACTTTTACCAAATTGGCGAGATATGCGCCTCACATGGTCGATGATGAATATAGAAAGGCTAGGAAGTTCGAAAGTGGACTACGTGGACCAATTTACGATCGAGTCAACATGCTCAACATGCCGACTTACGCCGGAGTATTGGACAAGGCCATCCTTGCAGAAGCTAACTTGAACCGATATCAGAATTCGAGAGAGAGTCAGAGGAAGAGACAGAACTATGATAATCGCCAAGTTCCGTTTAACGCCAAGAAGAGAGCGAATGTGGGCAGCTCCAGCAACTCAAACCAGGAAGGTAATACTAAGCCGACGTGTGCAAGTTGTGGGAAGCCGCATTCCGAAGTTTGCCGTTGGGCGTCAGGAGCCTGTTTTGAATGTGGTGAAATGGGTCATCGTGTGAAGGACTGTCCGAAGGCAAGGACTGATGATGGTATGAGGAATGGGAGTACCTCGGGCTCTGCACCTGGAAGCAACATCGGAAGGACACAAATGAGGCAGGGCAGAGTTTTCGCTCTAGTGCCAGGAGACACCCAGAATGCTGAGACAGTAGTGTCAGGTATACTCCCAATCTGCTCTCAAGATGCATACATATTGATTGATTCATGTTCTACGCATTCATTTGTATCTGCTAAGTTTGCCGAGAAGTTGAATAGAAAACAGGAACCCCTTGATTATGTGTTATATGTATCTACTCTATCTGGGAGAACTATGATTGTTGCATCCATCTATAGGGCGTGTGTTGTTGTGATTGAGGGTGTAGAATTATTAGTTGATTTAATGCCGTTAAGCATGACCCACTTTGATGTCATATTAGGAATGGACTGGTTAGTAATGAATCACGCATCCATTAATTGTGTTTCGAAGAATGTCACACTGAAACCCCCAAACCAAGCCGAAGTTATTTTCCAGGGTAAAGGAGTAGTACCCCCACCTTACTTGATCTCGTCCATGAAAGCCTATAAGCTAATTCAGAAAGGGTATCAAGGCTACCTGTGTAGAATACTAAGTGATCAGAATGGAAATGTTAATTTAGCCGACATCCCAGTTGTTAATGAATTCCCCGACGTCTTTCCAAATGACTTGCCTGGCCACTTAGTCGATAGAGAAATAGAATTTACTGTTGACGTCATGTCGGGAACGTAGCCCATCTCCAAAACACCCTATAGAATGGCCCTAGCTGAACTCAAGGAACTGAAACTACAATTACAAGAATTGTTAGATAAGGGATTCATTAGGCCGAGCACTTCACCATGGGGAGCACCCGTTCTATTTGTCAAGAAAAAGGATGGCACACTTCGTCTTTGCATTGATTACAGAGAACTTAACAAGGTAACCATTAAGAATAAGTACCCGTTGCCTAGAATTGATGATTTGCTTGATCAACTGCAAGGAGCACGAGTCTTTTCAAAAATTGATCTTAGGTCGGGCTACCATTAGCTCAAGGTTAAAGCCGAGGATGTTGAGAAGACTGCTTTTCGGACAAGATATGGCCACTACGAATTTCTAGTAATGCCTTTTGGGGTGACTAATGCGCCTGCAACATTCATGGATTTGATGAACAGGGTCTTTAAACCGTATCTAGATGAGTTCGTGGTTGTTTTTATTGACGACATATTGATCTACTCCAAGAGTACAATTGAGCACGAGAATCATCTGAGGCTTGCCCTACAAACCTTGAGAGACAGGAAGTTGTATGCTAAGTTGAGTAAGTGTGAGTTTTGGTTTTCTAGCATTTCATTTTTGGGGCATGTGATTAATGAAGAGGGTATCTCAGTTGATCCCAGTAAGATTGAAGCCGTCGTAAATTGGCCGACGCCGACCAACGTGTCCGAGGTTCGTAGTTTTCTGGGTTTGGCAGGTTATTACAGAAAGTTTGTGAAGGACTTCTTAAGGATTGCAATACCATTGACACAACTAACTCAGAAGGGAGTGACATACGAATGGACCGAGGATAGAGAATCAGCCTTCCAGGAGTTGAAGACGAGGTTAGTTACAGCACCAGTTCTTGTACTTCCATCAGGTAATGAGGAATTTCAGATTTTCAGTGATGCTTCACATAAGGGCTTGGGTTGTGTATTAATGCAAGGGGGTAAGGTTATAGCATATGCATCTCGTCAGTTGAAACCCCATGAAAAGAACTATCCTACCCATGATCTAGAGCTAGCAGCCGTAGTGTTTGCTTTAAAGATTTGGTGTCATTACTTGTATGGAGCTTCTTGCCAAGTTTTCACAGACCACAAGAGTTTGAAGTACTTATTCACTCAGAAGGAATTAAATTTGAGGCAGAGAAGATGGCTTGAATTATTAAAAGACTATGACATGCAGATTCAGTATCACCCAGGTAAAGCAAACTCGGTAGCCGACGCATTGAGCAGGAGGTCAATAGGAAGTTTAGCATGCTTAGCCATGATCTCAGCGGAGCCGACTATTATTAAAGAAGTAAAAGCAAGGCAGATGGAGGACGAACTCCTGAGGAAGGTAGTTGATGAGATTATCACCAGGCCGAGGATGGGGTACACCTTTGAGAATGAAGTGCTTAAGTTTGAAGGAAGGTTGTGCGTGGCCGACGTCCCAGAATTGAAAGGGAAGATTCTACAAGAATCTCATGGTTCCAGAATTGCTGTTCATCCAGGGAACACTAAGATGTATCAAGATGTGAAGCAGACCTTTTGGTGGCCGAACATGAAGAGAGAAATAGCCGAGCTCGTATCCCAGTGCTTGCATTGTCAACAAGTGAAAGCAGAACATCAGAGACCAGCAGGACTCCTTCAACCTTTGTCAATTCCTGAATGGAAATAGGAACACATCTCCATGGATTTTGTGGTTGGTTTGCCGAAGACCCAGAAAGGTATGGATTCGATTTGGGTTATAATTGATAGATTAACTAAGTCAGCACACTTCTTGCCTATCCAGACTACATTCAATGCTGACCGACTTGCTGTACTATATATGAATGAGATTGTGAGACTTCATGGAGTGCCGATGTCCATTGTGTCAGACCGAGATCCGAAGTTTGTTTGTAGATTTTGGCAGAGTTTACAAAGAGCCTTGGGAACCGAGTTGAAGTTTAGCACAGTTTTTCACCCCCAAACCGATGGAGAAACAGAAAGAACGATTCAAACGCTCGAAGACATGCTCAGACTATGTGTGTTAGATTTCAAGGGAAGTTGGGAAGTACATCTACCGTTAGTAGAATTCGCTTACAACAACAGTTATCAAGCTAGCATTGGCAAGGCGCCGTACGAAGCTTTGTATGGAAGAAAGTGCCGATCGCCGATACGTTGGACTGAAGTGGGAGATAAAGCTCTGATTGGCCCTGAGCTAGTTCAAGTTACAACCGAGAAGATTAAGCTCATTCGACAAAGGATCAAAACTGCTCAAAGTCAACAGAAGAGTTATGCCGACTAGAGAAGAAGAGAGTTGAAATTTGAAGTTGGGGATCATGTATTCCTGAAGGTTTCGCCAATGAAAGGAGTTTCCAGATTTGGGAAGAAAGGTAAGTTAGCACCTCGTTACATCGGGCCGTTTGAAATACTTGAGAAAGTTAACCCAGCTGCCTATAGACTTGCTTTACCACCAGAACTAAGTCAAGTTCACAATGTGTTCCATATTTCGATGTTGAGGAAGTATATTCGGGATCCACTGCATGTGATTGACTATTTCGGGATTGTGCTTAATGAAGATTTAGGCTACGAGGAAAAGCCGATGAAAATTATTGACAGACAAGTGAAACAGTTGAGGAACAAATCTATACCAATGGTGAAAATTGAATGGAAAGAACATTACGTCAAGGATGCCACATGGGAAATGGAGGAAGAAATGAAAATCCGTTATCCGGGGTTATTTGTAGAAGCAAGGTAATTTAAGTTTGGGAACCAAACTTCCTTAAGGAGGGTATGATGTAACAACCCTCACTCTACTCTAGTCATGCTTGCATGTATTATATGATCTTGTCTTGATATATTGCATTTGCAAACTTTGATTTGTCTTGCATAAGTGTTACTTACATGCTTTGTTCCTTGTTTGGTGTGTGTTTAGCCAGGGTCATCTTAAGCCTAGGTTGCACCTTTGAACCTCCTGCACCTAGGATCACCTTGAAACCACCTTGGTTAGCCACCACCTTCACCCCGGCATACTGGCCGAGATGTCATCATCTAGGCCGAGGTGTTCATCACCAAGGCCGAGATGTGTATTATCTAGGCCGAGATGCTATCCTTGCACCTAGTGATCTTGTTCCTGGACAAGTATGACCTAGACCGAGGTGTGGCACATCTAGGCCGAGGTGTGGCACAACTAAGTCAAGTGTTGTCCTTCCTAGCCGAGATCATTGAAACCTTACTTGCCGAAGCTCTGTCCTTAGCCGAGATTGTTACTTGCCGGAGTACCCTTGCCACCTAGCTTGTTGAACACACCTTGTCATAGTCTTGTCTTTTCAGTTAGTCACCTTTTTTAGTAGAGCCAACCAACCGTTGCCACGTGTCCGAGCTGAGTGTTAAGTCAGCCGGCCAACCTGGAAATGTATCATTTTGTATCATATCTTTGTTCTTGAGGAGAGAGAAGCTCTAGGAGAGGAAGAGAAGTTCTTAGGGAAGGAATAGATTTCCAAGCCTGATTCTTGGAGTTCAAACCGTTTGATTCGTATTTTGAGGTTAGAATCTTGATCTTCTCTTGTTGTTCTTATTGTTCATCTAGCTGCATTGCATGATCAAGCACGATTTGTAAGCCATGCACCTATTTTAAGTTGGGTTTAGAAAGAGAAAGTGGCATTCATGTGTTCTTGAATAAAAGCCTTGTTTGATCCGAAAGCTTGCATCAAGATTCATGTTTTTGTGTTTGTTTTCCTAAGATCTTCGGGTATGGGTACCCAGGTCTATGTTTTTGAACTCATAGCATGAAATCTTAGATTTTGTAATAACAAGTTATGATCTTTGCGTTCATCTTTTTCATGTTCTTCATGTTCGTTATGTTCTTCAAGAAAAGGGAAACCCAGATTTTTCCGACTTCATTCCCTTGCATGCAGCCCTCGGGACCACACCTCGGCAAGGAGGTGTGGGACCTCGGCCAAGACCTGGTTGGTGCCCAGCATGTTCTCCCGAGATGAGAAACAGTGTTTGTTTCGATTTGACTTAGTTTTTGAAGAATGCCGAGATCATTTGTATGCATGTGAAGCTTGTTTGAAAGTGCATTCAATAAATTTGCCATGTGTTTGTAGGACTTGGACTTGCCTTGACCCCGACGTTTGAAGAACTATGTGAGTGGTATTTTTAATAAAGTTATGTTATAAAGCTTTGATAAAACCTTGTTCTGCCTCGTTCGGAAAGTATTTGTAAGCATGAATGATTATTCCTAGTTGCAATAAATATTATCTTGTTTTGATGACATTTTTAGAAGTCCGTATGTGCTAGGGGACTCTAAGCATTTGTAGCACAAGTCCTTAGTGTCAGGAGACTATAATGCAACGGCACCATTGTTTTGAGATATCTCCCTTGTTTTGCCTTGTCTTGCCTTGCCACCGACGGTTTTCCGCGTGCGTTTGTTTGTCCGGAATGTCATCCCTTGTACTATATTGATGCTAGTAAGCATCCCTTGAAGCTCGAAAGATTTGATAGATGGACTTGGTCCATCCCTTGATTTTACACTGGATATGTTATGTATTGCTTTGTTAAAGATCTTGAATATCAGTCATGCAAACCCCTTTATTATTTATACCATTCACTGGGTATCCAAGCTTACCCTCTCTATATATATGTAGGTGATGAGCAGGACGGCGGCGACGCCTAGATGTGCTTTGCAAATTGTTTTGGATTCGCATTTTGTAGCATCTTGAAGATCATGCTTCTTAGCTTGCATTTCATTGTGTTTTGTATATGATGGCTTGAGAAGCCTTTTGGTCAAGATGTATTTTTGTACTTTATTTTGGTTGTGTCCAAGTTGTAAAGCTATGTAAAGATATCTGTCATTTCATTTGATCTATGCACAGTTCTTGTGGACTAATTATATTTATGTATGCTTCCGCACATGTAAGCCCCATATGTATACTCTGATTGTATGTGAATCCTTGTAAGTTGGCCTTTGGTAATCTCGGATTACTGGCCATCATGGCACCATTCTACTAGGGGTGGAATGGGGTCGTGACAATGAGGTTTATGTCTTGAGCTTTGAAGTGTTGTTGGACTGATTACTCCTCGAATTAGGTCGTTCAAGCACCAAAAACCTTCGTAAAGATGATAGAGATCTTCAAAACCTAGCCATCCCTTTACTTTGGGAAGTGGTGCAATAAGTAGATCATCATCATGGCAATCATTGTCTAGCTCATGCTTAGTTTCTTTCTGATAAGTGAATTGTTTTCATTTCTTTGAGTGTCTTCCATGGTAGGTGGCAGAGAGGTATGTTAGTTTGATAGTTACTCCACAAATTCTTGATCTTTATAAAATAATGTCAACCATATAAAGATGTATATCAAATTATACATTTTCATAATGAAAGTTATGAGTGGTGAAATTATGGTATGCATATTTAAAATTATAAAAAGTTTACATTTTGCAATAGAAATTATATATATATATATATTATAGGGCTAAGTAAAAAATTGAAAAAATCGCAACGGTTTGATTCAAACCAAAGTACATTGTTTGGTTTGATTTTATCAATTATGGTTTGGTCTTGATTCTGAAAATAGGTAAATTGTATTTTACAGTTTGATCTGTAGTTTTATAATTATGATTCTAATTTGGAACTAGCCATACTGTTTGTCTATATATATATGATTTGTTATTTATGACAAACACTTGGTGGGTCATTACACACACCAAATGTAAACACTAAACTATACCAAATTCTTTTAGAATAATGGCAAGTCCAAGTATCAATCCACAGGGACAATTGTGAAATTAGACTAATTTAATCGCTAAATTCCTAAATTAATTTTGATTAAAAAGATTAAGAGATTTTATGACTAAACAGGAATTAAATGAAATTGAGAAATTAAATTGACAATTAAATGTCGGGTTTGAGAGATTGATTTTTGGGAAAAATCCTAGGGCAAATAATTCACTACTAACTATATAAACAAGATTAAACATCGGCCAATAATTGCTGTCATTCATCGTGGAAATCCATTTCTCGCTTGTATCCACTTGTGTCCAGTTTCCTTTCATTAAAAGAAGGGAATGGGGTGAGCATCCATTTTTCGGAGGATGTTTGGTTAGGGGACAACTCATTTGATAGAGCATTTCCACTTCTATATAGTTGGTTCGTTCTCGGAATGTTTTGATAGCGTCGGTGGCATGTTCTTCTATGGCACCCATCTCTTGGAATTTTGACTTCTCGAGAAACTTAAATGATAGGGTAAGTTGGCATCTTTGTTGGTATTGCTTGATGGGGTTTCTCTTTCTTCCTCTCGTGACACTAGGGTCTGGAATATTATTTCTTCAGGGATCTTTTCTTGTTAATCTTTATTTGATAAGCTTATTGATAATCCCTCTGTTTCTGTGTATCCTCTTCATAAGAAAATTTAGAAAGTGGTAGTTCCTCATAGAGTGAAGTTTTTCATGTGGTCTCTAGCTCAAAAGGGTATCACAACTAATGATGTTTTCCAAAGAAGAAGGCCTAATCACTCTCTTTGCCATTAATGGTGTGCGATGTGCAAGAGGAATTCGGAGGCGGCGGATCATCCATTCCTTTATTGCCCTATGGCTTTTGCATTATGACAGCGTCTTTTTGGCTTATGTGATGATCAGTGGATTGCTCCGCGGGATTGCATTCAAATGCTTTTTGTTAGGTTCAAAGGGTTTGGGAAGTCCAAAACAGCTAAAATATTGTGGCCAAGCATTGTTTTTGCTATTTTCTGGACTACATGGTTGGAGAGGAATGCAACAATCTTTGATGAGAATGAATCAAATGTAGCGGATTTGTGGGATACGGTGGGGTATTTGGCTTCGTTTTGGACATTTGTATCACCTCCTTTTAAAGAAGTCCCTTTGTTCTTGATCTCTAGGGATTTGGGCTGTTGTTTGCCATTCCTAGTGCTAGGAGTTTTGTGCTTTTGTTTTGTTCTCTCTCCTTCTTTGTATGAGGACTTCTTGTCCTCTTTCATGTTTTTGATTTTTAATAAAACTTTTTTTTAATGCTCAAAAAAATATCATACGCCCTACGTTGCACAGACACAAAAAAACAATGTGACACGACACGACACAAACTTGCCAACACGTTGATTTTCAGAAAATGCAGGATACGACATGCTCGGGACAAGTTAAAATGTTATATTTTGACAAATATATTATATGTCATATGTATGAATAATTTATTGAAAGATGATGAAAAATATAACATAACACTAATTATATTAAAAAGCTATATATTTCATAAGTTAAACATCAAGATATTTATCATTCACGTAACAATTGTATTTTAAACAATGGAAAACAATTATAGAACAGTGTAATACACATGATATATTCACCTTATATATGTTTGGAAGCATATTTAAAGTGCATAAATTGTGTTTTGAATAATACAGAACATTGTTATTATAAAAGAATTCATCACACAAGACATGTTCAGAGGGTTCAAGAAGTGTCACCGAAATGTTCGTAAACTGCCGGTAAAGTGTCCGTATTATAAATTTGTTTTTTTAATTAGGACACGTTGAAGAAGAGGCGACACGCTTTCAAGAGTGTCCAACAAGTAGGAGTGTTTGATACAGGCGTTGCACATGGCATGCTTCCTTTATAGAAGTGACCGAGCTTCTTAGATTACACTTCAAATGTTCATTCATGTGAAGACTAGCTTGAATGGTAAGTCCCCACGTAAATAACTAGGAGGTCTTAGCTTCGAGTTTTTAGTTTGCTTAATATGTGAGGTCAGGAGGTGGTCGCGCATATCTATTTTTTGTTTTGGATATTTGTGCCATGGACTACAACAAATAAATTTTCAATACTATATTTTTCTCATATTTTATTAGATTAATCATGTACGCAATTGACTTCACTGTAAAATAAACATTTAAAAGAGGCAAATAGCAAATGTTATTTTGAAATCAAGATTTTAAAAAACAAAATAAAATAAAGATTTGACTATAAATGATTTAGGGGGCATAGAAAAAATTTAAGGGGCAAATTGAAAAACTTTCTTTAAAATTGTAGGTCGAGCAGTAATTTTACAAGATTTGAGGGGGGTAGCAGCCCCCACCCACTGGCAGCTGAGATGATTGCACCATGCAAAAAGAAAAGTGAAGTCAATAAAATAAGTTTTATACTCTTCATAAAACCATCTCAAGGAATGCTCAGTTCTCATCTAAGGCACGCAGTTCTTTCAATAAAAATACTGAATAAAACTCAACTCAACAAGCCTAGGCTACATGGATCTGTTCTCATCTAAGGCACGCAGTTCTCCTTGGTCCTCTATTTTTTTTTACCACCCATCACCCCTCCACGTGGATCAAATACTACTCCATTGCCCTTCCTCATCATTGCAGCAAATTCCCCATAATCTATTTGTCCATCCTGCACCCACAAAAGCTTCCATTAGGGCTAAACTATACACTCTGGACATGCCCGTATAAACCAACATACATATTCATGAAGGCGCGTATGTGTACATTTAAAGCTTTCTTCAAGGATATTTAAAATAAAAAATAAGATGTCAACATTTTTTTTTTGGAACAAAATTACACTGGTAGTTTCTGCATTTTTCAGTCCCTACACTTCCAATTGGTTCAATATTAACCCTTAATTTTAAATTTTGTGTCAACTTGGTCCAATTGATAATGTGGGTTAGGATTGTTGCCGAAAAATGGTAACTGAATTGGTTGAGGTTAACTCGTTGAGTTGAGTAAGTTTAAAATGTTGCCTTTAAAAACATGATAGACACATGTCGCTCGTGTGCATTTTCTATCAAAAACAAAATGGGCATAATCAATTTGATCAAATTGAGAGAAAATCGAGCCAAATGAAACTACAAGGACCAAAATGGCAAAAGGGCCAAATTAGAAGGACCACTGATGCAATTTATCCTTTTTTTCCTCCTATTCAAAACGAGAATTTGCACAATGGCCAAACTACTTACATTATCTTGATCAATTTCCTTGATCATCTCATCAAGGTGAACTTCACCTAAGCCAAACTCCTTGCAGGCTTGTTGAAGCTCATCCATGGTTATGTAACCGCTACCGTCTTTGTCAAAAAAGGCGAAGGCAGACACCAAATTCTCCTCCCTCTCCAACTTGTTCAAGTGCACAGTAGCAGCCAGAAACTCACCGTAGTCTATTGTTCCACTGTTGTCAATATCTGCCTGCAAAACCCATCATAACACAGATGTACAAAAAGATAGAGTACTGTCTATCAAATTCAAATAAACAGGAAAAGCATTTGATTTAATATAACACTTCTCTCCATCCCAAATTTTTTGTCCATTTTCACTGTTCCAAACATCCCAAAAACATGTTTATATTTTTTAATTTATTCTTTTTCCAACAATTTTGAAGACTTTATCTACAAGAAGTAATTGAGGTCTTTTAATTTGTGGAAAAAATTGAATTTTTTTTAATAACAAAAATAAATTATTTATTGACTTGATTAAAGGGCATGAATACTGACAATAACGATTTGGGATGGAAGGAGTATTAAATATGCTGTGTAGACAATTCTTCTTACTGCATCCATGAGATCCTTAATCTCGGATTCCATGAGTTCAGAACCCACTCGTCTCAAGCCCTCTTGCAGTTCATCAAAAGTTATTGTTCCGTTACTGTCTGTGTCTATCATTTTAAATAACTCTTTCAGACCACCAATTTCTTCCTCTGAAAGCCTCTCAGCAATGACCTACAAATGAAAAAGAATCAACAAGACATCTAGGAAAATGATCACTACCATTAAAAATAGCTCCATGGATAAAAATGGGAATTTGACATGAAACTGAAAAACAAATGACTGTTCTTGTCAGGATTTAGAAAATAAACATATACATACATACATATAATATATAAAGAAAGAACCATGACACCCCATTGGTGAATGTGTGAATGTTTTAGCAGTACCCACCCCGTACGTGGTCTGTATTCATCTCAGGGTTAAGTACAAAGGTTTAGATAGGACAATTAGGGTAATGCACGCATTTCAGAAAGTTTTAAGGCTCCTGTTGCCACTAATCAAAAGTTTCAATTGCAGACCTTCAAGATTGATCACACTGTTAAATAGATTGATATATATTGTTGGGCAAATTTCCTAATAGCTTAAGTCAACAATTGTCCCAAAAACTTTTGGGACTAGTGGTGATCTAACATGGTATCAAAGCTCAAGTTGGGAGAGATCTTCAGTGCAAGTCTCCATTTGCATTTGATTCCCATTTGCATTCTTTCTTCTCTTGTTGTATGGATGTTTGCATTTCCACGTGTAAGACGAGGTTGCCTGTGCACGTGAGAGAGGATGTTGAATAGTTTGATATAAATTGTTGGGCACATTTCCTAACAACTTAAATTTTTTGAAAAATTGGTGACTTAACACAAACAATGTAAATGAAACGTCAATAGCTCCTAAACAAAGAAGTGACATGCAACCACTAGAAATGAACATGCAATTGCAAACATGCAATTGCAAATAAATATTCATAGAAAAGCTTTGCAATGACATGATGAGAAGGTTGTTTGGGGTTTGAATTTTAAATATTAATGGAAGTGTATATACAAATAAAGGAGTGGACGAATGACTCATGGCCAAGTGGTGGAGCATTGGGTTTGGGACACACAAGTTTGAAATTCGGGGCAAGGGGAGTTTTGATTGGATATAAGCAATAGAAAATTTTAGGCCAACAAGCAAGTACAAATTTATGAAACATAGGGTCTTAAGGGCAGGCCTATCTGGGAGTGATGCGCAAGGAGGCCCTTTTGAGAGGTCTGTGAGCCTTGCTTGCAGGCCCAAAACTCTTTTGGTTTTTGGGCTTGGTGGTGATAGAAGTGGATGGTTTTGAAAGATAAAGGGAAAAGTACTTGTATGGAGGAGGGTAGTGAATTTGTTGGCGGTAGGCCTAGTGATCTGAGCTCGCATCCCCTTTGCAATGATGGTGGGGTGGCCGATAGAAAACTTTTGGACTCCATAGAAGACTCATGCAGCACCCTTACAGCCCATATCCAACAAATAACAAAACAAACCAAACCAAGTCTTATGTCCATTCAAGTGAGGTCGACTACAAGAATCTTTTTTCGCCATTCTGCCTGGCTATATGCTCAATTAAATTAAATACATTCATAGATTTTTTTTACTATTGCATCCCATGTCAATTTAGGTCTTACCCTTCCCCTAACATTTTCGTTTGAAGTGATCATATCACTCTTCCTTACCGTTGCATCTATAAAATTTCATTGTACATGACCAAACCATCTTCATCTGTTATCTCTCAACTTATCTTCAATTGGTGTACAACCTACAATTTGATGAATATATTCATTTTTTATTCTATCTTTCCTCGTCTTACCATTCATGTACATAAACATTCTCATATTATATTATGAACATATTTCTTAGTTGCCATTTATTTTGTCCCACAACACATTGTTGGCCTTATAGTTCTATAAAAAATTTCTTTTTAATTTTACTAATATCCGTTGATCACATAATATGTCAAATGCACCTTTACTTGAGTTAACCTATTTTGATTTTGTGGATCACATCATCTCTAACATCACTATCGGTATTAATAATCGAACCTAGGCAATGAAAATGTTCACTATTTGCTATCAATCTCATAGTTTCCAATCTTCCTTTCTCCATTATTTCTACTTCTACTATTACTAAAATTACATTACATTTATTTAGTTTTATTTCTACTAATTTTATACCGTTTTGATTCAAATGCTTCTCTCTAAATTTCTAATTTAGTGCAAATTCCTTCCTTAGTTTCATCCATTATAACAATACCATCAGTGAATAGGGTAGGGTAGTGTTTTAAAAGGCTCTAGACGCACCAAGGCGATAAGGTCTCCTATAACCTAAGCGCGAGGCGCGCGCCATACCAAAGCAAAGCACAAGTAGTAGAAGTGTAAAAGGGGTTAACTTGAACCCATTAAATTAATTAGGTCCAATCAAAGCCCAATCAAAAAGCCAAAAAATTAATGGGTCCGAAGAAATTACGGCCAAATGGGCCCAAATGAATTCTATTGAATGAACCTACAAGAAAGTCAACAAATTGGTCCAAGGAAGACCCATCGGGCTTATATCTCTATAGAAAGTCCAACAAACCCATTCGAGGAGGCCCAAATCATATGAGCATCCGAGAAGGTTGATCGTTGCTTTCAGAAGAGATGAAACCCTCAGAAGAGATCCATTCTCTGAGGTATTTGCTTAATCTCAAAAGGGCTTGGAACCACAAGCCTAGAGACCTATTTGAGCTCAGACTCGAAAGGGTTTGGATCCACGAACCTACTAGTCCGAAGTGCTTGGCTTCGAACGAATTCGAATGCAATCTAGAAGTCACTCCGTTAATGAGTCCCAGAACACTTGAAGGCTCAAAGCTTTTCGGGACCTACGCACTAGAACCATGGGCGTCGGAGTCCGAACAAAGGACCTAATCCCAAGGACGGTGAGTGGAGATAAATTCGCTCTTCGGTTAAACTAGCCTACACTTGGGTCGAGGTGGCATGATCTAGGGGGTCGCTGAGACTCGATAATATTTGCGGCAGGGCGTTCTCTTGAACTACCCCTAACCCTTCTACGGTAGGGCGTACTCCGGGACTATCCCTGACCCTTCGGGATGATTGAGAATCATTGATTAGGCATGGCTAAGAAGAAAGGTATGCCGAGAGGTTGATCTCCTCTTGGGGGTTTTCTTCATCCTCGAAAAGGTCACCTATTCGGACAAGATAGTTAGAGGGAATATTCCCTATATGTCTTGCACATGAGCTCTATCCTACATCATGAGGTGCCTATAAATAGCACCCACCCATAGCTATACAAGGGAGGGATTTTGGAGAGAGAAATTTTAGGAGAGAACTAATTTTCCTTCTCCATTATCTACCTTAAGAGTGAGTGGGAGATCCATGGGGGAGCCTTGTCATTATTCTCTCTCTAACTACTTTGCCTTCTTCTTCACCCAATCTCTTATCTCCATCATATCTTTGCTATTGTGTGTTTTAAGTTGCAACCGTAGAAGAATCTAAGCCTCCCATCATTTCTAGAAGATTCGAAATTCCAGCGACATTCGAATTTTCTAGCAGACATTTGAAGATTCCGACGACCTTCGAATTTTCCGACAACATCCTTGGACCCTCTCATACATTTTGGCGACTTCAATGTGGAGGCGGATTAGTTAATGGTAGCAACGAGATCCAAAGCACATACAACACTGGCAAAAATGAGGGATAATGAGACTCACCAACAAGGTTCTTCCAATGGTGGTGACGAGAGGACTCAAGCTCAAAACCCACCTCTCATCCTTGAAACCAGTCAAGGACTCCAATACACTCAACAAGAAATTCTCATGACCCTTCAAAATCTCACCCACACCATGTTGGTGATGGGTTCGAATTTCACACCATTGGTAACAAATGGAGGTCAAACCATCGCCGGCGAGCATTAACAACTTCATGGTGATGTTGGGAATGGTCAAAATCATTAAGACCCACCCCAATTCGCCCTGAAGTTGCTCTAAATGGTGTGCAAAATCAAGTGCTAGGAGGAACAAGCCATGGCCAACCTATAGCCCATGGAGCACAAAATCATGCATCTGGAGGATCAGGCCATGGTCCAGCGGTGGTTAGAGGAGTTTTCGGTGCGATGAACGGTGTTCTGGCGATGGTGGGTGTTCAAGTAAGGCCCAAGGGAATTTCTCTACAAAATGGAGCTCCACCCACGCCTAATTTTGTTTCACCGATTGAAAATTCTACCCATGTACTGAACGGGTCTCCTTTGGCTCCGACAACAGCCTTCCAAGCCCAGCATGAAGTACCCATTGCGTATAACGGCATTTATGAATCCCAAGTCGGCGTCCCTTCACCAAACGGTGTATCCATAGATGCCAACGATCAGCATCACCCCATTCCAGCACTGGTGATGAATTTTCTACACCCAAATGTTCAAGTTACTTCGGCTCAATCTATGGGTCCATAGGTTAAGTCCCCGAGGTACCACCTTCAAGTTCTCTCCCTCAACAATTTATCACCCTTGCAGATGTGCAAGCCATGTTCGATCTAAAACAGAGCAAGAGAGCTCTACCTTCTTTTCCCGACTCGGACATCAAACATCCATACCCGGTCGATGTGTTGAATTGCCCGTACCCGGAGGGGTACATTGTTCCGAAGTTCACCAAGTTTGACGGTAAACAAGGAAATTATCGGGAACACGTACGGTTCATCGAGACTCTGGGCATCCATGGTTCGAATCACGTCCTCCGGCTGAGAGAATTCTCTAAGTCCCTTACCGACTGGGCGTATAGTTGGTATGTTAACTTGGCCTCGAATTCTATTAAGTGTTGGCCGGAGATGGTCAACAAATTTCATACTAAATTCTTTCAAGTAGCCAAGAAGGTCACCACCCTCACTCTCTATAAGGAAAAACAGCGGAATGGAGAAGATATTCTCGAATATGTGAAGAGGTTCCAAGACAAAGCCGTGGACTGTCACGAGGCTGTGGAGGAAAGCTACTTGGTCCAAATCTGTGCTAAAAGGGCATTTGAACGGGTAAAAGATGCTTCTTGTTAATCACAAGCTCCCTACTTTCTCGACACTAATTGAAGCTACTCGGAACATTAATACACCTCAGTCGCTGGAGACCGAGTTCGAGACAAGTTGTAAAACCAACTTCAAGTCATCCCGAGGACCTTCTGTCACTACGATTTCCGCGTCTTCTACCCAAAAGTCGCAGGGGAAGGCATTCAGAGATCAGAAGAGGAAGAGCTACAAAGATGACACCTTTTTCTCGAGCAAAGGGTGAGGTGCACTTCCTCGAAGACTCCTTCGAGCCAAAGGATGAGGAGCACTCCCTCAAAGATGCCCTCGAGCCAAAGGGTAAGGAGCACTTCCTCAAAGACGCCGATGAAGAGCACTCCCTCGAAGACACCCTCAAGCCAGAGGGAGAGGAGCACTTCCTCGAAAATGCTATGAGCCAAAGGATGAAGAGCACTCCCTCGAAGACACCCTCGAGCCATAGGGTGAGGAGCACTTCCTCGAAGAAGCCCTCGAGCCAGAAAGCCAGGAAGTTTCTTATAGTGAACCCTTCAATACAGAAGGAAGAGTTGGTTACGAAGCACCCTTCAATCCAAGAAGAAAGCATCATGTTTGTATGCCGTCCTACTTCAATGAGACCAAGGAGTTGGTTAACTATGAACCGCCAAGGGTAGAAAAAGATCTGGATCACTATTCAAAGACTCTCCAGGATAACACCAAGTTCAAACAGTTCTTCGATCAGCTCGGGCTTTCCAGGTAAACGAGAACTGAAATTACCAAGTCCATTATCAACATTGCCAAGGCACACCATGAGGGAGGTGTGACAATTGAGGGATTTATTCTAAGGAAAACAAGGGAGCAGGCTAGTGCTATAATCTTTTCTGAGGCAGACCGGAAGTACTCTTTTTCACACAATTGACTGCTCTATGTGACCGCTTACAACAATGAGGTTGAATTCAAGAGGGCTTTGCTAGATAGCAGAGCTTCCATCAATATCATGACCAGGGCAACTCTAGAGAAAGCTAGGATCTCCGAAAACCACATCGTGAAACAACCAGTAGTCATCACGGGTTTCGGAGAAGAATGGAGTTACTTTGGGTTATGTGACAATTGATTTGGCTGTAGGGGTGATTCGCTCGGCCACCAGATTTCATATCATTGACTCCGAGACAAACTACCATATTATCTTGAGGAGCATTTGAATGCACCAGTACGGTGTCGTACCTTCAAGTTATCATCAATGTGTCAAAGCCAAATAAGGAAATGAGATAGTGACTATAGAGGCTTCAGAAAGACCCTTTGATACATGTGAGCCTTATTACTTGGATGCCAAACCAAAGATCAAGTCAAGCAACCAGCCGTTGTCCCAGCTTTCCTCCTTGCCCAAAAGTTCTCTTGTCCCTTGGAAAGTGACGAAGGTCTGAGAGACAGGCAAGACGGTGCACTACTTATGAAGGTGTAGGGGGTCAGTTTCTCCCATAGCTGGCCCCGAGTTGAAGGAAGAACCTCCTGACGAGGACATAGTGATAAAGCCCGAAATGGCTCCAAAAATGTATGCGAGAGGGACAGAAGCCACAACCTGAGCAACTGGTGAAAACTTTCCGAATGACCTCGCAACTCCAGAGGCAAGGGTCGACATTCCATAGAAGAAGTCTATCTATGACATTTACAATTTATATTAAGTTTTGTCACCCCTCGAAGAAGAAAGAGGAGTAGTAGACTCGGTTGCCAACCAGAAGGGATCTTTCTTGCCGAAGAAATAGAGTGTACTCCCATTTGAACTTCCGAGCGACAGCCCTTCCTTCCATTAGTTCAGGTTTCGAGGATCTTTCTTGTCGAAGTAGAGTGTACTCCCACTCAGACTTCCAAAGGACAGCCTTTGCTTCCATTAGTTGCTGAAGTAGAGTGTGCTCCCACTCAGACTTCCGAGGGACAGTCCTTGCTTCCATTCGAACTCCCGAGGACCAACCCTTGCTTCTATTAGTGCAAATTTCAAGGATCTTTCTTGCCAAAGCAGGGTGTGTGCTTTCACTCGACCTTGCTTCCGCTTGGACATTCGAGGGACAATCTTTACTTCCATTAGTGCGAGCTTGGTAGACTCGATTGCCCGCCAGAAGGAATCTTTCTTGCCGAAGTAGGGTGTCTACTACTATTCGGACTTCCGAGGGATAGCCTTACTTCCGTTTGGACTTCTAAGGGACAGCCCTTGCTTTCATTATTATAGGTTCTGAGGGCCCCGAGGTCGTGGAGTTCTTACAAGAATTTATTCGCCTCAAATAGCAAACCCGACAAACAAGACGAATAATATCAATTTTAGATCATGATTCATGCATTATCGAAATGGGGCAACATCAACAAATAATAATGATCTACTTAAACTACAATAATTCTATTCCTCCGAGCAAGTTCATGAAAATGCAATAATCACGGCTTTGTCTCTTCAGGTCGGTTCCTCTAAAGCCAACACAAAGCAACAATGTTCAAACAAAATTTCAGTATCAGCTATTATTTCTTCGATTATCCACGAGTTCAACAAACAACAATATATCATTTTTTATTCTTCAACACGATATTTCATTATATCAACAAATTCTACGAGGAATTCTACATTAAGAATTCAGACATGATGTCTACTATTCTCGGAGTTGCAACAATCAATCATTCGATAACAAATTCCATATTCAACATTATGCTTTCATCAACAAACCCCCTCCTTCGGACATCAACAACAACTACACATTTGTTCTATTCTCTTCAAATTTTCAACAATGGTGTTCAACAAAAAATTACGATAACCCTATGGCTTTCATCAAGCCCACCAAGATTCAACAAATTTTCAAATTATTGCAAGGCCAAGAAAACATATTATAAATCTATTTTATCAAACACAATTTCAAGGCTCAATAGTATAAATTTCAGGGCAACAAAAGCCACATTTCTTCAACAAAATTAGCAAGGATTCAACATTGATTGATCCAGTATTCACAAAGGAAAAATCAAGTTCTCTTTATGAAGATGTGCAACAGCAGAAATTTATGGGCTACATTATCCAGAAGTTTATATCACACAAATCAGAGTTTATACAAGTAAGGAATTCAAAAATGGGTTTCAACAAATAGTTACTCACAGATTTGGAGAAGCAAAATATATGAAGTTAGCTTGAGAAGGGGTGTAAACCAACACAAACTGAAGTTGGCAAGCTTAGACCGATGCCGACCAAGAAAAATAGCAAAGAAACTGAGCCACGGCGTGAATAATGCACGCGAGAGCTGGCTTTGTTTGGGACTGAGCAGATCAGCGGCTCAAGTAGCAGTGAGCAGCGGCAGTCCCACCATGGAGCAGTACTGGAAATGTGAAGTCTGGATTTGGCATTGGTCGCTGCTGATTCTAAGAAAGAGAGAGACCAGAAGTAGGACCGAAGCAAAGGGAGCCCGACGCCAACCAGTGGCAGAGGTCGCGGTGTTGGCGAGTCCAGAGCTACGGCGACAAGCAACGTGCAAGCGGCGGTGGTCTTCGGTGGTTGTAGGAGAGAAACAGAGCCACGGTTCGGTGTTTATATAAAAAAAGAATTCGAAGTCGGTGGTCTCTGTATTCTTGATTTACAGAAGAGGGAGAAATGAGAAATGGGTCTTTAATGTTGGACTTTTCAAGATATATAAAAAAAAGTAAGGGTTTGTTTCTCTCTTTGTTTTGACTTCAAGTAGGAAAGATTTAGGTATTTAATTTCAAGAAAGTGGAAAAAAGTGGGCATCATTTTTTCCAGAGAAAGAAACAAAATTGGGTACTTGATATTTTACTTCCGAAAAAAGAAAAAAAAAAATCAAGTTTTGTTTTTCTTTTTTTTGTTCATTTCCAGTAGAGAGAATTATTTTTCAGCATTCTTGGTGGAAAATTAAAGAATTCAACTTTTAATTTTTTCTTGAGAAAACAAATTAAATGGCACAAAAAGTGTGTTTGTCAAACATGGCATAAGGACAAAAAAGATTCTTTCTTATCTTTATTAGTTGTCAACCTTATCCATGAATCATGATGAGTTGTCAACCTTATCCATGAGCCACATGAAGACAAAATATGTCCGAGGGAATGAGAGAAGACATGCCCGAAGAAGTGAAACGACGCATGGCCAAATAAGTGAAAATATGCATGTCCGAGAAATTCAAAAGTTCCCATATATGCAAGGAGCAAAATGTAAGAGGGGTTAACTTGAACCCATTAAATTAATTGGGTCTAATCAGAGCCCAATCGGAAAGCCCAAAAATTAATGGATCCGGAGAAATTACCGCCAAATGGGCCCAAATGAATTCTATCAAATGGACCCACAAGAAAGTCAACAAATTAGTCCAAGGAAGACCCATCGGGCTTATATCTCTATAGAAAGTCCAACAAACCCATCCGAGGAGGCTCAAATCATATGAGTGTCAGAGAAAGTTGATCGTTGCTTTTAGAAGAGATAAAACCCTCGGACAAGATCCATTCTTTGAGGTGTTTGCTTAGTCTCGAAAGGGCTCGACACCACGAGCCTATAGACCTATTTGAGCTCGGACTCAAAAAGGTTCGGATCCACGAACCTAGTGGTCCAAAGCACTTGGCTTCGAATGGATTCGAATGCAGTCTAGAAGTCCCTCCGTTAATGAGTCCCAGAACACTTGTGAGCTCGGAGCTTTCCAAGAATCTACGCACCAAAACCATGGTCGTGCCGGAGTCCGAACAAAGGACCCGATCCCGAAGACGGTGAGTGGAGATAAATTTGCTATTCGGTTAAACTAGCCTATACTTGGGTCGAGGTGACACGATCTAGGGGGTCCCCCTAAGACTTGGTAATATTTGTGGCAGGGCTTTCTCTTGAACTATCCCTGACCCTTCTGCAGCAGGACATCCTCTAGGACTACTCCTGACCCTTCGGGATGATTGAGGATTATTGGTTAGGCGTGGCTAAGAAGAGTTCACCAAGAGGTTCAGCTCCTCTTGGGGGTTTTCCTCATCCTCGGAGAGGTCACCTTCTCAGACAAGGTAGTTAGAGGGAATATTCCCCATGTGCCTTGCACATGGACTCCATCCTACATCATAAAGTGCCTATAAATAGCACCCACCCATAGCTTTACAAAAGAGAGATTTTGGAGAGACAATTTTTTGGAGAGAACTAATTTTCCTTCTTCATTATCTACTTTGAGAGTAAAAGTAGGAGATCCATGGGAGAGCCTTGCCATTATTCTCTCTCTAAACATTTTGTCTTCTTCACCTAATCTCTTATCTCCATCATCTCTTTGCTATTATGTTTCTAATTGCAACCATTGAAGAATCTAAACCTCTCATCACTTCTAGAGAATTTGAATATTCCAACGATATTCGAATTTTCCGGCAGCCTTTGAATTTTCCGACGACATCCTCGGACCCTCTCATATAAGAAAAGCAAAATTATAAACATAACATTCAATATTCTAAAAACTAGAAATATAATATCCAACAAAAGATATAAACCATAACATTCAATCTTCTATCACTTTTTGCTCTCTTTTGACCACGTTTAGTCATTCTATATTGAAGAGTTTTGAATCCCTATAGGTATGCCCACAAAAAAAGCACTTAATCAACGGTTGGTGTAAAAAAATAGGTAAAGCCCATAAAGCCATGCCTCATGCCTCGAAAAAAAGCTCTTGCATCAGCGCCTAAGCTGCGCGTTGCGTATTGTGCCTCACCTCAACCTGTTCGAAACGCAAGGTTGTGCCTCATTGCGCCTCACGTTAAAACATTGGGGTAGGGTCAGTTTTTTAATTTATTTTTTTTTGGGGGTGGAGGTGGGACTTAAGCAACCTGATTGGGTTCGGGAAGAGTGCATCCCACCCAGAATATATAGTTATTTTACAGTGTTACCCATGTATATGTAAAGGCTAAAAGGGGACCTCCTAAGTTAACCCTTACTCTCAAAGTCTCATTCACGCAACTCACATACAGTCCACAGATGCAGCTTGTTGGAGAGCTGCACAGCCTCTGTAGCACCGTAAGGCCAAGGCACACAGCTCCTCTGGCCTCCTATGACGACTTTGGTGACAAGTTTTACTCCATGCTCTAAATTTTTAAGCATCATAAACATACACTTTAGTATTACATGTAAAAAATTCCATGAGCTTTGGTACTAGAGTAAGCCAATCTCATGAAGGATTTACAAGAACAGATTAACTGATCAGCGATATGATACTAATTGACTACTAGCCAAGTAATTCTATAGGCTCAACACACTTTAGTGTTGTTCCTCAAAAATACAAGGACTTTTACCACAATCATGCTCCAAAATGAACTCCAAATTCTACATGTATTGGTACACCTTAAACTCAACCTAATAAACCCAAATGCACTGAGAATTATCAAATATAGATAACAATAAGAACTAAGAAATAGTATATTCCCAAGATTGTGTTTCAGAACATCTTAGTAGAATTTTCGGTACCATGGGTCCATGAGTCTGAGATATTCATCAATAACAAGTATTACAAAAGATAATAACTTCCTGACATATCATTTTCAAAAAAAAATAATAATAATAAGCTCATAATCTGTCAATGTAAACTTACACGTAAAGCCATCTTCTTAAGTTCGTTCATTGCGGAAAACCGCTTCAGGCGTGATAGCACTGCAAAATCAAGAGGTTTATCTGGGGCAACTCTGTCATCAATAATCCATTGGTGGCCTGAGAACAACAAAAAGAACAAAAAAGAAAAAGATAAAAGAGTCGCTTCATTATAATCACCTCAGAGATGCAATGGTTAACCATGCTATTACACAATTAAACCATACTTTCCAACAAAATTCCAACATATCATCTTCCTTTGTAGCGGTGAAGGAAACTTACACAAAACTTCATGGGCAGATAGCCTTCTCTTTGGATTTCTGTCAAGCATTTTCCGTATTAGATCCTTGGCACTGTCTGAAATTCCCGGCCATGGTTCAGATTCAAAATCTAATTTTCCTTGTAATATCTGCCGGAAGATCCCCAATTCAGTTTCTGGAGTTAAAAAGAGGTACAAAATCAGCATTAATATTATGCATTGAAACAGAATGAATTTTTAGAGTATATTACTTGTCCTCCATCATGCATATTAAGTCCAAAAAAAAAATGAAAAAGATAGCTACCAGCCCGAAAAGGTGGAACCCCACTCAGTAAAATGTACAAAATAACTCCAGCACTCCATACATCTGCTTCAGGTCCATAATGCTTATGCAACACCTCTGGCGCAACATAATTTGGATTCCCAACCACATCAGAAAAAGTTTCACCTAGAAAAAGAGGAAGCAACCAGCAGGTCATGTCAAAATGAGGCCAAACAAACAAGTAACAACTCACAACGAAAAGCAAAAGTTGTCTCATTTAGTGTAGAAACAATCGATAGGATGAATAACAAGATAACCAGAGATCATAAACAATAAAAATTTGCCTTCTTTCTAAAAGCAGGTCGTACTTTTCCTACGTCAATTTGTACCTAAGAAGCATGGACACGGACACGCGACACAACATGGACACGACACGGACACGCCGACACGCTAATTTTCAAAAAATGCAAGACACGACACGTGGGGGACACGCATAAAATATATAATTCTATGTATATTTATTATATGTTATATATATGGATATATCATTCAAAGATAATAAAAAATGCAATATGACACTAATTCCTATAAATTTATATGGTTTTTGTTTCATTTTGTGTCTTAAATTATTTTATTCAAACTTATAATTAGTTTCACATGTGTCTAATTGATGGACACGTGTGCTTAAGCGATAAATACATGTGTCCTCCAGCGATAAATACATGTGTCCTCCAAGTGTCCAAAGAGTGTCCGAATCTTTAAGAAAACTTAAAAAACAAGACACGTTTTGAGGAGTGTCGGACACGTGTCGGGGAAGTGTCCGAAGAGTGTCGGTGTCCAACACGGACACGACACGGATACGTCACCTTCTTAAAAGTGTCTGTGCTTCTTAGATTTGTACAAACTTCGACACTCTTGGAGACTCCATGCTCTCTAGACTCTCCATTGTCTCCCTCTCCTACTGGGTAGCTTTCTCTCACACCTAAGCTTTCCCATGGTCTTTGGTGCATTAGACATGCTTTGCCACCTCTGCATCAAACCTCCACAGTTTGACCCACATTAAGTCCCTTTGGTTTATCTATGCTATTATATATGTGAAGGCTGTGTTGATGTCTCATTTTTTGTATTTTTCCAAAATACCCCTATAGTAAGTGTACATGGGCAGTTATGCCCCCCCCCCCCCCCCCCCCCAAAAACCAAAAAAAAAATATCTAACTTCTGATTTTTCCAAACTCATTTTATTTTTTATATTTTGAATTCAATCATACAATTTATAATCTTATTTTTCTGAAATAAAATAATCATATGTGCACGCATCGCATGCAGTCACTTCTAGTAGAGTATAAAAGCAAGACATGTAACAAACGACCCATTTAGTTTTCATTCTCCTTTTTTTTCCTCTTTATCCATAATTGATATCACATACTCCCTCCGTTTTTTTAATTTTATTTGTCCTCGTTGATTACAGACAAACCTCAAAGAAGTAATTTTAGACTGATAAATTTGTAAAAATGTCCTTTGTCTTGTTTAAATAATTTTATTAGGAATAAAAATTGTATTTAAATATAAGTTTAACGACGAGTAATAAGGGAAAGTGATGGTTAAAAGTTTTAACTTTCCAAACTAGGGCACATAAATTGAGAATTCACAAAAATGAATATTGGACACACAAAATGGGACAGAAGGAATAGTATGAGAGTGCAAATGCAGTATACAAAAATAAGGTTCCCTTTATATGGGGGACATATTACCATGCACACAAACAATACCAAAAAAAAAAAAATTTAAAAATAATAGAAGAAGAATAAAGGAAATCATGCAAACTAGTCCTGAAAAAACAATGGATATGTTTGGTTTGAGTTTGGGAAATGAGTTTTGAAAAAAAATTTCCAAAAATTTGTTTGGTTTGAGATTTTTCTCAAAAAATTTCCAAAATCACTCTCTCTCTTACATATCAATCAATCACTTTTTCTCTCTCCTCTCTCCTTCTCAATCACTTTTTCTCTCACATACATCTACTCAATTCTTCCAAAATATCAAATCATCCCAAACTCCCAAAAAAAATTTGTCTCTCAAAATTTACAACCAAACAAACCAAAAAAATTTCTAAAACAACTCTCCCAATTTTTTTCAAAAACAACTCTCCCAAAAACAAACCAAACAAGCCCAATATCATGTCAGAATACAAAATTAAGAACATATAAATGAGAAAACTCAAAAGACATTTGCACTCTCAAAAATTTTCAAGTTTAAGATCAACAATTTTTCCATACATCAAAATGAGTACAAGAAATTGGACTAATAGTATTCAAAAACCCAAAAGATACAATAAATTACTTTGGCTAAATGGAAACAGAATCAAGAAGGAAAAGTTATATATCATTCACAAAAGCACATAAAAAATAAAAAATCATTTCATTGGGCACTTTTTGGTCCATGGATTTGGTAAGGGAAAAAGGGGCAAAGAGCACAAGAAATCATTTAGTTTTATTTGTTCACCATGGAAAGAGAGGTGAAACATAATGCAACAATGGGAGAAAACTTTACTTGTAGATGTCATTTCTCCTTCCCTTTTTCTTGACTTTATGGCTATTTTTAGAAATTTTAATTTTAAAATCTAATCTCAGATAATAGCATTCACGGGAAATGTACAATTACAAATCAAGCACAAAAACCCAATTCATTTCCATCAAAATATATTAATTGATTAATTAAACGAATTGGAAGAAATACATTACGTTTTCAGTTTATATTTACAAAAAATTTATAAACTGGTTTTTGTTTATTTTTTGTCTATTTTTAAAAAAACATAAACTACAAACACGTTTAGTAATTGACAAAATGTTTAAAAAATTTTAAAAATATAAAAAAGAGTAAGAAATGGCAAGTGGCGGCAAGTAGCAGCGGAAGATGGTGGTGGAAAGTGGTGACGGTAGGTGGTGGGTAGCAGGTGGTGGCGGGCGGGTGGGTGGGTGGGTGACGGTGACGGTGACGGTGGGTGGTAGCGAGTGGGTGGTGGTGGTGGTGGTGGTGGGTGGTGGTGGAAGGTGGGTGGCGGTGGCAGGTGGGTGGCGGATGGCGGGTGGTGGTAGGTGGTGGCGGGTGGGTGGTGGTGGTGGTGGTTGGTGGGTGGGTGACGGTGGCAGGTGGTGGGTGGTAGCGAGTAGGTGGTGGTGGTGGTGGTGGTGGCAGGTGGGTGGCGGATGGCGGGTGGTGGCGGGTAGGTGGCGAGTAGTGGTGGTGGGTGGGTGGGTGGGTGGGTGACGGGGGCGGGTGGTGGGCGGTAGCAAGTGGGTGGTAGTGGTGGTGGGTGGTGGTGGCAGGTGGGTGGCGGATGGCGAGTGGTGGCGGGTGGGTGGTGGTGACAGGTGGTGATGGTAGGTGAATGGGTGACAGTGGCGGGTGGTGGGTGATAGCGAGTGGGTGGTGGTGGTGGTGGCGGCGGTGGCGGCGGGTGGTGGGTGGTGGTGGCAGGTGGATGGCGGATGGCAGGTGGTAGTGGTGGGTGGTGGCGGGTGGTGGTGGTGGTGGTGGTGGTGGGTGAGTGGGTGATGGTGGCAGGTGGTAGCGAGGGGTAGTGGGTGGTGGCGGGTGGTAGGTGGTGGGTGGTGGTGGTGGTGGCAGGTGGGTGGCGGATGGGTGGTAGGTGGTGGTGGCGGCGGCGGGTGGATGGCAGGTGGTTGGTGGCTGGTGGTGGTGGGTGGCTGGAGGTGGCGGGTGGTAGATGGTGGTGGCAGGTGGGTGGTGAGTGGTGGTGGCGGGTGGTGGTAGCGAGCGGTGGATGGTAGTGACGGGTGGTGGGTGGTGGCAGGTGGATGGGTGGTGGTGGTGGCGAGTGGGTGGCAGGTGGGTGGTGGTGGCGGGTGGTGACTGGTGATGGCAGTTGGGTGGTGAGTGATGGTGGCGGTGGCAGGTGGTGGTGGGGGGTGGGTGGTGGTGGCAGAAGACGATGGTGGAAAATAGTGATGGGTGGTGGCTAGTGTTGGGTGGTAAAAAAAAAAAAAAACTCAAAACTCAAAACAGAAATACATTTTTTGAGTTTACATTTTTTGACCAAATTTATAAACTGAGACCACTGATTTATAAATCAAAAATTTACCAAACAAGTTTTTATTTGAGTTTTTTAAATTTTTGTAAATATAAACTGAAAACGTAAGTGCTACCAAACGGCACCTAATCAATCACACAATCATTTTTTTTTTTTAATAGAAGGAAGACAACATTAGGACTTTCATTACTAGAGGATGTAAACATGAGTTGAGAAATACACCCAAACCTGAAACCCATTGCAAATCATGAAAATGTGGAATTGAAATAACCAAATTAGCAATCAACCACAAACCAAAAACAACCATTTCATTTTGTCCAAAATGAAAAAGGAAATAAACTAGCATTACCAACATCCAATATATATATATATATATTTGCACTGATACGATGTTAGCAGATTAGTTAATTAGACAAGCACAACTGAGCACTTGATGCCTCTCCTTAAGCTTAAACTCCAAATCTTGGAGCATTCAACACTACTCCATATGTTTAAAACCTAAATATCCCTCTAAAAATCCAGAGGTACTCGAGTTGCAAATCCAATAGATAGCACACTCCCAAAACAACCCAACATTTCAGAATACTCAATTTTAATTTTTAATTTTTAATTTTTTACAAAACCCAAATTACAGATCAATCAGGAAACTCAAAACAACCATACAAAATACATCAATTTAAATACACACATAGATGTACACACACACACACACACATCAAAAAAGTAGTATAAATAGGTGAAGAAAGAGAAACAAACAAACCCAATGAAAAAAAAGTAAAAAATTAACCTGGCTTGTAGAAGACAGCCAAGCCAAAACCAGTAGCCTTGAGGGCAGCATCCTCATCAGTACTAAGAAACAAGAAGTTCTCAGGCTGAAGACCTCTATGCATAACACCCAAAGAATGACAAGCCTCCACAACCCCAACAATGGTCTTAATGAGCTTGGCAGCTTCTCTCTCACTGTAATGCCCTTTCTGTACAATCCGATCAAGCAACTCTCCACCAGCACACAATTCCATGACTATATGCACATAGAGTCGATCCTCATAAGTACCCTTGATTCGAACCACATTCGCGTGTTCAGAAAGATGATGCATTATCTGAATCTCTCTCCAAACATCGTCATAGTCCTCCTTGCAGATGAGCTTCTTCTTTGGGATCGATTTGCAAGCGTAGTCAACCCCAGTACGCTTCTCTGTGCAGAGATGGGTGGTTCCGAACTGTCCTTGCCCTAGCTTTTTCCCGATTATGTAAAGATTTTGGAGATTTTGGGTCTTGTAGGGAAGGACCCAGATGGGTTTTGATGGTTGTGGTGCTGGTGGTGGCGTTATGGTGGCTGGATTCTCCATTCCTGGTGGTGGGTTTGTTGAATCTGAAGAAGAAGAAGAAGAAGAAGACATGGGTTTTGTAAACAGAGATTGATTGTTAAGTGTTTTGTAAGAATTAATTGAAAAAGGGAAGATCAAGCTAGACCTCCTTCAATCTCTCCCTCTCTCTCTCTCCCCTCTAGATTTTCTACTATGATTCATCTCATTCTCTCTCTTTCTCTCTCTAGAGCTTTGGCTAGCAGAGTTGGTGTCATTAAGACCATCTCCAACGATTCATTAGAGTTGATATTAAATTTAAATTTTAATGAAAAAATCATTGCTCACTACTTCAACGGTTCATCAGAGTTCATATCAGATTGAAAATTTATTAAACAATTCATCAAATTAATGACAAGATACTGATTTCACCAAATCACTGTTCCTGACCGTTGGGGGAGACCAACCGGTCGACCAGCCGGTTGCCCGGCCGGTTGACCAACCGGTCGACCACCAAATGGTTCAAACAGTTCCAAAAAAGGTTCAGACAGTTTTTAAAAAAAAAAAAAATCCTCACACCGGTCGACCAACCGGTTGTCCCGGAAAAAGGTTCAGGCAGTTCAAAAAAAGGTTCAAATAATTTGGAAAAAAAAAAATTCCTTCTAACCGGTCGACCGGCCGGTCGACTACCCGGTTGTCCCGAAGCATATTTCATGAATTTGGTGCACGGTTGGAGTGAGTGGAATCAAATTTGGTGAAATGGATCATTTTTTACTCAGATTTAATGAAAAATTTGAGTCACCGTTGGAGATGCTCTAAGACAAGACCTTGGTTTGACTTCTCTCTCTCCTCGCTTTTCTCTCTCTCTTCTGTTTGTGCAGTCTCCTCCGGACCATGGGCCTCACAATTTTTATTTTATTTTATTTTTTATTCAATAATACTATATGTATTTATTTTTTATTCAATAATACTATATGTATTAATTAATGTGTATACTAATATATTAATAAATTATATAATATAATTTTAAATATTTTAAATATTTATAATTTGTATAATAAATAGAGTTATTAACGATATCATAATACTAATTAATACACTAATATATATTAATTAATACATATAGCACTACCGTTTTCTAATTTGCAGAGCGGAGGAGACAGGTCTAATTTTGTATTTAACTTTGCCATGTTTGGTTAGGATGGAATTGTTGAATTAAATTTTATATTATTATAGAATAGAATTATTTGGTAGAGTCAAAGACAATGGGATAAATTTGAATAAATCTGTTTGAATCTTGAATTTTTATATTTTGTATTTTTATAATTTTTTTTATTTTTAGGTACATTAGTTTAAATGTATTTAAAGATTAAAATATTTTATACACTTTTGTATTTTATATTATTAAATGTATTTAAAGATTAAAATATTTTATACACTTTTGTATTTTATATTATTATAGAATAATGGGATAAATTTGAATGGATCTGTTTGAATCTTGAATTTTTTATATTTTGTATTTTTATAATTTTTTTTTATTTTTAGGTACATTAGTTTAAATGTATTTAAAGATTAAAATATTTTATACACTTTTGTATTTTTTGAATTTTTTAAATATTTATCCATAAATAGTTTACTTTTTTAGTAACTAGGTGCATTTAAAATAAAATAAAATAAAAGTTTACAAAAAAAGCACTAAAGACAACAAAATGCAAAAACAAAAAAATTCTAAAATTATATTTGAAAATTCAAAATAAAACATTTGATTTATTTTTATTTTTTTAAATGTAAAGATTATCTTCAATCTTTAGTCAAACTTTTATTTAATATGAATCACGGGCAAAATTAAATTAAGGCATTGGTTTTGAAATTTTGAGTAAATGTTTGTATCTTTCTTGATTTGAATGTAAATTTGGATAAGGATTGGAGTGGGTTTTGAGTGATTTTTATCTAAATTTAAATTGAAAAATATTTTTGAACTTTTAAAATATCTTTAATAAGTAATGATTCATCCCCCTTTTCTCCCCACCCCCTTTGACCCCCCCTCTCTCTCATTGATTACATTTTCTTTTTCTTTTTCTTTTTTTTTCCTACTCCTCCAATCACCACCCGCCACGTGACAAAGGGGGGTGAGGGGGTGACCCCCAAAAGGGAGTCTCAAGCATTATTCTTAATAAATTGACTCTCAATAACGTACACCGTTACATATTAGTTTTTGAATTTTTTTAGCAATCAACCACGTGCAATCCTCAGCCACGTCAATGTGGATAAATTTAAGAGTGATTGTTTATAGGTCTCCATATTTCTTCATTTAAATTTATTAATATAGGTTTGAATAAAGAATTAGAGATACCCTAAGATAATTGGATAAATTACACTGATTGTTATTTTTATTTGATCGAATTTTCACTTTGATTCAAGTTCTTTTAATTTTATAAATTAAACTCCACATTTCTAATTATATTTTAATGTGATATTGATTCATATGTCAATTATCATTAGCATTCTAGACGAAAAAAAGCAGGTGAAAATTTTAATAATTCTCATACAATAAAAAATAAATAAATAATTGATAGCTCCTATAGTTACATTCTGTAACAACCCTGACCCATGATTAACTGATTAACCATGATTAACCCATGATTTAGTATGTCTAATGAGTAATTGAAGTGGAATTTTGCATTAATTGAATGTGTATTGCGTTATTTGTGTTTCTATCTGTCACTTGTAGGAATATCTATTTGAGTTTCCGTTCTGTTCTGCAAATTGAAAACCTTATCGACATCCGATCATGAAATTGACTTAAATTACGTGTTATTTGGAATTTTTGGAATTTTATGGTAGGTTTAATTAAAATTCGATTCGGAACGAATTAATTAGAATAAATTACACTCATTTGCTTAGTTTAAGCCTAGGTTAATTAAGTCAACTTAATAGGGCCTATATAAAGCTCATGCACACTCTTGCCTACATTACACACTCTTATTCCTTCACTCTAGAGACTCCAAATGTGAGAGAAAAAGAGAATTAAAGGGTGAAAGTTGATTTCAAAAAAGAAAGGAAGGAATTGCTAGGAAATTAAGGGACAATTGGAGAATTGAGCTAGAACTTACCAAGAATTCAAAGAATTGAGGACCTTAGGTAAGACTTGCATTCCCTAAGCTTTCATTTAACTCACTCTTACAAGAATTCAAGAGAATTTAGTTGAATTAAGCAAGTCTTGAGTTAATGAGTTTGTAGGAAGACCATATCATGCATGCATGCTCATTTCATCACAATTTGAGGTTGTTTTCAAAGAATTCTCCTTTTGCATGTCCATGGTTTGACCTTCTTCTAAGAATTGATCATGTTCTTGAGTTGAACATCTCATTTGATCTTGTTTTGAAGGCTTTGAAGTTAAGAATTACTTGCATGTTAAGTTCATGTGATGGTTTAACATTCCAAGTTTGATTTCATACAATTAGTACGCCTTTAGGCTTTAATTTTTGCGAAATGGTTTTGAATTCATGATGTTTTTCAAGTTTACATATGTTTTCTTAAGTTTTGGACCCAAATGGATATGAATTATAGCTTTGAAGTTGAGTTTTGAACTTGAAAGTGCAATCTGGAAATTCTAGAATTTGCACCCTCCGCTCGAGCGACAGATCCTGCGCTCAAGCGACCACTCTGTGATCTTGCACTTCTGCTCGAGCGACCAGAAGTCTGCTCGAGCGTAAAATGCAAGCTCCCAGAAGTTTACACATTTTGCAGACCACTCGAGCGACAGAAGTTGCGCTCGAGTGAGGACTTCAATCTCATGCTCAAGCGGCCATCAAGCGGAAATTTCACATAACCAGTACTTTTACTGAATTTACAGACCGATCGAGCGAGAGAATCTGTGCTCGAGCGACCCCTCACATGTTTGCATGCCCGCTCGAGCGAGAAAAGTTGCGCTTGAGCGTGACCCCTGTTTTCAACAAGTTTTATAAAATGTGTTCAAGTGCATTTTAGCATTCTCATTGCATCATAAGCATTCCTAGGCCAAGAATAGGACATGATAGTGAGGGTAAAACATAGAGACACACTAAGAACGAAGCGTAATGAGTTAAGTATATACATGTGTTTCAAATGTGTATATGTTATGTGTTTGTGTAGGTCACGCGCTATCGTTTGCCTGGTCTATCTTATTTGTCTACATTATCTAATCTGCTAGCAGAGCCATCCGTGAGTAATAGCTTTGTAAAGCTATGTTCAATTTATAAGTATTTTCTGAATGATATAAGATGATCTGTTTTCTAACATATTATTTTCTGCATGAATGAATGGTTGTCCAATATTTCTGAAATGTATTTGTGGCATTCTTAGCTTCAGATGACATCTGTTATCTATTTTGTTATGTCCTAATTATAGGTCAACTGTACGTCTCATGAGCCAACTGTTATGGATCCTTATATATATGTCTCATTTATAGGCCAACTGTACGTCTCATGAGCCAACTGTACCGTCTCCGTGCACGTGAGTCAACTGTATGCCTTTATGGTCGTCCCTTTATGGGTCAACTGTTTCTGCTAGTGCTAATGAATGTACAATGTATGATTAACTGTCAATTCTGATTATGAATATGATCCTGAATCTGTATCTGTTATAAACTATGATTTCTGAACATGATTATCAATCCATTCTATCAATTACTGAATTCTGTTTTCTGTAACGTTATGAATAACATTTATTAAACCATTTACTCTGTTATTATTCACTGGGTTTCCGCTCACTGTATTATTTATATATGTAGGTGAACAAGTGCGTGGCCAGGCTCAATGATAATCGCCTAGAATTCCATTTTGTCAGCCACCCTTTGTGCCTCCCGAGGAGGTTCCGGATTATGTCAAGTCAAAGGGGTCATGTTTTGTGAACCACGTTTAACTGTTTTGTTTTATGTTTTTATGACTCTCGAACAACTTTTGTCTATCTGTATCGTGGGATAAGTCCCATCTTCGTTTTATTTGTATTTGTAGGATAAGTCCCATCTTCGTTTTATTTGTATTTGTAGGGGACGTGTGACTATTATATTATGACGTCACATGTATGTGTACATATATAAGTTTTATCTTTTCTTTCTCATATATGTCTACACAACTCTATGGACGTTGTATTTTGTATAATTGCTTCCGCAAGTCCCTTCATTATCTGCTATTCTGTACAAAGGCCTCTGGTAATCCAAGGATTACTGGCCGGTTACGACGCTAAACCTATAAGGGTGGGTTTGGGTCGTGACGCATTGAAATTTTACTTTAATCCCTTTAATTTTAAACATGTCGTTTTTCATAAAAAAAAATGTCATAAGCAATTCATGTGCCATAAGAAATAAAAATAATTAATTTACACCGGTGTTGGTTTTTATAGTTTATTTTGAATTTTACTTTGATTCTTTTTGTTGTACAAATGTTGTTTTCTGTTTAAAATATTAATGACAACTGATAAAGGGACTACATTTAAGCAAAATTAAAAGTGTAAGATTTAGATTAATAAATTTAAAATTACGAGAATTAAAATAAAATTTTACTCAGAATTAGAAGGACTATAGTATAATTTATCCAAGATAATTTGAAATTGAATTAGATGAGATTCAATAATCACCCATGTGGGAGATTGATAATATGATTCAGATTTGCAATTTAATTAAACGAATGCCTGACTAGAAGTATTCTTTGACAAATCAATAGCAGATTAATTATAAATCTTATAATTACATTTAAAAGTTAGTCAATTGTTGTCCAACTATACATAATTTGAACCCCAAAAATTACAAAAATATATGTATAAAATAAATAAAAATTTGATAAAGATGATTCAGAGACAAAATTTTACAACACGAGCCTCACATGTCCTAATCTAATACTCTAATCTGTATAAACAAATACACGCTTAAAATTTTCCTCATTGGAGACCATTATCAAATTTGAATTTATTTTAATCTTATGAAACTCTTTTTATATGAATAGATTTATTGCAACTTTAACATTTAACTCATAAAGTTATTCAATGTTTAACTCAGAATTATATGAATAGATTTATTGCAACTTTAACATTTAACTCATAAAGTTATTCAATGTTTAACTCAGAATTAAAGTTTTGATGCTAACTGCTTGGGTCAAATATCAATTTGTTTGTTTAAGGATGGGTTTAGAATTAGTTTATTTATATATTTTCCAGTTGTTTTGTTTTGTCTTTATTTGTCAATTTTTTAATGAATATGCAATCTTTTACTTTTTAGCAACTTTTAACCAAAAAAGCTATAAAACAAGGAAAAATTACTCATAAATCCCATGGAGGAAATGTTGCTCTCTATAGTCCTCAGTGTTTTTTTGAAAATCATTTAGTCATTTTTTATTTTTGGTATGATTTTTTGTTTATATGTATTGTATATGTATTTGATTGTTTTGCCCATATTTACGATTTCTTTTGATTTTTTGTTGTTATTGGTTTGGTAAGGTATGGGATAACATTCTTTTTTTGGAGGAGGGGATGCGTGGACTGCGGGATGAGAGGGGGGGAGGTTGGGGTGTTTCTTAGTTGGTGTTCTTTTTGTGTTTGAATACGTGTAGACACCCCATTTTTGACCGCCCTTAAGACTTGGGCGCTACTGATGTTTCACTTGGTGATGAAAGGTGTGCAGTGTAAAGGTTCAATTTCTTTGGCAAGGAGAGAGTCAAATCCAAACCTTATACCCCATTTTTGGACCAAAACTATTTTGACAAAAGATTTTAGACCTTGAAACCCTCTCTTTCAAAATATTTTTGAAACAAAGTTCCTACGATGTTCCAGCGCTCGCATTTTGTTAAATGTTGCGCTTTTTGGTAAACCGAGCAAGGATAAAGTGGAAATGAATGGAAGAGAGGTGAAATATTTGAAAAATCTTTCAAAACACCTTGTTTAGGGGTTTGGAGTTGAATAAAAGGGGAGGAGAGGGAAGAATCCAAGTTGGGAAAGAAGATGGGCATGAATCGTTAAGAGAGAGTCGAGCAACCCTCGCTAAATCAGGCCTATCCTTTTGTACATTTGGAATTTTAATATGAGGCCACCACCGTTGGAAAGAAGACTTCCGGGGCTTCATTTTGCACTCAAGAATCTCTTAAAGCCAAGTCCGAATGGGGGAGATATGGTTGGTTGAAGTAGGGTATCAATCTGGTTGGACCAAAACTAAGCAGTCTTTACTAAAAGAGGGATATCTCTTAGCACAGTTGGAATTTTGATATGAGGTGCTACCATTGGAAAGCTTACTTCTGGTGCTTCAATTTGCACACAAGAATGACCTGAAAAGACATCCAGATGAAGGAGTTAGGCTTGCTTCAAGTCGGGTACCAAGACTAATTTTTGCTGCAGACCACTAAGGGAGTGTGCCGACCACAAATGGAGCATGCTGACCATATGCCGACCATAAATGATCCTTGTCGACCCGAAAAAGTGGTCGGTCGACCAGTTGGGGTGGTCGGTCGACCACTTATGCCTAGAAAGCCCAGAATTGGCAGATATTTTGCTCCAGTTGTTGTGCATTACTCCAGATATTTCCAAACTCAGATATTTCGACCCAAGGCATGTATTTTGCTATATATTGAGGCATTTCTCTCATTTTGAAAAGGTTAGAACATTTTGAAGGCTTAGAAAATTTGGGGAGCTTCTCACTCTAGAATCCTCTCTCTCTAGAAGATTTGTGAGCAAATTCTTTTCTCTCTCTAGAATTCTCTCTTTCTCCTCTTGTTTTAGGCTTAGAAGTGAGAATTTCCTACACTTTTGCAAAGAGACCCTTAACCAAAGTTGATCATCTTTGGGCTGAGGTAGCTTGGGACCTTTTTTGAGCTCCAAAAAGGCTAATTTTGGCTCTGATTTTGGCTGGTTTTACTGCTGTGCTTCAAGGTGCTTCAAGGGTAAGAACTTCCTCGTTTCAAGCTTGTTTTTGCACACTTGCTTTATCCCCCTTTTTCCATTGTTTTGCTGTATTTTGGGGCTGGTTTTGAACCATCAAAAACCTCTGTTTTTAAGGTGCAAAAGTGGTAGTTTAAAGCTTGGTGAGTTTGGGGGTTGTTCTCCCTTTTTGTTCCTTGGCTTGTGAGGCCTTTTGTGCAACTTCTCACCACCTTCAAATCCAAATTTTTTTGGCCTTTTTACCACTGAAAATTAGAGGTATTTCAGTGGTGGAAACCATGTTTTGAGGTCCAAAATAGGAGGGGTTGGCCTCCCCTCCTTGCTTCTTGGTTGCATGCCTTACTGGCCTAATTATTGAGCATGTTTTTCTAGCATATGTTGGCTTATTCTTAGATTATTTTTGGGCTTATTTCAGCATGGCATAACTCTATTTTGTCTTTGTTGAGTCACCTCTTGCATGCTTTTTACACTTATAATGTAATCTTGCCATTTAGCGTTACATGCTTGCTACTTTGGCTCATCATTCTAGCTTATTTTGGCTATGCTCCCACATGCTTTTACTCTTGTTTTAGCATGCTTAAACTCTGTTTTTGGTTGGCTTGGCCACTTCTTGCTTGCATTTTGTACTTATAGTACAAATCGTGCTTACTAGCTTAACATGCTTGATGTTGTAGCCTATTAATCTAGCATGTGTGTGCCCCACTCCAGAATGTTTTTGCCACTGATTTAGCATGCTTTAGGACTTTTTTGGGTGATCTTGGTCCTTCGGGGCTTGCTTGATATGGCTATGGTGCAAGTGCCTTAGCTAGTCTTGAGTTTTGAGCACCATAGCATGCTATATTTGTGATGTGTGCGTGATATGGCATCATTTGGAATGTAATTTCAGAGCTTATATCTTTGCCATACTCTCATGTTTATCACTTTTTAATTGTGTTTAAGAGTTGTGCCTTTATGCCTTGTTTATGAGCCATCATATGAGCATGCATTTCTAGCTTCTTGTGCCTAAGTTTCAGGATGTTTTGGCCTCTGTTTTGGCATAGTTTAGGCCTGTCCATAGTTGGTTTAGTCATTTAGGCTTGGTATTGCATGCCTCTTGTGAAATGCTCTTTACTAGCTTTGATGTTTTTGGCCTTTAACATGTTATTCTTGCATTGTTTGCATGCTTTATGGTCTTTAGCATCCTTTTTCAATGCTGAAATGTATGTCATTGCATGCCATCTTTCATTTGTTATATCGCTTTGAAAGAGGTCTTAAGCCCTTTGTTGGTTTGAGTGTGAAATCGAGGCGTTCATGCCTAATGGTTTTAACCTTCTTTTGAAGGTTTCTACTAACCAACGGCATGATGCTTCTTTCATGCTCAAGAAGCTTATGGCTTGGTTCGTCTTTCCAATTAGAGGACTTCTCGCATTTGGACAAATCAATTAAAGGATTAATTGGTAATCTAAAATGTGTAAACAAAATGAGACCAAGCAAAACATGTCAAGATAACATGCTTGAGTTGCATTGCATGTGTTTGGATCAGACATTAATCCAAACACGAGGAATGTGGCACGTTTCATACTCAAAGTGATGAAACGTGTAGCATTTTTTGGTCGCTGACCCTCTTGATCATGCATGATAGAGGTGGGGGCTCTTATGTGTTATTTATGCATTCATTAACTCGTGCAATCTTGGCTTCTCGGCCATTGTGCATTGCGATGCTCGATTGGTGGCCCGAGAGTCGAGTACCGCACTCCCTTGAGCTTGAGAAATGATAAGGAGGGTGGTTGTGCACACATATCTTGCAAATACACTGCTATGCTCCTTGTTGTTCTCTGTTGTAGCAAAACTGGAGTTTGGCAAATCAGCTGGTCGACCGACCACAAGGAGTAGTCGACCGACCAGTAAGGGTGATCGGCCGACCAATTTTTCTGGTCTACAACCCCCTTTTCTGGTCGGCAACCCACCAGAGGGTCCCCATGTTGGAGCAGAAACAATCTGGAAGTTAGTGCACTTTTCAGACACCAAATCAAATGCAAATAGAGGCAATTCTGGGCATAGCAATGGATTTTCGAGCGAGGCGATCGAGCATGCATGCACCCCTCACCCCCGAGGACCTCTTTTAACTGCTTTAGCTGTTTTACTTGGTTAGATAATTCGTCGGTTTTGTACTTAATTAGTTAATGTGCTTAATTAATCGATTTGTTTTGTAATAATTAGTTAACTAAGAATAGTTAATTATTTTGGTTTGTAATAAGTAGCTTAATTAGCGTAGCTAGTTAGCCCTCTTATTATTCGGACCCTCCGTCTAGAGGGCAAAATGTTGTAATAAGCGAGCGTGCGTGCTTGCGTGTGTGTGTGAATGTCTTCCAACCCCACGTATTTCTCCCTTTTATTTACCAGCTTTTGATGGTTAGTTTTAGGGCATGTTTCAATTAGCATACTTTATGACTTACATGTGTGCATTCATTCATTTGTATTGCATGCACCGGGCTCAGCGCATCATATAAACTGCATTGTATTTCAATATCAATTTGAATACATGTTATCAAGCTGCATTCATATGCCATCCTAGATAGCCGAGCCTACTTAGTTGCATTTTGCATGTGTTGCGTTAGGCATTGTTGACATAGCTAGGATCATGCATTGATTTCTAACTAGCTTCTGTTTTGGCTTGGAATACTCAGTGAGTGTTTATGCTTTAGCATCCTTGCATGTGTGTAAGTGATTGCCATGATAGCATGCTTACCATGAGGCTATGTGCTTATGTGTTTAACTGCATGAATGCCTATGGGTGAAGGCTTGATTGCCTGAATTGGAACAACTCGATGATTGTGAGTTTTAAGCCCACTTGAAGTGGCAAAATCATGTTTTTCTAAGCCCACTTGAGGGTGGCAAATCCACGCTTTAGCCTACTTGCGAGTAGCACTTTCAAACCACTTTAAAAAACAGACATGAGTTGTTTTGTTCCAATTCGCGTGATTGAGTCTATACTTGTATGCTGTGCGCATCACATAGTAAGTTAGGTTAATAAACCGGAATAAGGACACATGTGTTTTCAAAACAACATATCATGTTTAGTAAAGGCCGATCCTTTGATCGGGCGAGCGGGGGTGCTCATTTCAGGACCTTCCCCTCTCGTACCCAAGTTCCCGAGCCCAGGCAACTTTGGTGATGACGAACACGTGGCCTTAGGCACGAGTTAGGGTTTTCTAAATTTCCCAAAATAAAATATTTAGGTGGCGACTCTAAAATCTGGCAAAGCAGTCCATGTTTGGTGTTTTTTTATTAAAATCGATTTTTCAAAACGATTTGTCGGATTTGGACTCTTTGGTGATTTATCAGTCTTACATTGCACTTTGTGAGATTAGATTCAGAACCGTGATAGGAGTCCGAACTGTAGTAGCTATGAACCCAATTCGCGCCCTCTCCGAAAGGGGGGTGCGCGGAGTGAGTTCAGGCGGTCTACAATACGTTTTTGTGGGTGGGGGGTTTTTTGGTGCTGCTATTCAAATCTTCTACTTTGAAAACGGTGGTGTGTGCTTTGCTTTTTTTCAATTCAGGCTTAGTTGATTTGATTTTTCTGTTAGTGGGTGTAATATGTTTTCTGGGTTGGTTATGATGTGCCCCCTGTAACTGTGGGGCTGATGTGTTTCTGGGGTGGTTATTTGGGGTTGTTGTATTTTGTTAATGTTCGAATATGTTGGGGGGGAATTGTCAATGGTGGCTGGGTTTGTAATGTGTTTTTGGGGGTTGGCAATGGCAGACTGGGTTTTGTAATGTTTGAATACGTGTGTGTGGGTTTTGTCAATGGTGGATGGGGTTTTACTGTTCAGGGGTTGTAAATGGTGGTTGTGTTTGCTGTCCGATTGTTCTGATGTTATGTGCTGAATTAACATTAACAGTGTAAATTAAAAACCACAAATAGGCTATGGAGTTTGGTTTGTTCTGTTGTTTAATTAATTTTTCCAAATTAGAGCAAACATTATCCACGATAGAACATTGGTTATGGTAGGACGTCGTCTTCATGTGGTTGTGTAATTGTATGACAGATTGTTTTTGATAGAACATTGGTCATGGTAGAACATTGTCTTCATGCTTGGAAAAACAAATGGACCTCCTGATTTAGCATCAGTTCCTAACAGTACGCCTTTATCATCATTATCAGGTGGAAGATTTACATTTTCTTTGTTGTAGGTGTTTCAACCATCATATTCATTTGAAAGATGTTTACTGTGCATTGAATTTTAATCCCAATAATGTTATCCTCAACACCCATATCAAGTGGTTATGTTCTCTGATCTGCTACCTGTAAATGTGTGTTCTTTTTTTTGGCCCAACTGTTAATGTGGTTTTTTTGTCAGGCATGGAGTTCGCGGTGTTGTTGTTGTGTATGTTCGGTCAAACAAATGCGGTGTTGCATATTTGCCAAACATTCACCTATGCTCTGTTGGTTGACAGTGTTTGTCACAAATTTGATGTTTCTGACCGGGGATTGGTTTATTTCTTGTTCACCATTCCTAGGTACAACAAGTTTAAGGTTGACTGCGACAATGATATGCAAAACATGTTGTCACTTGCAAAGTCATTTGGTCTTGATCATATTGACGTGCTAATTCAAATGCGAAATAATGTGTCGGGCAGTCAACTTGGTTTAGCAAGGTCCCCCCGTGATGGTTCGAGCAACACTACAGATTGGCAGACGGCCAATATAGAGGACCGTACTGATTTGTTATCGGATTTTTGTCCCCCATAACAAGAAGATGTTCTTGTCTATTGGATGGGTGTTCAATATTACAAATGTTGGCCAATCTTTTTTTGGGAGTGCGCATGAATTCCGGATGGTACTTTGCAAGTATGCTGTTGAATGCGGTTTTCAGTTTAAGTACGTGAAAAACGACTCTGTCCGTGTAACTGCTGTATGCAAGTTCACAACGTCAACGGGTTGTGGGTGGCTGATTCACTCAAGGGTGTCTGCTTCGAATGGTTTTCGACATGAAGACGGCTATGGGTTAGACATTAGTTACTAGGTTTGCTTGGTTAGGGGTGGAAAAAGCGCGGAATGAAGTATTCGATGATGACGATATGTCGTTCGACCAACTCAGGTGGTATAGCGATGCCGTTATGCAAAACAATCCACATAGTTATATAAATTTGGATTTCGAGCACAAACTGGACGTTTCGTGAGATATTTCATATCTTTTTGTGCATGCATTAATGAGTTCAACAATTGTTGTCCGCTTTTATTTTTGGATGGTACATTTTTTAAAGGAAGATTCAAGGAGACGTTGCTCGCAGCGACCGCTAAGGATGGGAACCAAGGTATGCTATTTATTTTTGTTTAATGGTTTGTTGTAAAGTTTCATGGTTGTGTTATACTATTTTCAAACATCACAATATTATCTTCATATTTCTGCTTATTTTTTGTTTCAAATTTTGCATTCCATTACGAACTTATTATTGGCTTATACATTACATAAACACATCATTTGTAGGTTTATTCCCCGTCGCTTTTGCTATTGTCAACTTTGAAAACACATGTAACTGGGAGTGGTTTTTGCGTCATTTGTCCGAAGTTGTAGACTGTTCCAGAACTTTAACTTTTGTGTCCGACTGTAAGGCGGGGTTGGTACAATCGATGTGTACTGTCTTCCCAACCGCACACCATGCATTTTGCTTGCTACATCTGCAGATGAATCTTCGAGACCGCATGAAATACATTAATGTTGATAAAAAAAATGGACTCATGCGGAAGTTGCGTGCACTACAACAAAATTGAATTTTTATGGCTTGCAATGTATGCCGTAAAAACTCTTTCATGGCATGCACACAAATGCCGTTATATGACATGGCGTGGAAAGTTGAGCATCTTTTACGGCCTGCAAGTAAAGTTGTAAAAAGTAATAAATTAAACATCAATGACATACTTTGTATGTCGTATATAACTTTTTACGACATTTTTGTCATGCCATAAATCATCATACTTTCTATGGCATAATTTTACATGCCGTAGAAAGTTTTTTTAATATATTTATAACATACTTTGTATGCCGTATATAATATTTTAAGACATTTTCTTGCATGTCATAAATCATCACACTTTTCACGACATAATTTTGTATGCCGTAGAAGGCCATTTTTAATATATTTATGACATACTTTGTATGCCGTATATAATCTTTTACGGCATTTTCTTGCATGTCATAAATCATTATACTTTTCATGACATAATTTTATATGTCGTAGAAGGTTATTTTTAATATATATATATATATATAGAGAGAGAGAGAGAGAGAGAGAGAGAGAGAGAGCAAATTCAAAGTTTATTATATGAGTAAACTCAATATATGAACACACGATATCATTAAAATGCCCATTTTAGTACTTGAAAAGCAAATTACAAGATCAAATAGCAAATTATATGTACAAATGAAAGCAAAAAGATTATATACAATACAAGTAGTCAAGTCTAATTCATTATTAGGAGTATTAGAGAGAGCTAAAGAATCCATTAACTTGGCCACTACAAAAAGCCTCTGCCCCAATACCAATGGTAGGGATTCGAAGAGTAGATGTTACAGCAGCAACAGCAGTAACAGGTGCAAGCACACATTTCAGAACAACAAAAAAACATCCAGCTTCCTGCAAAGCCAGGGCAAACTCAACAACTTACAGAAGATTAGTATTATAAATGTCCAACACACAAAGATCAGGGTTCCTGCATGTTAACATCAATTGGAGACTTCTTTTCCAAATTATCACTTTGATCTCAACATTCCAAATGGGAATTTAAAATAATAATAATAATATTTGACAACAGCTAGTTGAAGATTAGTATTATAAATGTCCCCAAATCAAGCAAGAAATAATCTGGTCACAATTAATTTATACATGCTGTTTACAACCTACATAGATATCTCATATCATAGGTATATATATCACATCATAGAATGCTAAGATAACAAGCAACAAGGAAAGAAAAGGAAGAAAAGGAACTTGAAGCAGCATATAATAATTTGCCATGTCCCATATCTTGAATGGCTTTGAAACCAATTTATATCGCATCCCCACTTCTCAAAGCATTATTTCACCAGTAGCAGAACCAACTGTATAAAAGAGAATCTACGTCAAATAAAGGAAAGAAAAGGAAGAATTCGTATATTTATTTAGCATGAGCTCAACCATTGAAATCATAGGTGGTATGTTCAAATCATTGATCAAAGACCATTATAGCAAGAAGCAATGTGTGATGAGAAGGATGAAAATCCATGCTGGTGACAGCAGATCCTTGATGCATGGTACAAGCTACTATTCTTGGCAAGTCATCCAAGGACCAAGTGGCATGTTGATGAGATGTCGGATATGTAACCTGGCAAGTGGAGCACCATTAGTAATGAATTCATTAGTAAGAGAAACTTGTTCAAAAGAATAAGTGAATCACTTCAAAAAAATAGTCACTGAGATATGCATAAGCAAAAGTTGACAGCAAGGATCAAATATAGAGGATGAAAGGTCATGAAATTTGCCCAATCTGCTTTCTGACACAATAGGGAAGCATGAGTATAGAATGAAAAAATTGAGTTGAAAGGCCTACCTTTTGTTAGAATTCTCCATTAAATTCTTGACCATAAATTTGAATTCTCTAATTTTTGGAGCAAGGTGATAACAGCTTGCAAGAAGAGATAAATGAGCCACTTATACCAGAAGACAAGACTCGAGCTTATGAAGAAGATGGCTATGGTCCCAAAGATTTGAGCCACAAAAGCAGTTCTACGGAGCATGAATGGATGGTTTACCTTAGTACCTTTGTCGCAGTGTGTGGTTCTTATGCATTTGGAACCTGTGTAAGTGCCAATCATTTAATCAAACTTCATTTCATGTTTCACTAAAGCTGAAAGAAATAGTTGAAGACATTACAAACCAAAGCAAAAATTCAGAATAAGTTTCTTAGAAAAGTAGAACTTTTTGGTGGCAATTCTGAGGTGTCATAATTTGTTGGTTTTCAAGCAGGTTATTCATCACCTATTCAATTGGCCATCACGGACGATCTCGATCTATCACTAGCTGAGGTTTGTTAAACATTAATTTTCCTTCCTGTGAAAGAGGTTATCCTGGACATATTTCCATTATTCACAAATCCTATCAGAAAAAGCATAAATCACAAAGGCTAATGAAACAATATTCATAGATGAGGATGATAAATGGACATATCTAGTTTCTGTTCATTCAGAATAAGTCAACACAAGGCAAATTCAACTGCTCAACTCTGAATATTAAGTTAACATTAGTTTAATTTTATAATCAATAACCTCAATAATTGCATATCTAATCTCACAAGATTTCCTTCCAGCACTGGAACGATAATCTACGCATGTATTCAGGTTATCAACGTTCACGTCCTTAGTTTTGTGGAGATCTAGATATCTCTTCTTACAATGAATTGGTTCTAGTGTTCTTTTAGGTACCTATTACTGCTCTAGGTGCAACCTTAATCGACAAAGCTGGAAGAAAACCCCTTTTCATTGGTAAATCCTAGTATGAAGTACTATTAGCTGGTTCCGGTTCTCCTCAAGTAAGGTCAGATTTTTTTTTCATTCTAGGTTTCTGGATCAGGATTGGTCATAGGTTGTGCACTAACAGCTATTTCATTCTATCTAGAGGTAATTTCCAAACAATTAATAGTAAGAGCTTCGCTCATGTTTTTTTTCTTTCTTTCATTTTTTTTTTTTTTGGTTTTAATTTTGATCTACAATGATCATTGTGTGGACCAGGTCCACAAAATAGCAGTCAATGCATCATCAATACTTGTTGCAACTGGCATACTGGTAATACTATCAACTCTCTAAAACCAAAATTTCCACCAATGTCAATTTATTCTATATGATAACTTTTTTTCTTGATCAGGTATACATAGGAGAATTTTTAGTAGGAATGGGCTTAGTTCCTTGGGTTATAATGTCTGAGGTATGTAAAACTGCAAAATCATCATTTCCATCTATGATTTGATGATTTCATCAAGCTGAGAGTTTCCTCTTATTGTAGATATTCCCTATAAATGTAAAAGACGTAGGGAATTTGGTGTCTGTCACTATAACTCCATGGCATTCAATTGAATTTTTTTGACTTCAGAGAAACAGAATTAAAACAGTAAAACTGCTCCCCTGCATTGAGATGGTGTTGAGTTGGATGCCTGGAGTATACAAATCAATTAGTATTCTAAAAATAAAATAAACGTCATTATAACTCAGCTCAGCAAAATTATAATAATTGGGATATCTATTGCTCATTATTCTGAAAAAAGATAGTTGTAACTCAACTTCGAGATGTTAGGAACTTAGGATAGAATATTGATACTCCATTAACTCTTCAGATCCTTTTGCTGCAAAATTGTCCCCCTAGAAATGCTATCTCTCTTAGTTTGATATCTATTAATAATAGCTAACAACTGAAAAACAGCAGCTCATTAGAGTTTTCTGTTCAATTTCATATCTTTCTACAAATCCTGATGCGAAAACAACTACAGGAGAAATAAGTTAAAATGCGAATTCAGAAACAAATCGTTAGAACTTCAAATAAAATCCATCCCACAATATAAAACCAGCTAATGATCTAAATTCAGCATGACTGCATTAACAACTGTCTTCAGTTTTGTACAAATCTTCAATTAGCAAAAGTCTATGTGTTAGAATTATGAACAGTTATTGGGCATCTCTCCTCAAAGTTGATACAAGACATGGTAAATTTTCCCATAGAGATTACTTATCAAAGATGAATAAATTCTCAAGAGAGATTCACACTAAATCTTTTTTTTTTTTTTTTTTTTTTCAAGAACAACCTGAAGAAAACAACAGGAAAATATAGAAGAACCTAAGCCAACACAACATTTGACAAATTATAGCTAATTTCAACATGATTTCTCCAGAAAACTTCACTAAAAATTAAACTACTCTGTTTGGTTTCTAAAATTAAGAATCTCAAGGAGTCCATATATAATCTATTTCCCTAGGGCCTACATTTTCTGAGCAACCAAACAGGGAAAAAGAATCCACATTACACATCAAAATGAATACTACCTTCAATCACATTACTTCCATTGATTAACTCACTCCTCAAACTTCAACAATTCTAAAGAAACATAAAGAAAAAAATAATAATAATTAAATAAATAAAATTTTTCGAGACATTAATTAGCAGATTTCCTCGAGACGCAAAAGAAAATTAAAGGAAATCGAAAGGAATGAATTGGAATTTGGATCCAGAATGAATAAAGAAAGAAAGAAAGATAAATGTGAGATAAGAATATTGATTGCTTAAGAGAGAGGCTAAAGAGGGATTAAAGAACTGACATTGATTGCTTTTTGAATGCAATCTCTCCTTTAAGCTGATGATGATCACACAAACCACCAAGCAAGCAACCCACCCACTCAAACCCTCTCTCTCTCTCTCTATCTCTCTCTAAAACTGTCACATTCTCTCTCTTGTGAAGATCATAGCATCACAAATTGAATTTCACGATTTGACAACTATAAATTCATATTCATATTCAAATTCAAATCAAATTAACACATGGATTCAAATTCAAATCTCTCACAACAAATTTATAATTAAATATGAACTTCTAGATCAGAGAGAGAATTTACCGCTTGAAATAGCAAGGGGCAAACCCTAGGAGGAGATTCAAGATTGTAAACCCTAGGAGGAGAAGAATCAACAGAATGAAGAGCTTGAGAGAAGGAGAATACGAAATTGAGATTGAATCAAAATCGATGACGATGGCTCACCTTAGTAGACGATGCAAATGGCGGTGGCGGTGGAGCTTCGAAATCGAGAGAGAGAACTTCGAAATTGAAATCACCGAGCTACGTATTGATTTATGACAAAGGGACAAGGTATTGATTTATGAAAAGGAAGCTGCTCTATGAAATCAAAATCACCGAGCTGAAGTGAAGAGAGTGAGCGAGAGATTTGAGGGAGCCCAGCAGAGATTGTAACACATTTGGAGGCGTTTATATTAGCTAAACGGTACCGTTTTAATTAATACAAAATGCGACACTTATAAAACGTCGTTAAATATTATAAAAAGTTTAAAAAAATGCTGCAGTGATATGTAATTTTTTTAAAAATCCCATTGGGTGCAATTATCCCTTAAAAGAAGACACTAAATTATAAAATAATGTATAAATTATTTTTTACATTGTCCTCAATTAGGAAAATTTAAAGTGAGAAGCTTGGTTGGAAATTGTTAGTTTTTTTAAATCATCAAAAAAAAAAAAAAAAAAAATCATATTGAAATTTTTTTTAATAAAAGTTTTCACAGCATGCTAATGCATGCCGTATAAAGTTATAATATTTTTACGACATGAAATGTATGTTGTCTTAAGTTTAACTATTTTATGACATATTTTTGTATGCCGTGAAAATATACGTTTTTTACGGCATGCTTTTGCATGCCATAAAAAAATTTCGGATTGAATTTTTTTTTTTTTTTGCAGAAGTTTTCACGACATGTCAATGCATGCCGTGTAAAGTTATAATATTTTATAACATGAAATGTATGTCGTCTTAAGTGCAAATATTTTATGAAAATTTTTTGTAAGTTGTAAAAACATACATTTTTTACGGCATACTTTTGCATGCTATAAATATATGAATCAACGACTTACATAGTATGTATGCTGTTATTGACAAAACATTTACGGCTTGCAAAAAAAAAAAAAAAAATGCCGTAGAATGTACTAACTACGACATGCATTTAATGTATGTCGTAAACATGATGCCGTGAATAGTTAGTTTTGTTGTAGTGGTGAATGCGCTTACGCCCCTAAAGTTAATTCCTTCAACCAAAAAATAGATATTTTGTTACAATGTAGCCCAGTGGTGGTTGGAAATTTTCTAAAAGATTTGGATCCTGAACATTGGTCCAATGCATACTTCAGGTATTATGCTAGTTACATATACACTACACAATATTTTTTCAACCACTAAATCTTATGAATCTAATTGTTTTTTTTTTTTTTTTTTTTTTTTTGTCTCCATAGGGGACGTAGGTATGGCGAGATGTGGTCTAACGTTGCCGAGTCTTTCAATAGTTAGATTCGAGAAGCTCGTCATTTTCCCATTACTCAGTTGGTCGATGCAGTTAGGGGTAAGATCATGGAACAAAGGACAAAGCGTAAAGTGAAATCCATGGGGTGGGTTGGCGAGATCTGCCCGAAAATGAAAAAAAATTTAGTTATTGCGTACGAAGATAGCAGGTCATGGATTGTTAGTCAGTCGGATGACAATGTGTTTGAGGTTCGTTCCCATCCATCAAATTTAGTCGACATTGGCAACTACTCATGTTCTTGTTTCTAGTGGCAACTAAATGGGTTCTCGTGTTCATATGCTGTTGTTGCTTTCCGAAATAGTGGCAAGAACGTTTACGATGCCATAGAATCGTTTTACCATGTTGACGAGTACAAGGCAGCGTATGAGGGTTCCATTCACCCAATTCCCACTGCGGGGAAACAAAATTTTAGTGTAGCAGACTGTCTCATTACGTCACCTGTGTACAAGCGTTCTCTCGGTAGGCTGAAGCAGAAATGAATTCAATCGAAGGGCGAGGTTGTGCAACGCATTCGGTGTGGATGTTGTGGCAAATGGGCACCACAACAGGAAAACATGCAAGGAACCTATGTAGCGTGCAAGATGATCTTATTTGCCCTATATTTTTTTCCCCAAACCCATTGCTCAAATAATGGCAAATCACTTTCTTTATTTGTGACCACAATGTGGCTCAGCAACATTTTTTCCCCTTTATATTCTTCTACATTGCTTGATGTTTTCCAAACACCATATATTTATTTTCCTAATTTTCTGGATCAGTTTGATGAATACATGGGATGGGTGGGAATTTTTCTTCAAAATGTGTTCACATTTTGTGTGCATTTGCTGTAACGTTTTTTATTAGGGAACATGGTGGATGGGTATGTTCGACGCCCTTACTTATTATTTTTTATGATGGGTGAATTAGAACAGTCGATGTTTAATTTTACACATTAAACATTTGGGACACCTAATCAAGGTTTGTTCGTTACCGTTGTTAATCACTTCACACTACCCCTCATGTCATGTTCGCCAATCTGTATGATGATTTCAAAAAATCGTTGTTCCATGATTGTAAAAATCGTAACACAACGATTATTATGATTTTGGTACACAAACTTCAGACAGTCAAGCTACATGCTAAATTACTGAAAATCAATTACAAACTTTACCATGAATCTCTCATTATTTAAATGCACATCAAACCAAACAACCATTCAAATTCATGTCCAAATGTAATCCACTAACTCAAACATCATTGTGAAGTACGAATGCCACAAAAACACATTTGCCAATCTATGAAATTTAAGTAATTCGCCAAAAAAATAAACGTACACCAACTAAAACCGTCATCACACACAGTACCAAAAAAAAACATACCCACAGCTAACACGCCAAACACATTAACTGTCTACTTCGAACGTCTAGCAAGTGTCACGACCCAAACCCGGCCCTATGGGTTTAGCACCGTAACTGGCCAGTAATCCGAGATTACCAAAGGCCTGCTGAACAGTAATACAGTTAAACAGAGTACAGGGCCTGGCGGAAGCCAATACAGTAAAAACTAGTGTCCATTGAGCTGTGAAAATCTGTATGCCAAAAACATTTTCCATGCATTCATACAGTTCCGAACAGTACAGTCTATACAATCATATACAAACGTTCAGTGCGGGGACCTAATCCCTCGATAACAGTACAGTAAAACAGTAGACAGTCTATACAGTGGTACAAAACAGTAAGGAGACCGATGGGGGACACAAAAACACCCCAAGCCATAGCATGGCAACTGGGAACCTCGCAGTGAGGCACATAGGCTGGCTTGACAAAACTGGGGACCAACCCACGCTCCTAGCTCTGGTCTGGCTGCTGAGAACCTACATATATATATAAACAGTGAGCTAAAGCCCAGTGAATAACAATAAAGCGTAAAGAGGTTATGAATGAATGTCCTTACAGTAATGAAACAGTTCATTAAACAGTATTTCAGTCTTTCAGTATTTCAGTCAATCAGTCATATGTGGTACACCCATTAGCCTATAAACAGTAGGTCCAAGAGGACCGGGTCCTAACAGACCCAACGGTAATGATGGCCATCAATCAGTAAACAGTATGGTTCCACAAGGGAACCGACAGAGCTCTATAACAGTAACGGTAAACAGTAAGTGCTAAGGATGCCACAATACAGTTCAGAATACAGGACATACGTTCATTCAGTAAATAATATCAGTTCAATAAACAGTTCAGTTCAGTATTCAAAAGATAACCATTTTGAACATATCTTTACACGATCGTTACTCACAGAGATTGGGTTAATAGCAGCTAGAGCGCGTCCCCGAGAGCCAACCCTAAACAGTTAACAGAATGAACACACTCTAAGTTTAACAGTTGGGGAAGTACAATAACTAACTTCCTATTATGCCTCGGTGTGTTCTACATCTATAGCCTCATTAAGATGTCTTAAACTAGGCCTAAGAATGCCTAGGATGGAATGAGGATGTGAAAATACACTTAGAAAACAATTCCAGAATTTTCAGTGAAACAGAGCCCCGCTCGAGCGCAGGTTTCCCCGCTCGAGCGGACAAGCAAACAAAGGTCCCCGCTCGAGTGCAACATCCCCGCTCGAGCGGACCAAAAAGTACTGGATAGGTGAAATCTCCGCTCGACGCCCGCTCGAGCGTATCACCAGTCCTCCGCTCGAGCGCCCAATTCTCCGCTCGAGCGGACAGATGCACAGTGCAAGATGCTGGGAGCTCGATTTCTCCGCTCGAGCGCTACTTCGTCTGCTCGAGCGGACAACAGAAATCTGGAAATCCCAGATTTGAGTCCCAAGCTCAAAACCAAATTCAAAAACAACATTTTCGATCCTCTTGGGCTATTTTCTGGAAAAACTCTTTTAAACACATAGAATAACATGTTTCAAAACTCAATTTAAGAAATCAAAGCCCAAGAGTGTTTAATCAAACTCGATTTCAAACCATTTTTCAAGAGTGAACTTCAAACATGACATGCATGGACTTTGAACCAAATTAAAGCTTCAATGCTAGCTCAATTGAGCTCAATAGTTGGAAAACAAAATGAAAACATGGACTTTGATAGAAACATGAGCATGCATGTACAATCTAACATGAATTCAACTTCAAAATGCACCAATTCAAGCATGCATGCAACAATCCAAGCATAATTCAACCTTTTAGCACTAAATCATGGTTTAATCCTACAATGGAGCATGAACCATGCAAGATGAAGCTCAAAGACAACAAGAAGAAGATGGATTCTCTTACCTAGGTCTCAATTACAAGTCTTGCAATCTCCATTTGCCAATTTACACTCCAAATCCACAAGATTCAAGCTAAAACCCCAAAGTTGAGTTCAAATCTCCCACTCTCCCTCTAAGTCTCTTCTTTGGTCGGCTAGAGCAAGAGGAATGGCTGATGAAATGAAGTTGTTCTAGTGTAATACAAGTCTCTAATGTGTCTAAGATAGTGACCCACTAAGTGGCATGTTTGGTAAATATTTCAACTTATATGTTTAGCTTATTTTAATCTGATTTAATCATTCCTAATCAATTTTCAGATAAATATACCATTAAATCACAAATATTCCACTGAGTCCAAAACACTAAACGGTTTCTAATTCGGCCGCCGATAAGGCCTTCAACTAACGGTTTAAACATAAAACTCGAACAGATAAATGATCAATCAAACAGATAGAAATGCAATACAATAGATATACTTATTCAATTTCAGTTTCGATTTCAATCAGTCCATTCAGTACTTTAGTTAATTCAATTATCAGTCATTATCAGTTCAGTTTAGCAGTAATCAGTAGCTAATTCAGTTGTTTATCGGTAATCAGTACGAGGGTTGTTACAGCAAGTCACTGTGACACGAACAAATTACTGAAACTGAATGCCGTGGTGGCCGAGGACAACTTCAAACACGTGCCAAAGCACGGACTCCTCTGACTGGGTCATTTAAAAACATCTTCACCATTGATGCCCGTAGTTCGTCGGGCGTTTGCCTATCCATTGTTTTTCCAATATCGCCACCCTTCATTTATTGCCGGACGATGTAGCACACAAATATTGCACAATTCGTCCTGGTATAGGCCAACAAATCAACTATTTTAGACAGCATAATGTTTGGGGACTTAATTCAGTTGTCATGGACACTAAAACAGCAACCCAACAACATGAGGACATAATTTAACACCCAATACATCATTTTCAGAATTCAAAATTATGTGCATCTGTTTAACAATTGAGGCACCACAAATTAATATAATATAACATAGCAGCATGCCATAATGCTTCTACCAAAGAAATTTACACTCTTACGAAACATATCTAATAATTACTAAGAACATATGCACACTTCACACTTATTTTCCACACCACCTTAAAGGCAAACAAATAAATTAGTGCATTTGACCACACAGTTACGTGCTTCGTGCAAACATTCAAACCTATATGTAGCCAAAAAAAAAAAAATATAACTCCAATCAACCACAATCACATATTTCGTGCAAACATAGCATGATAAAAGTCATAACTTACGTATCCAGGTTTTCCTATGGGCAGTAAAGGACTGGGACAAGTGGGCCATCAAAATCCGGCGTTTTACCATTGCCCGGGGCCAATCGTGGCTTAATGACTCTGTTGTAATGGTCTTCTACCCACTGTTTCTGCAAAATCAATGTTCACACACGTTATTACACAACGCTGTAAAACACTACAATCAACAACCACATTTTGCCAAAATTGATGTAACACCAACTATCCCACATACACGTCGTTACAGAACAAACAAACCAACAACAACTGCATAATAGTACATTCAAACGCTACGGCTTACCACTTTCAACGCTTCATTGTAATGCTCATCCCGCATACCTCGCCTAGGTTTCAAAGAATTGTAATGTTTCCACGTTTTGGTCCCCTAATCGTTCACCATCAAAGTCCAATGTTTCGCGTAATACACTGGATAATGTGTGTATCTATGCCCTCTTGAAGCTTTTGTTTGCACGTTCAAATACTTCGTCTGAGACACTGCACTTGGATTTCACATCACATCATGTTCAAAAAACCCACACAAAACCCGTAAACAATATCAAACCATTTGTTGCGTGAGATATTTATTCAACGCTAACTGATTGTATATGTTCAAGTTTCAGGGTTTTATTCATACACAAACGTACTGCACAAACACTGCTGAATACATATGACGGGTCTACACCTTCGTTTGAACGCACACCATTTTTTTGCAATTCCATGAGCATGGTTGCATATGCGTCAATGACCTACAAAAACACCAAAAACATCAAAATACACGTCGTACATAAGCACTCACATTACATGTAAAATGACAAACAAACATGTTGTACGCATGCACGGAGTGACATATCTCAACTTACGTTCCCTTGAATCGACCCCCGTTGTACCAGGTCACGCACATCCGAAAACCGAACTTGTATACCGTTATCACCCCCATCCCATATCACAGACCTGCAACCAATTTTAAGTCATAAGCATTTTCCTTAATTTATAAGTTCTGTGATACTACATCCAACACATATACAGTGTACTACTATAACTGTGAAACTAAATCAACTCAACCATCAAAGGAAGTTTTAAAACTCTGGTATGCTATTTCAATTTTCATACATGAAACATTGGCACCGTTCTGTGTTAAACTACACATACAGTGATTACTACCAATATTAGGAACTAAGCATTTCCTTTAAATAATATTTTCTACGATACGACATCCAATACATATGCATGGTACTACTGTAACTGCCGACCTAATCCAGCTGAATCATCAATGAAACATTAACACATTTTCGTAACATTACACATCATATGATTACAACCAAATATGTGGACTGCCTATATGTCCGAACCTTCACCGTTTAAGTTACTCACACTAACAACCACATACAACCAAAGTAAAATACGCAGTCGAATATTCAACAGTAAATGCTTACCCATCGCCGTTTAAGCTATACACTATGTCCAGTAACTTTGTTTCGTCATATGCGAGCATGTTCCACACATGATGTTTCCGAGACATTCAAAACCCATGCCACGTTTTCTACTCAGCTCCTACATCATCGATAATGCATATCACTTCTGGCCCCACTTCCCCCCTAGTGCCTCTCTTCCAATTTTGCTTGCCACGACAAACAAACTTTGGATATTCATAGTCACTTAATCTAAATTCGTGTCATTTCTTGTCCTTCACTTTTCTGACCAATGACGACATATTATGGGTGGAACTACTCACTCTGCCCTTTACCTCTCCGTCTACACCTCCAACATCAAACCCAATGACTCCATCCGCTGTCCGATTAACATTGCCATTTTCATCGCAATCAACTAGATTTGTTACCCAATCCATTTCGGCGGCGTATTTGTCTCTCCCTTGCAAAGGTGGGATACTCTTTTCCCTATCAGATTCGGTACGTTGCACACTGTCACATCGCGGTACATCCCCTAACGCATTACTTTGGCATGGAAAATTTTCGGGGGGAGTCCGATGTTTGTAGTTATCATTTCCAACTGACTGGGTCACTACATGTACCTCTCAGTCGTCAACTACGTCCTCCAACACAATGATTCTTTCCTCCAGCTCCCTAACTTGCACGTTCAGCCATTCAATCTCGGCATCTTTCGCTATAAGTACAATTTCAAACCCAATGAATACGCTGCTGGTTTTTGCACCAAGCATCCTCTCTATGGTTGCAATCTTACTGTCTAACTCACGCACACGTGCATCTTTCTCCGGGACTTCACACTCCAAATCAGTAATTCGCGTTGTTGTTTTTTTTAACTGTTCACTTAAATCTGGTGTGCCGGCATCACTATTGCAGCCAGGTTGTGTGCTTGCCAAGTCTAGCAGGTCAGGGAACAAATTCGTCCGTGCCTCTCCTACTCCTGAAACCTTCCCATCCGTGTTTTGTGTACGACGTGTTTGCCTCGTAGTAATGTCATCTCCTTTCTTTGCTAACGTAAATTTGACTTCACCCCCGTGTGGCACATCTGACTGCCAGCAGTCCAGACTGGGTTCTACGATGTTAACTGCCTCACTATCCACATTACGAACACCCCCATCCCAGCTACTAACCGGCTCCACCTCCAACACATTTTCAACATTTTCAATATGTACATGAGGTGCATTAGCTAATACATTCACGAAATAGCGTTCAATAACATTCCCACCTAGTTTCATAGTATTAACCTACGTTGACAAAATACAAAAAAATAAAATAAAATAAATTAACAACTTCACATTACACATTCAAAAAAAAAAAAGAATCAAAACTCAACAAAGAAACCGTAATGAATACCTGTACGGATCTTTCCGCTGACAGGTCCACATGTTTCAGTTTGCTTATGAGCTTCCCAATGTTCCACCGGCAAAACCTTGGCAACACATTTCGTTTCCCCAAGTCAACAATGGTTGTGTGCTCATAGAGGAGGAAGTGCGACCATCGAGACAAGTTAATAATGTTAAGTACATGATCACATTTGTTTCTAAAATACAGGTATCTAAATGAACTCTTAAAGTAATAACATACCAGTAATGCAACTACACAGCTGGTAACTCTCTCCGGCCTACTGTGCATCTCGTTCAATGAACCAATTAGTGCATTATGGATCATTGCTGTCCGATCGTATAACTGCAACGTGTTCAACTTATCGATCACCCGTATGAATGCCCACCTGATGGACTCACATGTCATTGTGAAAAATAGTTTCACACAAATGTGTAGGCACACCAACTTCGCAACATCTTCTTTATCACGCTCCGTTTCCCCACACATTGCCACCAACAGTAAGTCTTTGATCAGTTTTGAAGATATTCTGCTGACGTTCGGACATCGCCATTGGATCAAAATCTGAAGGCGCTTGCCCATTATGCGCCAAATCTAGCTTGTCCTTCCCACATTAAATACCAAAAAGCAAGCGTATGTCACTGTTACGGAATGACAGCCCACTACCCCTGATGTGGAACTTCTCATCACTTGGATCATATGTGTGATAACCCAGAACTTTTCCCTCCGCTCGAGCGGAAGAGTTGACGCTCGAGCGGACTTTTGGGGTTTCTAGCAATTTTGCAGACGACCTGGGATTCTGGGAGTTGTGAATCTCCGCTCGAGCGTAGAAGTTGGCGCTCGAGCGGACTGCTTTATTGGTCTGTGCGCGCTCGAGCGGTTGAAGCGACGCTCGAGCGTGGAAAGTAAGATTGCCCTTGGCGTTGTATTAGTGTATTTGGAACCTTCTTATTTTATTTTGGTGTATTGATTGAGGTGGTAATATGATAGTAAGGTAAGATTGGACCAAGAACTTTAATTTGAACAATTCGTTTACGTTCAGCAGTCACTCTTTTGCCCCTTTCCTTTTCCACACTTTGAATTTGAATGTGAGGTTAGAACCATTGGAAAGCTTATCTCTGGGGCTTCAATTTGGACACAAGAACGACCTAAAACAGAGTCTGGATGAGAGAGTTACGCATGTTTGAAGTTTTGGAATCTGTGCTGAAAACAGGTACGCTCGAGCGGGAATTCCTCCGCTCGAGCGGGAATTACGGGACATCAGCTTAAAACGAGATTTTTTGGATCATTTCTCACATTTTCCTTTTCCCCTCTTCATCCCCCTTCCCTAGGTCCGAAAACCCTAGGTTCTTAATCTCCAAAACCTTCCATTTCTCTTAGTTTTGATCAAGATCATCCATCAAAAAGTGAAGAAGCATGAAGATTATTATGTTCTACCGATTGGAATTTCGAGATTTTGGAGGATTCTTCTCAATCCTTGCTCCTTTGTTTGATTCTTGAGGTAGGGGTCCTTATTCCCTTTCAATATTTGCATTCATGGATGGATTTGTGGTATTTTGTGTATATAAAAACATAATCTATAATTTGAGCATAATATGTCTAACTTGAGATTTGGGGGTTTCGGGTTTATCGTGTTGGTGATATAATTGATGGGTTAAAATGATAGATTATGAATCCTAGGTGTATAATCAATGGGAAAATTGGAATAGAAAATGACGGGTTAATAAGTTTGAATTTTCTTGATATTTCAATATTTTTCTTGAAACCCTAGGTTAATTAAGGATGATAATCAAAGATTTGGCCCAAATTGAAGGTAGAATAATGAAATTGAGGTATTGAATTGTATGTGTTCAAGTTTAATTTGAATTTGGAAATGTTTGAAAATTATGTTTAAAATTTGCGAATGAATTTTGTTATGAGCAATGTAAATCATGTTATAATGAGAAGGAAATTGGGGGAATGATTTATTAATGATATAGATGTCATAAACTCGGTTATGGAATGTTGAAATGGAATTTAAGAATTCCTCTTGAATTATGTTGAATTATATTTAATGATGTTGAATTGTAATGATTATGTGAGATGGTATTGACTATGTTGACTTTGATTTTTGTGACCTAGAATGTGGAGTTTTCCAAAATGGGTTAATCCCAAATTATTTTGCTAAATACTTGTGGGCTTGCTTAGTTATTAAAATCAAGAGAATGATTTATTTTTGGAAAAATGTGGAAGATGTCCATACAATTCCTTCCTATCTTGAAATCGAAGTGATTGATTATAAATTCCATATTGTGCTTGCAAGAATGGTAATCTTCTATTTCTATATATAGATATATTGAGATGGAGGAAATTGTGGTATAATGGATGGATAATGGTAGGCTTGTGAAGAATAATGAAGGAAGGAAAAACAACTAATGACTAAGTTATATATGTGTACAGGGCACACTTCAGAAGGGCCAAGCACTCCGTTGTGGCACTGTGAGTAGTAGTACTTCGATGTATCTTTAACCGTTAATGATTATTGTTATTGATGTTATGATCTTCGTCGTAAGAATTATGTTGACATGTATGTTATGTATGCTACGTAAGAAATATTGTGAAATTATGGAAACATCAAAGGTGTATGCTATATGAAGAACATTGTGAAATTATGGAAACATCAAAAAGGATTTGTGAACTATGAACTTATGTGGCCACGGGCCATTTGTGAACTATGAACTTATGTGGCCATGGGCCATTTGTGAACTATGAACATATGTGGCCAGGAGCCATTTGTGAATTTGTGAATCTAAGAGGCCGAAGGCCAATTTGTGAAGCTATGAATCTAAGAGGCCGAAGGCCAATTTGTGAAGCTATGAAGTTATGAATCTAAGAGGCCGAGGGCCAATTTGTGAAGCTATGAAGTTATGAATCAATGAGGCCGAGGGCCAATTTATGAAGTTATGGATATGTTCCAAGATAAGGTCTAAGACCATTATGATTAAATACAAATTCAGACTCGTTATGTGAACTCTACATTGGTATATGAAAGTGTGTTTAATGAAATCCATATTTTGGGTTACGAAATGTTTAATATGATAAGTATTTTCTGAAATGATAAAAATGCTATGAACTTCTGACATGTTTATGATATGATACGTTTTTTGGATAATTTTCCCAAAATGCCTAGATATGCTACGAAACTCCGAATGTTCAAGATACGACAAGTTCTTTGAATAAGATACCTTGCTATGCATACAGAAACAAATTAACAATATGTTCTCTTTATTGATAAATGCACGGATATGTATTATAATTCATGTTGAACATTGAATTGTTATGTGCTATTATTCACTGAGCTTGGCTCACTTTATTTTATGTCTGTTTCTGTAGGCACTCAACCTGGAGGTCAGCCTTAGCCTGTGGCTTCCGTTACCCAGTTGTCAATCCCTGAGTATCTAAGCCCTTAGCAGATGACCGCTCATGTCATGGAGTTCTGCTAAGTTTTTAATTTGTACCCTAAATGTCTATTAAGATTGATGTATATATAATGTTTATAGATGTATGTACATAGCTATTTTCATGTATTATGTTCTGTTTGCGATCCTGGCATAGTAATGGTAGCTCAATGGATATTATTTTACGCTATTATATGATATTAAATGCTTCCGTTCAGGCCCCATAAATTACATTCACCAGGTTTTATGTCCGTTTCTGAAGTGGTCATGTCCAAACTTTTAGGGGCGGGTTTGGGGCGTGACAATATGTCTGAATTATACGACACACGATTGCATCACACTTCCTGTACGCATTGGGATCCAATTTATGAACCCGGATTGCGTCAATCATTAGCCCAAAGGGTGTTTTCTGTTGTTGTTTCACATGCCCTTCACCAAATTCAAGCTCTAATATTGTTTTTATAACACTACCCCTGATGTGGAACTTCTCATCACTTGGATCATATGTCTGAATTATACGACACACGATTGCATCACACTTCCTGTATGCATTGGGATCCAATTTATGAACCCGGATTGCGTCAATCATTAGCCCAAAGGGTGTTTTCTGTAGTTGTTTCACATGTCCTTCACCAAATTCAAGCTCTAATATTGTTTTTATAACACCGGCTACGTTTAACCGATACATTAACTTAGATGGGTCCATGGTATTTTTTTTAAATGTCTTCGACGTAGTTTTACATTTCTTAAAGACTAGTTGTGATTGTCTTTTGGTTGGCAAATGTGTCGACGTCTGTCTTGCAGAATATGACCGTTGACTTCTAACATTGTCGTTCTATCCTGCACTTTGACTTTTTGCACTGCCTGGAACAACAATAACATAACCACATTACCAAACATTATCCACTACACACACACACCCCCGACATAATTACAACCCCCCAATATAACTATAATACGCTCCGCATCAACGTCCCACTACAAATTGGAATATGAAAACACGTAACCCATACGAACGTATGATGGATACAATAACAATTAACCCGTATGCACCTTCTAGTCCCACGTAATACAGCAATATACGCCAACTAAACGTTCACGCGCCCAACAAAAAAACCACAGAAACGACCCGTGCAATATCAACAAAAAAACATCAACATTTATGAAATTCAAACCCATCTCCAACACAGGGAAACACATTCCACATAACTCGTAATACGGACTACACACATAACATTTGTGCAAACAATCCAATTGTTGGTCAACACAAAAAAATAACAACCATCGACAAATTTTAAATGCCCCAAAAATAGGGGTCCCCCCACCCACATTACCAACCCACCAAACAATAGGTCCACCGCAACATAATACACATTTACTCAACAAACACCCATGTTTGGATTACACAAAAAAATACCCAAACCTACATTACCAAAAGACAACAACACAAAATAAAATTCAATGGTCAGCGCAAATATACAAATATAAACTTCATACCCCAACTGACATCAACAAACACTAACATTGATTACCAAAACAACATCAACACAATGTACTGCACAAATACAAACAAAGCAATCACAAAGTATCAATCCCGCAACACGTATTTTCATCTAAATCATGCGGTATAAACGGTATAAAAAACCCCTTTACGCCATCGTAAACCCTAACAGTCCATACTTGGCGTCATGGTTTTCAGCGAAGCCTCCGGCCGCTGCGGTGTGTGTATGTCTTACAAACGTTGCAGAGTTCTTATCAACCCAACGGATTAGCAACGAGAGTTCTAATCGACTGGTAAGTTTTGGCAACTAGGGTTTACACAATGTGCTCGAATGGTATTTTTGATATTAACATCAACATTTCTAATTACAATCTCAATCTTGCCAAAATACACGGCAAGAATCATTGAAACATCAGTATCCTAAATCTAATCTCTTCCCTCTGCAACGTTTACAATTCTTCCACAAACAAGACCACAGTTCGTCGTTGGGCTTTTCGGTAAATTGCACACTAACACCAACCCAAATTTACCCTCTGTTGAACCACACGCGCCTTCAAACATGGGTATTAATGTCTTTACACAAAAAATAGGACCTATCAGTCCTATTTAAAATCGTCAGGACTTAATGGGTTAACATTCCCAAATTAGGGATTTAATGGTGCTTTCCCCATAAAACAAAGATGGTGATTGTTTTTTATTATTTATTTTTTGATAAAACACAAATAGACCTCCTCATATTTACTTAAAATAAGGATTGCACCCTATAGTTTTATAAATTGCATCCCGTTTCTTTAATTTTCTAATCGTATAACAAATGATCCATTTTATTAAAAATTATCAAATAAATTAATAATTTTAATGATATCATAAATATATTTCAATTAACAATTTAGATAATTTTATTGTTGTATAAGAGAGTAGTTAGAAATTTTATTTATTTTTGTTAATTCTATTAAATAAAAATTGCCACAATGGGATATTTTTAATTTTCAAACTACATGGACAATTCATATTTTGAGCAAATCTCAAAAAATGTATTTGTGATTTACACTATTTTTTTTCTAAACCAAAATCATATATCACACCAACTTTTTCATTAAAAGAGTTCTGGTGACTAGTTTATTATTGAAAGAGAGGGTAAATTATAAATATAAATACACTATCTGAAGTTTGCTTAATTTACCCTCTCTTTTAAAAGTTATGGTGGCTAATTTACCTTCTCTTAAGGGTAAATTAGCACATCAACATTTAAGAGTTCTGGTGCCTAGTTTATTATTAGTTTAAAAAGTCAAATATCATATCAATTTTTTCACTAAAAATAAATAAAATTTTAAAAAATTTCCCAAATGAATTAGTTTTTTTAACTCCTAAAAAAACCAAAAAGGTACTAAAATTCCCACCCCAGACAACCACTTAAAATTGAATTCTATGCAAAAGTGAGGAATTTCATAAAAATTTAGGTTGTGTTTGGAGCAGCTCTGGAAACATGATTACAGTGCATTTTTCAATGTTTTGTTTGGCTTAAGTTTTCAAAAGTTGATTCCAATGTCACATTTCAAAACTCATTTCAAATCATGTTTGGAGAGCAGAGAGTTTTTTGAATTTAGAATTTCGAAAAGAGCGAATTGAGTCTACCTGGTTATCCTCCCGGATGTCTGGCCGGTCGTCCAGTTGGTTAACTGGTCGGTTGACTGGGACAATATATATATATATATATATTTTTGAGTGGGCAATCGGCACTTGTTATTTGAAAAAAAAAAATGGGAATTCGTTTTTGACTTTTTTTAACAAAAAAATAATATATTTTTTTATATTTTACATAAAAAATATTTTCGGAATTTTTAAAATTTTTTAAATAAGAAAATTGTTTTTATCAATAATTATTTTTTAAAATTGAATTTTAAAAAGAGTTTAGTTATGAGTTTTGAATAGAATTTGGAGTTGTGTGTTTGGTTATGAATTATAAGTTTTTGAATCAAACAACTTTTCTAATTTAAAAATTCATTTCAAAAATTCAAAACTCAATTCAAATCTCTTTTCAAAACTCATAACCAAACAAATTTTCTCTTTTGAAATCATAATTTAAAAACTGGCTGTGTTTGGAATGATTTCCAAACTATAGTTCTACCTACACATTCTAACTTCATGTTTGGATATGGTTTTCAAAATGTATTTCCAAAACTCTGCAGAAAACTCTGTCTCAAGCGCGATTTTCAACATTTTTTTTTTCTAATTTGGCCTAACTAGTCGTCCCACCGGTGGACCGGAACAGTGCAATTTTTTTTTTTTTTGACATAAGTTAATTTTTATATATTCGAAAAAAATATTTTTCGAATTAAAATTTTTTTTATGTGCTTTAATAGAATTTTGAGTTGTATATTTGGTTATGAGTTGTACGTTTTTGTATCAAATATCATATGTTACATCAAAAATTCCCTACTCAATTCAAAACTCTTTTCAAAACTCTTTCACCAAACAAATTTTCCACACTCAAATCATAATTCTAAAACTCACAAACTCAAAATACAACTCATACTCTCAAATCATAGTTACAAAACTTTACCAAACGCAACCTACAAACTCAAAATACAATTCAACACTCAAATCATAATTCTAAAATTCCACCAAACGCTACGTTAGATTTTTATCACATGTAATTGACAATGTTATAGTGAAGAAAGTGTTACACACTTTTTATGCCTCTTATTGTAAGAGGCAATAAAGCAGACAAATCTTTGTGGAAATCACAATCACTTACTCCTAAAGTTCTTGGACTTCAATCTAATGTTGTGAGTTAATCTAAATTGTTTTATTGAGAACCCTTAATGTATTTCTTTAATAATTCTCTCTTAATAGCACTAAATAAATGTGTGATGTATGTATATAATGTTATGCTGACTGCCTTATGGTCACATGGGATTGGCTCTGGTGATTGTAGCCTACTTGTAGCCTTCAATTGAGAACCTCTAGATTTTTTCAACCTTTAGGTATCTCTAAAAAAAATAAAAAAAAAATAAAAAATTACCAAATAATGTGATGGAGAAAAAAAAATTAATTTTTAAATTTTTTTTTTAATTTTTGAAATTAGATTTTTACTAAAATTTTATTATTTAGCCTAAAGAGGGATGATAGAAACCCAAAACTTAATACTATTTCAATAGCTATAGTTAAGTTGACCCCTCATTCATTGGGTTGACCCAATTCTATGTGCGTAACTTCTTATAACCTTTTCTTCTTTTTTTTGTCAACCTTGCGAAATTTAATGTGATACAAACCTAAGATATAGAAGTGGACCTCACATGTCCTACATTTATATCTCATTTTATAGCTTACCTATCATAATTTAGAGGTAAATTTTTTTTATATTAAGCCCTGTTTGTAAATAACTAAATAATTAGTTTTTCGACTAATAAAACCAAAAGCAAATAAGTCAGTTTGAGATGACTTCTCCGTAATATATATATATATATATATATTTTAAAGTAACTTGTGTAGTAAATTTGGGAAAAAAGGATTAGATACTGCCAAAAATTATAAGTATCCCTAAAAGGACTCCACAATGTTATAAGGATAATATAGGAAAATTCTATTTACACACACCTACTTACTTCTGTGTATACACTTAATGATTTATTTATTTTCTTACAATTTTGTCCTAAAATAAAATTACTAAAGTGTCCTTATCTTCTCCACCAAAACCCTAATTTCTTAACCCTAACCCTAGCTACCGCCTACCACTATTGCTGCCGCTATTACAGTTTTGGAAATCTGAGCTCATTGCAATCTCTTGATCTCAACACTAACCAATTGAGTGGGAATTTTCCTAATACACTATCTAGCCTTATTAATCTACAAACACTCTCTCTCTGCACCAATAATTTCTCCAGTAGCATCTCGGGAGACTTTGGGAAGAACAGTCTCTTATTGTCGAATGTTAGCTTTTCTGACGACGGCTTCTCCAGAGAACTACCACCAGGATTGTGCAATGGTCTTGCTCTCGAGGAATTGACAGTGAATGGCAACAATTTCACTGGGCCATTGTCGGAATGCTTGAAGAACTGCTCTTCACTAACTAGAGAATGGGTGTTGATTTAGGATTTCAATATTAAAGAGAGGGATATTTTTGGCAAAAAGGGTTGTACATTGAGTAAAATTATACATTCAAAATTAGTTGGTGTGTGTATTGAGAGAGGATGTGGAGTGAGATATTTTGGTGTGTGAAAATAAAATTACTCGATAATATAATAATTTATAACACAAAAATACCCTATAAAAAAATGTAGTAACTGCCAAATGCATCAGATTTCTAAATTCTATAATACAAAAATAATTAAATTTACTAAAAAAAAAGGGGGGGGAACAACGTTTTACAAGCTAGCGAGACCTTTTCGAAAATTACAATTGCAATGGAAGTTGAAAATTTAAGTAAGAAGTAGAAATCACCTTATCAATTTACGAAAATACCCACTTCATTTTCTCTTCTTTCCATTTCTTCATTGTTTTTCATTTATGACTCTGGCCAACAGCTTTGGTCGCTCGTCACCACTCGACCATCCTTCAGTCATTCACTGATCCCTCTCTCTTACCCTCTTCCCATACTCCAAACTCCTTTCCCACCCATTTCCACAGCTACCTCACCCCACTCACCTCCATCCAATCCTTTTTCCATCCCCACCAAACACCTTAATCAACCAAAATCCTAGCCAACAGGACCCCTAAACCCTTCCCTGCTATAGCTCGCATCCCCTTCCTTGTTTTTTTTTTTTAATTTATTTTTTATTTTTTTTATTTTTTATGCAAGTGTTACTTGTAAGCAAGCACAGTGTGTGCTCAATACAAGTGACAAGTGTGGAGTATGGATGTTTGATGTTCGAGTATGGGCAATTCAACACGTCGACCAGGTATGGATGTTTGATGTCCGAGTCGGGCAAAGAAGGTAAAGCTCTCTTGCTCCGTTCTAGATCGAACATGGCTTGCACATCTACAAGGGTGATAAATTGTTGAGGGAGAGAACTTGAAGGTGGTACCTCGGGGACTTGACTTGTAGACCCATAGATCGAGCTGAAGTAACTTGAACATTTGGGTGTAGAAAATTCATCACCGATGCTGAAATGGGGTGATGCTGATCGTTGGCATCTATGGATACACCTTTTGGTGAAGGGACGCCGACTTGGGATTCATAAATGCCGTTATACGCAATGGGTACTTCATGCTGGGCTTGGAAGGCTGTTGTTAGAGCCAAAGGAGACCCGTTTAGTACATGGGTAGAATTTTCAATCGGTGAAACAAAATTAGGCATGGGTGGAGCACCATTTTGTAGAGAAATTCCCTTGGGCCTTACTTGAACACCCACCATTGCCAGAACACTGTTCATCGTGCCGAAAACTCCTCTAACCACCGCTGGACCGTGACCTGATCCTCTAGATGCATGATTTTGTGCTCCATGGGCTATAGGTTGGCCATGGCTTGTTCCTCCTAGCACTTGATTTTGCACACCATTTAGAGCAACTTCAGAGCGAATAGGGGTGGGTCTTAATTATTTTGACCATTCCCAACATCACCATGAAGTTGTTAATGCTCGCCGGCGACGGTTTGACCTCCATTTGTTACCAATGGTGTGAAATTCGAACCCATCACCAACATGGTGTGGGTGAGATTTTGAAGGGTCATGAGAATTTCTTGTTGAGTGTATTGGAGTTCTTGACTGGCTTTAAGGATGAGAGGTGGGTCTTGAGCTTGAGTCCTCTCGTCACCACCATTGGAAGAACCTTGTTGGTGAGTCTCATTATCCCTCATTTTTGCCAGTGTTGCATGTGTTTTGGATCTCGTTGCTACCATTAACCAATTCGCCTCCCCAGTGAAGTCGCCAAAATGTATGAGAGGGTCCAAGGATGTTGTCGGAAAATTCAAAGGTCGCTGGAATCTTCAAATGTCTGCTAGAAAATTCAAATGTTGTTGGAACTTTGAATCTTCTAGAAATGATGGAAGGCTTAGATTCTTCCACGGTTGCAACTTAAAACACACAATAGCAAAGAGATGATAGAGATAAGAGATTGGGTTAAGAAGAAGGTAAAGTAGTTAGAGAGAGAATAATGATAAGGGTCTCCTATGGATCTCCCACTTTCATTCTCAAGGTAGATAATGGAGAAGGGAAATTAGTTCTATCCCAAAATTTGTCTCTCCAAAATCCTTCTCTTGTAAAGTTATGGGTGTGTGCTATTTATAGGCACCTTATGATGTAGGATAGAGCCCATGTGCAAGGCATATGTGGAATATTCCCTCTAACTATCTTGTCCGAATAGGTGACCTCTTCGAGGATGAAGAAAACCCCCAAGAGGAGATCAACCTCTTGGCAAAACTTTCTTCTTAGCCATGCCTAACCAATGATCCTCAATCATCCCAAAGGGTCAGGGGTAGTCCCAGAGGACGCCCTGCCACAGAAGGGTCAGGGGTAGTTCAAGAGAATGCCCTGCTGCAAATATTACCGAGTCTCAGCAACCCCCTAGATCATGCCACCTCGTCCCAAGTGTAAGCTAGTTTAACCAAAGAGCGAATTTATCTCCACTCATCGTCCTTGGGATTGGGTCCTTTGTTCGGACTCTGACACGCCCATGGTTCTGGTGCGCAGGTCTCGAAAAGCTCCGAGCCTTCAAGTGTTCTGGCACTTATTAACGGAGTGACTTCTAGATTGCATTCGAATTCGTTCAAAGCCAAGTGCTTCGGACCACTAGGTTCGTGAATCTGAACCCTTTCGAGTCCGAGCTCAAATAGGTCTCTAGGCTTGTGGTTCCAAGCCCTTTCGAGATTAAGCAAATACCTTAGAGAATGGATCTCCTCTGAGGGTTTCATCTTTTCTGAAAGCCACGATCAACCTTCTTGGATGCTCATATGATCTAGGCCTCCTCGGATGGGTTTGTTGGACTTTCTATAGAGATATTAGCCCGATGGGTCTTCCTTGGACTAATTTGTTGACTTTCTTGTGGGTCTATTCAATAGAATTCATTTGGGCCCATTTGGCCATAATTTCTCCGGACCTATTAATTTTTGGGCTTTCTGATTGGGCTTTGATTGGACCTAATTAATTTAATAGGTTCAAGTTAACTCCTCTTACACTTCTACTACTCATGTTTTGCTTTGGTAAGGTGCGCGCCTCGCGCTTAGGCTATAGGAGACCTTATCGCCTTGGTGCGCCTAGAGCCTTTTAAAACACTACCTACCCTATTCACAGATGGTATTGTTATAATGGATGAAACTAAGGAAGGAATTTACACTAAACTAGAAATTTGGAAAGAAGCTTTTGAATCAAAACGGTATAAAATTAGTAGAAATAAAACTAAATAAATGTAATGTAAGTTTAGTAATAGTAGAAGTAGAAATAATGGAGAAAGGAAGATTGGAAACTATGAGATTGATAGCAAATAGTGAACATTTTCATTGCCTAGGTTCGATTATTAATACTGATAGTGATGTTAGAGATGATGTGATCCACAAAATCAAAATAGGTTAACTCAAGTGAAGGTGCATTTGACATATTATGTGATCAACGGATATTAGTAAAATTAAAAGGAAAATTTTATAGAACTATAAGGCCAACAATGTGTTATGGGACAAAATAATGGGCAACTAAGAAACATGTTCATAATATAATATAAGAATGTTTATATACATGTATGGTAAAACTGGGAAAGATAAAATAAAAAATGAATATATTCATCAAATTATAGGTTGTACCCCAATCGAAGATAAGTTGAGAGATAACAGATGAAGATGGTTTGGTCATGTACAATGAAATTTTATAGATGCAACGGTAAGGAAGGGTTTTATAATCACTTCAAACGAATATGTTGGGGGAAGGGGAAGACCTAAATCGACATGGGATGCAATAGTAAAAAAAAATCTATGAATGTGTTTAATTTAATTGAGCATATAGTCGGGCAGAATGGCGAAAAAAGATTATTGTAGTCGACCTCACCTGAATGGACATAAGACTTGGTTTGGTTTGTTTTGTTATTTGTTGGATATGGGTTGTAAGGGTGCTACATGAGTCTTCTATGGAGTCAAAGTTTTCTATAGGCCACCCCACCAACATTGCAAAGGGGATGCGAGCTCAGATCACTAGGCCTACCACTAACAAATTCACTACCCTCCTCTATACAAGTACTTTTCCCTTTATCATTCAAAACCATCCACTACTATCATCACCAAGCCCAAAAACCAAAAGAGTTTTGGGCCTGCAAACAAGGCTCACAGACCTCTTAAAAGGGCCTCCTTACCCATCACTCCCAGATAGGCCTGCCCTTAAGACCCTATGTTTCATAAAGGGAAAATTACTATGTAGTCCTATGTAGGGGATCTATTTCTCTTCTAATCCCAATATATTTTTAATAGATTAATAGGTCCACAGTTTTTTAAGTTTTATACCCAGAGGTCCCGTTTTTTATTTTCGTATTTTGTAAATGACTGTATTACCCTTTGTTTTGAGATCTATATATACGTGAAAAATCAAATTTTTGCTCCGTTCAAAAAAGAAAATCAAATCTTCGCCTCTGCGATCTCAATTTTTCTTCGTTATGGCGATCTCATTGTGCTGTGAAGTGGATCTGGTTGTGCAATCTGAATCTCTATGTACAGGCGATCTCTACGTACGTTCTCTTTCTCTCTCTCTCTCTCTCTCTCTCTCTCTCTGTGTATCTGGTTTGTATCTGTCGATACATATATGTATGTGTATGTATGTATCTGTCGATACATACATATACATATATATATCTCTGTGAGTGTATGTGGTTTGTATCTGTCAGTACATATATGTATGTATATATAGATAAGCAAATTTGCGTGATATCTGGTTTGTGTTTGGCAATGTTGTTTTAGTTCTTTGTTTTGTGATAAATTTTGTTTGTTTGATACTTATTTTATTTGATTTTTGTATGTGATATAATGTAATGATTTTGATTTTGTTGATTTTGTTTGTTGTATAGTGTAAAGTGTTTTGAAGTTGTAGTTTGGAATTGTGAATTCTGGTGTGTTGATACTGATATGTTGTAAGTGTATAATTTTGCAGTTTGGAATTGTGAATTGTGCATTGTTGGTATTGATATGTTGTAACTGTATAATTTTACAGTTTGGAATCTGTGAACAATTGTTTGTTGGTTTGTGATTTTGTAGTATGGAGGGGTGTTTCATGTTAATGTGCAAATACAGTAATTGTTGTGCTGCTATTAAGATTAGTGAGGGATGTATTATGATGAAGTTGTTGAGAAAATATGTGCGAAGTTCAAGGAGTTGAGTGTTGGTAACTTTTGTTTGTTTTTCTCTATTCCTGAATATTCTAATTGTATTGTTGAATGTGATGATAATTTGTGGAATATGCTGTCAATGGTAGGTGGTAGTGGTTGTCATGTTGTTGATGTTGTTGTGGGTGATAAGAGAATTGTGGAGGTTGATGATGGTAATTCTTGTAGGATTGATTCTGTAATTGGTGAGAGTTCTTTGGTTAACGATTGTGATGATTTTGGTGGTTTGTTGCCTAGTTTTTATCCAAAACCAGAGAGAGTTTTATTGTCTGTTAGTTCTCTGCTAGTTGGAAGGGGATTATACATAGTGTTGGTCAAGAATTTGAAGGTAGAGTGCCGGCGTTCCGCATTGCATTGGCTAAGTATGCAGTTGAGTGTGGTTTTGCAGTGAATTATGTGAAGAACGATGCAACAAGAGTAACTGCTGAATGCATGATGAAGTCGTCTACGGGTTGTAAATGGTTTGTGCATGGAAGGGTGTTGATGAATTTCGGTATTTTTTTTATAATGAAGTTGGATAATGTGCATACTTGTGGGGTTGTTGCTCGTAGATCTTGTAGCAAAATGGTTGGTTCTAGACTTGTGTCTGATATTGTGCAAAATGATATTAGTGATAATCCGTTGACTCGTCCTATTGAAGTTAAAAAAAGGTTGAAGAAGCAATATGGTATAGATGTTTCTTATCGGGTTGCATGGTAAGAGGTGGGTTGTTTGGTGATTTTACAACTTCTTTTGACCAACTTCGATGGTACCTTGAGACGGCTATGAGAACGAATCCGGGAAGTGTGTTTGAATTAGATGTGGATGAAAGTAGTGGGTGTTTTCGGAGGTTGTTTGTGGCATTTCATGGATGTTTGTATGGCTTTCAATTTTTGTCGTCCGTTGTTGTTTGTTGATGGTACATTTTTGAAGGGGCGTTACAAGGGGCATTTGCTTGCAGCAACATCAAAGGATGGTAATCAAGGTATGTATTTATTTGCAGTTAGTATAGGTTTGGTTTGTCAGTGGTGTGATTGTATTGTGAGTCTGCTAATTTTTGCAGTTTCATGTTATTTTGTTTGCAGGTCTGTTTCCTTTGGCTTTTGCGATTGTTGACGCTGAAAATCAAGATAATTGGATGTGGTTCTTAAGTCAGTTGTTAAAGGGTGTTGGTTCAGGCCAGAGATTGACCTTTGTGTCGGACCGTCAACATGGATAGCTAGACGCTCTTTCAGTGGTTTTTCCCAATGCACATCATGCATATTTTGCTTGAATCATTTGAAGAGAAATTTGATTGACAAATTGGTGGGACTTCGTACTAACTATAAGCTGAGTTTGATAAAAATATTAGTTAAATGTGCTTATGCACCAACGGTTACTTCTTTCCAACATTATATGGAGAAATTGAGGCGTATTGCTGGGAATGGTAGAGTTGATAGTATATTGGATGGTTTGCAAAATGATAAGTGGGCGAATGCATTTTTTAGAGGGAAACGATATGGTGAGATGTCATCTAATGCTACCGAGTCTTACAATAATTGGATTGGTGGGGCCCGTTAGTTGCCTATTACTTGTATGGTTGATATTTAAATCATGACTCAATTGTCGAATAGAAGAGCTGAATCTAAAAGATGGACTACGAAATTGTGTCCAGTTATGGAAAAGAAGTTGGTGGACTCTTTGGAGCTAGCTAAGTCTTGGGATGTGATTGTTGCTAGTGATACTGTGCTTGAGGTTCATTCTTCTATTTCTTTTTATGTTGATATTGGTAGATAGACTTGTTCTTGCCATGAATGGCAATTGAATGGTTTTCCTTGTTGTCATGCTGTGCATGCTTTGCGTAGTAGTGGTAGAGATGTGTATGATTTCATTGATCCTTTTTTTCATGTAGATTGTTTTAGAGAGTCATACAAGGAATCTGTTTATCCAGTGCCTTCAAGTGAGAGATTTGACTTTGATGGTGCCAGTAGTTCGATTATCAAACCTCCTATAACGAAGAAGCAGCCCGGGCGGAATAAGAAGAAGAGGATACCTTCTAGGGGTGAGAATGTGAAGCAAATCAAGTGTGGGGGGTGCTTGAAATATAGGAATCATAATAAGAAGACGTGCAAGGCTGCTATTTGAGGCCACAGTCTATTCTTTTGGATTTGTATTTGAATTTGAGGAATTATGATAATAAAAAATGTGATACTTGGTATTATGGAAGTAATGAATAAAGTTGGTTGAATTGCTTTTTGTCTTTTGATGTGTTCTTTAGTTATTAAAGTTGTTTTGTAACAGTCTTGTTTTTTTTTTTATTCTTATTTTTTTTGTGGGTTTGGTTGGTTTTATTTTTATGGAATGCAGAGAAGGTTGTTGAAAATTTCTTATTGAAACTGTATAATATTGAAATGCAGTTTTACTACATGATTCATTTATTTCATATTTCATAGCGAGAAAACTGTAAAATTTTGCAGTTTTATTTTCAATTTTGAAATGTAGTTCATTTATTTGTTGAGTCATGAAATTGGATGCATAATTGTGTAGCATAAATTTTGTTTGAGTAATGAAACTGTATAATTTTGCAGTTTTAAGAATTATAAGAAACAACCTGACGAAACTGCATAATTTTGCAGTTTTAAGAATTATTAGAAACAATCTGATGAAACTACATAATTTTGCAGTTTGAAGAATTATTAGAAACAACCTTCACTGTATGAAAATATATGCAACCACAAACAAATACATAAACAATCAGAAGTACAAGCACAATAATAATAACAAGAAGAAGAGCAACAACAATATCAATGACAACAATCATTTTCACCATAATAATCAGAAGAAGATCATTCCCAAAAGTATATAAAGTACTTGTCACATGTTAAAAAAAAAAAAGAAAAAAAGAAAAAAAGAAAAAAAGAAAAAAAGAAAAAAAGAAAAGAAAAGTACAAAGAGACGTTCACTTGAATATTTGTATTGTCAAGAAGTTTGTTCATTGTTTCTATGGTTTGGTATGTTTTGTTAACATTTGGTAATGCTCGAGTTTCCAAGATCGGTTCTCATCATTGAGGAATTGACTGACGATTTCTGCTCGAAATTTGACCCACTCAGTTGGTCGAAGTGATTTCTGCACAGGTTGCCAGTTGATATATTGGTTGATAATATTGCAGACGGCGATTGCACAATCATTCCTGCAAAGTTTTAGATGAAGTTAATTAGTTAGGTAAAACTGCAAAATTTAGCATATTGGAAGATTAGTTTATTGATTTTGTATCTTACGAGTGTGGGGTTTGTTGTGGGCATTCCTTAATTGATGCAATTACTGTCCCGCACTCTTGAGATGATAAAATGTTTCCTTGATTGCTGAGTAATGCTTTATTCCATCTCAGTTGATGTTGTTGCTACAAATAGTTAGTGTGTAATACCCCTGTTCCGTAATATGTTAATTGGTCCTTAATATGATGTGATTATGTGTTTGATATGACTTTGTGTGCCAATTATGTGAATACATGTGATTTCGAAGTTCTATCTGTTCACCGTAGGAATATCTGTTTGAATAATCTGCTTCGGAAATTAAATTGAAGGCCTTATTGGCCACAGAACCCGAAATTGATTACGTCATTGTGATTAGCATAATTTTTAAAGCCTACGGTGAAATTTAATTAGAAATTGATTCGGGTCAGATTAAGTTGATTAAATTGATAATTTAGTGCCCAATTGTTTATTATTATTATTTTGGAATAGTGGGGTTTGATGTAAAAGGGCACTACACCCTCAATTCCTTCCCTTATGTGGCTTCGGCTGATTTAAACTCTCTAGAGAGAGTGAGAGACCCGAAATTGAGAGAGAAAGGGGGGAAATCATCTAAGTTTGCTCTTGAAGCTTTGGAGTCTTAAGGGCTAGCTCAAGAATTAACCATAGTTGTGAAGATTAAAGCTCTTTGGTGAGTAATCTTGTAAATTTAGAGTTGATTAGTGATCAAGAACAAGAATTATGCTATAGATGATGGTGTTGTGTTGTATTTGATGAATTTGAAGTCCATATGTGCATGCATGTAGTGAACTCTTGTGAAATTACATAATCTAGCATGTAACATGTGAATTGTAAAGAATTGAGCATTGAAGTATACATGCAAGCATGCTTTTGCTATATTCCATGAGAATGAACACCATTTGCATTATTTGGGATGAGAATGAAGTCAAGATTAGCATGCATGTTTGAATAATTAAAGATAGGAGCTTTGAATGCATGAATGTGTATGATAGAATTGAGTTTGAATTAAATTGAGCCATGCATGTATTTGATTTATGAAATTGGGCTCCATGAAGATGTGTTTTGGTGTTTATACCATGTTAGTACAAGTATATGTGAGATTGGAGCCATAGTATGCAAGAAAAATTGGTTGAATGTCGAGTTTGAACTCAAGGGAGTGTTCTGGAAAACCCAGAATTTTCGACGTCCGCTCGAGTGGGGGAAAGTGCCGCTCGAGCGGAGAAATCGAGCTCCCAGCATTTTCTGCAGACATGGTTCCCGCTCGAGCGGGGAAGTTGACGCTCGAGCGGGGAGCTATGTAGACAGGCAGTCCGCTTGAGCGACCGAGTTTACGCTCGAGCTGGAATTAAAGGCAACCAGTACTTTTGCAGACCTAAGGGTCCGCTCGAGCGGGGAAGTCCACGCTCGAGCGGGGACCCTATTTTCTGAAATTCTGAAAATGCATTCTGTGTTATATTTTTCCGTTCTCTTTCACTTGCAAGCACTCTTAGGCATATGTTAAGCATTGTAAACGAGTTAATGAGATAAGAATAAAGCCTAAAGAGGAATATGTGAATTAAAAAACGGATTGAGTTAATTGTGACCCGTATATGTTATGTGATGTGTAGGGTCAAGCTCCAGCGCAAATCTGCAAGCCGATCACTGTGAGTAATATCGATATTTGAATGCTTGTGAAGGTTCAATTGTTTATTCCCTTAAAGCTTATGAATTGCTAATTGGGATTGTGGATGTAAGTCCGACATGAATACATGAATGGACCAAAGGTCGTTTTGATAAACATAAATGGACCCAAGGTCGTTTTGATAAACATAAATGGACACAAGGTCGTTTTGATAGACATGAATGGACCAAAGGTCGTTTTGATAAACATGAATGGACCCAAGGTCGTTTTGATAAACATGAATGGACCAAAGGTCGCTTTGATAAACATAAATGGACCCAAGGTCGTTTTGACATGAATGAGTGGGCCGAAGGCCGTTTTGAAGTGAATGAGTGGGCCGAAGGCCGTTTTGACATAAATGAATGGGCCAAAGGCCGTTTTGACACGAATGTATGGGCCGAAGGCCGTTTTGACATACATGATTGGGCCAAAGGCCGTTTTGATACGAATGTATGGGCCGAAGGCCGTTTTGACATAAATGATTGGGCTGAAAGCCGTTTTGTCATAGTCGAATGGGCCGAAGGCCGTTTTGACGTACATAATTGGGCCAAAGGCCGTTCTGA